>CM024242.1:30399683-30558537 GCA_013421045.1 Propylea japonica
TTAAAGAAAAAAAGGTCAGATAATTTTGAAATATTGTTGAACATGGCTGTGAATAAGAAAATCTGTTCTATGTTTGAAGAGATTCCACATGAGAAATTAATGTAAAGCAGTGTTGTCTTGGATACAGTAGCAACGGTGAAATCTTATTTACAAGATTATCTCATCATTATCTCTCCCAACAACATTTGGATCTTATTTAGCAACCTTTGAAACAACTGATCTGAGATCTGAGATTTTATGGAATAAGCATTATGTTGCAGGTATGAATAGAAATGAATACTCGAGTTTACCTTTTACTGCTAGCCAAAGAATAGCTTCTCTCCAAAATGTCTTGACCAATAGTAAAATCGATTTGACCAGTCTGGGGGTCCACTTGGTTGATATAATTATCTCTATGCCTGTACAAGAAATTATGCAGATTTCCAAATTTGCAGTATTCTACTATGACCAAAAGCTCTCCTAGGGTGGAAATAAAACAAAAATTGTTTTAGGTTAATGACTTCAATTGATACCAGATATATGATGAATATTTTGTTCTCAGAAATTAGAGAAATATCAAAGAAATTCTATAGTCTAGTCCTGGAAAGCCATAAAAATAGAAATAATGATTTCATATAGGTACAACAAATTTTCAGTGAATATCATCGTGAATTTTGACGTCAATGGTGGTTTAACTATTTTCGTGAATTCATAAATCGTCCTTTGAACTTTTGGGAAATTCCAGAAAATAAGTCTACATAATAAATTTTAGATATCGATGATAATGATGAAAATAAGTCTACATAATAATTCTAGATATCGATGATAATGATGAATAGTTAATCCTAATCAAGATTAACTATACTTTCAATAGATAAAGAATTCTATCGGTAAATACTCAATTTTGCAACATTTTTCGTACAAGCACCGAGTAAGTTCACCACATTCAAATGTTTTCCCAAATGCACCATTATCTTCAACTCAGAGGCTAGAGCTTTAACATAAGTATGTTCTGCATTGCGTTTAACCATTTTTACAGCAACGGTAGTAACTGATTCATCTTCCAAAATTCCTCTCGCTTCACCTTTCATTACTACGCCAATGCTCCAGCTCCCAGTTGTTTACTAAAAGAAATCAAACTTCAAAAAAATTAACACTTATACACGAAATGCTGATCGAGCAGATAAGATGCAATGTTTCTTCCGTGAAGCAGACATATTTTTCAGTGATTAGATATTTAAAGAATCTGAAAATCGAGGAAATACTGGCATGGTCTCTAGATGTTCACTTACACTTTTAAGCAATCAATTTACACAATAAATGAATCCAGTAACTGTGGTCGTGTATTACAGAGAAAAATATTGGAAGTGAGCTACAGGGAACTCTTAAAACCTATTGAGAAGTTTTATTTCAATTCAAAATTTTTGAGCAATATTTCGTTTTTCTTCTCAAAAAAAAACAAATAAATAAAAAATTATCAATCAAGTAAAATATACAAAAAAGAGATGACGTGTGTCTGAATGTAACTGGGACAATGCGATCACTTCATATTCGAAATTTTTTTCATCGTCAAAATTTTGTTATTATTTGTTTTTATTTTTCGTTATTGCTGACTGGTATGTGGAAGTGAATTGTCAAAGTTTTTCATGATACATCAAAATAGAATATTTTCAGAAAGTTCAATGTCCAAAGACATAAGTTTTATGTTAAAAAAAATTAAAAATTGAACTTCTACTAGGAATAAAATCAAAATAGAACTTCCACAAAAAATGCCAAAATAGATATCTCTTTGAATTTTAGGTTTTCTATAAATTTTTGATGCAATTTTGTTCTGTCCAAAATTTCACTGAAGTCCTCAATATTATTGCAGAATTCGGAAAAAAAATTTCTGCGCCAAATACATTTTTCGAGGTCCACCAAATATATATGAAACAGTTATGGATGTTTAAGATTATGGACTTCTTATTACAAAGTCTTCATCAGATTTGACTATCAAATTCAATTTATCGAGAACGATAAAGTTGTATGGAAATATAAAAGGCTCTTGCATTACTGATATTTGCGAATTAATTGGTAGCATTTCCATAAATTCGAAATATTCGCGGAAGAAACTGGTTATCATTAAAATCGATATTATATGAATGGAAATGACGTGATATGCCACTCCTTGATCACATAAGAAACTTCCCTAGGGACATCCAAGAATGCTGTGACGTCAACAGCAATTACATTTCAAGTATTCGTAGAACTAGTTTCAACACAGAAATCCATCATGCAAAATAAGAGATCCATTCACTTCAATGTCAATAGATTAACAGAAACGATGCCCAGGACAATTTATTGCTAAATATCAACAGTCCAGTTGTGTATAATTTGTAAGTATTATGGTTCTGAGAAACACTATATTATATGATTATATTGAGATATCGTTCGGAAAATCCAGTTTTTATGCAACAATGTAAATTAGGTTTGAATGTCATAAGAGTTTATATTGGGATTTATTTGTTTTTTTAATTATTCTCAAGAACAATAATTTAATACAAGAATCCTATTGGATTAATGATATATCAATACGTGTCAGAAGGTAGGTACGTCATATTCCATAATATAACTTCTAGGTGAACGTTAAATTCAGCTCAAGCGATTGAATTTGCAGGCAATTCTATTCAGTTAATAGGTATATCTCTTTCATTCGAGAAACTAAGTTAGAAAACAAAAATTCTGAAATAATCAATCCATTGCAAATTGATGTATTGGCTACGGAACATTAAGTTCCATGAAATAACAAATAAATAACTATTTCAAATTTCATTTTCTCTTTATATCTCTCTCCTATGACTTTCGTTGTTTTTAATGAAAATCACGTATAGCTTTTCACTGGGTACCTATAGCCGGGTTTCAATGGTAAATTTGCCCCCGCTGCTTTTCGCCTTCATTCATATGAGCGGATCGATTAGGCATCGAATGAAAATAATTCAGCTAACTTTTCAGTTTTTTTCATCTCTAGCCCTTTTTGAGATACCTATAAAAACACTTTTTCGTTTTTTTTTCTCTTGTGAAATCCAAAATTTTTTAATGGTAATTTTTTATCTTGATTCCTTGCATTAAACGAAAAGACTTATAATTTTTTCATGGATTTCAGCTGAAAATCGATTTTTAAAAGAAAAATGAAATTCAAGTCATTTGTTTTTCGGTGTTCTTCAAAAGTGTACACCGCCATTTTTTGACAAGAAATGTCTTCTTTGGTCCTTTATAGCATGGAACCTTTTCATATTTTTGAAATTGGTGAAACATTTCGAAAAAAAAATAAAACTGTTTTAATTTTGGGATTCAGCAGATATTCATCAAGTTTTAGTGCCATTGTATTCATTTTGGCTCCCTTAACAATTTAGTGACAAAAACAATTCACGATCTATCCTAGTTTAGAAGATATGGGCCCCCAAATTCCGAGAAATGTTTCACCCGAGAGTCACTTTGCTCACCACAGAATTATTTTGAATCCTCTTGAACATTTTACATGAAATTATAATATGATAATTATGAAAGGAGAATCCACATATATTTTGTTAGATGAAGTAGATAATTTGGTGAATTGTTCGTTGGGATGGATAGTTTTTGGATTGATTTATTGAAGAAAGAAATGACATCAGGAAATTTCAAAATTAGATAAATCAACATCTCTATGTAGTATTTTGTTGACAACTCCAATGTCAATTAGACTGCAAACGAAAAAAAACACAATTCCAAAGATTTTCCAAGTTTGTTTGAAAAAGGAGTCTGATTTTGACACCGAAACGTTACATTATCCTCTTCATTTATTTCCTGTTTTAGTTTTGACAGTAAGGCAACAATTTGTTCAAAAACAATTTACTCCTGACAAATTAGTGCTTGGATTTACTCAGGAGCATTTCATCCTAATTAAAAATTTTAATTGAATTTGTTTCAGAGACTGGGAGTGAAAACCTAAAGAGTTTTTTAGAAATGCAGAATCCTCTCAGACTATATTGCAATCGCTACCAGGTTCTGGATTCTTTCCAACTATACTTTCATACTTATCATAAAACAAGCTGTAGGTGTAACCAACACAATTTCATTTTTCGAATGTAAATTTTCAGCATGTGTCAACACTTTGGAAAGCTTATGAAAAATGTTTTCGAAGATTCATCAGGAAAATTGATACAAATAGGATTCTATTAAAATATTCAGGCTTCATTTCTATTTTAGAGCTCAATCTGAACTGCTATTGTTATCTTAGTTGATTCAATCAATTGAAAAAAAATTTCCTATGCTTACGAATTCGGTAACTGAACAAAACAAAGAATGTCATGGATAGGCCACTTATAGGAACAGGCTGATAATGGATGGAATAAATGAAAAAAATTAATTTAATGCGTTTTTGTATTTGAACAGTACAAAAATCATTTGGATCAAAGCGAAGCAGAGTCGATTCTCACTAGACGTACTCACCTAATTTCAAAATTTGAATAGGAAATTCCCATTTCTTATCATAAGGTAATAATTCGGCTTGATCATCTATTCCTACTCTGGATTAAGATTCTCCAACTGCCCTTTTTCGAAGTTCGCCAATCCAGCTTCGATAAGAACTTTTTCCAATTTCTGAAAAGAGATAAACGTTAGTGATATATTGAAGAATCACAAGGGATGAGTTTACCTTCTTCCTTTTGTCCTTGATATAAATAATATGCAAGCCAAGAATACCGAGAACAGAAGAACGACGATAACCAGAATATACCATTTGCTGCCAAATTTATCTGGAAATGAAACCGAAATTATAAAAGGTACTGACAAAGAGTCGTTCGTTTATACTTACTATTGAAAGAAAGAACCATTTCTCTTGATTGGGACCCTAATACATTCTTGCCTTCACATCTATATGTTCCTTCATCTGAGGAATAGTATTGGCAAAAATAAGTTTCTTAGTGTCTTCTTCAAACATCATTCGTGGTTCGAAGAGTTGAAGCACTTCGTTGTTCTGAAAAAATGAAATCATGAGATAAAATGTTGTCTTCGAAAATTCAAGAAAGATTCTTAAAACTCGACAAGATTCTTGTAAACCGATGATAGTGTAATACGAGCGAATTTCAGTTGAAAGAGATTCTAACATCATTACTTGTAACATGGTCAAACCGGAGAACCTGGAACAGAATCCTTCTGATTTGGATTTTACAACATTCAGGAATCAAGGGAAACGAGGAGTCTGACGATGTATAAAATCGAAACCTTATTCGGCAAAGGGAAGAGCAACTAAAGAAAAACTATACTACTATAATGCTAGCGCAGAATAGACTTCAACATTATTTGATATTCATAATTTTTTTCATTTATGACATAAACATCGAAATAGATAAACGAATCAATTGGCCAATAAAGGTTTCTGAAACCGAATAAAGAGCTAAATGTCTGCTCATCGAAATTTTGTGCCTGCTAGAAATAATCTTCTTTGTGTGGAATGTTTTGATCCTGAGTAATTCATCGGTGAATCTAAACTTAAAGTAGACAAACTCTTTATCCAAAAATAACTAGTTTACTGATGGGTGACCTATTATACAATTAAAATCTAGTCAAGTTTTTAGTTCCATGACTTGTAATCCAATATCTGGAAAATAAATACTCAAATGAAAGTGAGTTGATGTCAAGATACGAAAAAAATGTTATAAATCACTAGAAGACCCGGCAGACTCGGCTTCAGGGCGTCTATGAAAAGGATTTCAGTGTAACCATAGTGATCATAAAGGGTTTTCCAACAAGAGGTATTATTTTGATATCTAAAGAAAATTCCATATTCAATAAAAATAACCGGATGTTTATTTCATTACAAGAAGAAGCTGTGCCATTAATAGTGGAAAATAACATCGAACAAATGACCACCATTACCACGCTTACACGACCATATCCTTTCAATTAAATTTTTTTAAACTAAATAGCAAAGCAACTGCTCTATGTCCACGAAAGCCTCACGAATTCCATCTTAAGGTCTTGAAACCAACGCTGGGCTCTTGGCGTAGACCTTCTCTTTACGTGGCATCAAAGGAAGAAGTCGCAATGTGTAAATCACAAGTGCTCGGTGGCCAATTGTGATCACCTTTTCGAGGGATAACACGGTCCGGAAACTTTCCCGCTAAAGATCAATGTTTCATTGCTTGTGTGGCCCGTAGTGCCGTCTTGTTGAAAGAAAACCTTGTCCAATCAAAAAATCCAATTTCGGCAACAAAAAATCATTAATCATCTCTCGATAGCCCAATCCTTTTACCGTAACTGTTGCTCCAGACTCATTTTCGAAAAAGTAAGGTCCAATGACTCCACCGGATCATGAACCGCACCAAACAGTCATACGTAGAGGATAGAGATGCTTTTCAACAATAACTCTTAGGTTTCCGAGCCCCAGATGCAAAAATTTTTGCTTGTTGACAAAGCCACGCAGGTGAAAATGGGCCTCATCACTCAAGATGCATTTTCATGCATTTCAACGACCCAATCAGCAAAGACACGACGTTGTTGATGATCGGTCGGCTTGAGTTCTTGTGTTAACAGAACTTTATAAGCCTTTAGACCCAAATCTATGCAAAATAAGGTGTAATGACGATCACGAAATGCCTAATTCCAAAGAACGACGAGGAATGGAGAACCTGGGTTTTCTTCAACACTTTCGGCTTCAGCAGCAATATTCTCATTTGTTCGAGTTTTATTTTTCACATCACACTCAACTTGTCCCAACATCTCGAATTTTCCCACCAATTTCTTTATAGCAGTCTGACAAGGTGCTTCACGATGACTCAAAATGTTCAAGTTTTACGAACCGTATCTGCCAAATTTTCACCATTTTTTATTGAACTTTAATAATTTCAATGCGTTCTTGAAGCGTGTATCGTTCCATTTTTATTAACGGCGTAGATTTTCCTTATAAAATGTCAAAAAATATATATTCAAACGTGACCTCCACCGAAATAGCAGGCTATTCAAAATAACACCTCTTATTGGAAAACCTTTATTAGGATGCCAGAGACGAAACGCCTTCTCTAATTAACAGGTGTGGGCGCCTAAAAATATTGAACACCAACGCGCGCAATACAAAGATAAAGTTTCACTGAGATTTATGAATAAGGTGTCAAAAATTTATGCTCACCTTATACCATGTAATCATCGGTTTTGGCAAACCTTCGAAATCGCACACGAGCTCTAGTTTAGTTCCGTAGCTCACTTCAACGGTGTCATTCAGGTTGCAAGTTCTTAAGCTTGGCGCTGTTGATCGTTTTACGAGAAATGAAATATTTTGCCTCCTGATTTCCTCCTTAGTTTCTCCTTCAATTTTATATAGAATGCATATGTAGACACCTTCTTCCTCATGGGTCATGTTGTGTATGGTCAACATCGACCTATTGCTGAACAACGTGTGACTTTTCTGCAAGGTGAATTCTGTAACGAAAAAAACATAACAGTTGTTAAAAATTGACAAATCAATATACAATAGCTGAAAATATTGAGAAGGCTTGAAGAAAATCGAATGGTTATCTTGAGTTGTTTAATGATAATAGTCAATATCATTACGATACCGAATCCTTTTTTTTCGTCTCAAAACAGCTCTACCGATTAACAAATTCAATGTATGCAAGCATGATATGCTAATCTACCTATTATTAGTTTGTTTCAAGCAGAGACAAACAAATATTCGAAATCATTCCCAGAAACCACCTAATAACTAACCTCTTGATCATTCCTCACCCGCCCAAAAACGATTGATAATGCAAGTTTAATAAACCATAAAACAAATTTTGTTTCTATAAGTGAACGAAAATATAGTACTATACCTAGTTTTCGACAATTTGAGGAAGGTTAAATGAAAAAATTTGTTTGCAAATCAGTAGTTTATATCAGCACAAGGGACCAAAACAAAAACTTAATATTCTTTCAGCTACGTTTCGGAAATTTTATTTCCTTCTTCAGGCTACAAAAATTGAAAAATACAATCGATCGAGCATTCACAGAGAATCATAAGGAATACAAACGTCAAAAATAACAAATAATATATATGTTGAGCGCTGTATATTGCAATTGATCAAAGAAGTCGGACTAAGACAGTGAACATATGTGAACCTGTCTTTCATTGTTGATTACTGCTTTGATTTCTTCTGTTGTTGTTTTATATCACGATGTAATTTGCTTTAGAACCCTATTTTCCTATTTATTATGTAGTCGTATATTTATCATGTTTATAGTTGTTATTCTGATGTGTGTGATGTGATGATGTGTTGACTTTTTATAGATATTTATTTTTATCTTTATGATGTATATGTATTCACCATTGTATATTTTTATTTTTGACATTTGTATTCTCTCTGAGTGCTTCTATTTTGTAGCCTGAAAAAGGAAATAAATAAAATTACGAAACGTCGCTGAAAGGATAATGAGTTTTGTGTTAGTTCCTTGTGCCGATATAAACTACTCTTTTGTGTTATTTTTTGGAACGATATAATCTTTCACGAAAATCTGTTTGCACTTTTTAATTGATTTTAAATTTTTTTGATGTTGTCCCTGTTCGATCACGCGTTTCTAGTAGCCGATGTTTTTTGTTTTTATTGCAATATAGTTCATAGTTTTCTATGAATAATAAGTTAAAAGCTAATTTTAACTTTATTTGGTACTTACTATGATTAGAAATATCTTCACCAGAACCTCTTTTCCATTCAATTTCTTGCGAAAAGTTCTGAATATAGGCTCCACAGGTAAATGATACAGAATCACCAATAGCAACTGTAGCATTATGACCTTCCCTATCATAGACGACATCTTCATCCAGACCGAAGATACTGAATCCATTTTCAACATCTGTAAATTTCAGATTATTTCATATAACTCAAAATATTTCATTAATTCGAGTTATTTAATATATAAATATTTCAGTTAATATGTGATAGGCGCTCAGAGGCAAAAATGATTTCAAGCAGAAAAATGAATGGATTTGTGATGCAACATTTAATCAAGAAAAATTTTTTTTTTAATCTAGTAAAATTTACCATGAGCAACTTGAACCTAAATTATTTGAAATTTACCAACTTGATATTGAAAATAAAAGGACACACACCTATTCAATTTTAATCATCCTACGATAATTACGATTATCTTTGACTTATTTAAAAGTGAAATTTGTTTGATTCAAATGACGCAACTCTTGAATAAAAAAATTTACATATGAATATATAATTACCGAAGCAAAAAATAATTCTTTTGAACTCAATGATAATAAATTTTTACAAAGGATATTTCTCACTATTCAAACGTATTCATAGTGACAGAATAGCATTTTAGTTTTCAGTTCAGTGTTCAAATTCATTTTTACCGGATACATGAAGTCCTATTTCCTTGACATCTTCTCCTTTGGAATTATTGGCCATGCATCTTATTACTCCAGATTGTTGCACTTGCAATGTTATGTTAGATATGAATTTGAGTCCATTGCGATGATAATCCGTAGAATTCAACTGAAATAAAAATGTATCAAAAACTTGAAAGCCATTCGCTACGAAACATTAATGTATTTTTTTTCAGGCTGCACTTTTCGTTTTTCCATAATAGATACTAATTTTTAGTATTTTCATCAAGATTTTTAAAATACGATGAAATTTTTATAGATGTTTGCCGTGATTTGAAAATATGATATTTATCATAATAATTTACTGATAACTGACAATGGTGAAGTTGAGTTGTATAATTTTCTGTGGATAGCAAAGTACTGTTCGCTTTGACTCAGGGTTTTTATTTTCGAAACATTTCAGGGGGTATTTAAAAGTATCTTGAGGACAATAATTTTTTATAGTAATAGGTTGTTAAATGTTAGGCATTTTTCATTATTTTCCATATGAAAAATCGATTTTGTAACGATTTAATGAAGATCTTTCGGTGTCTACCTAATAAAAATAATAAATTTCTTCTACACGGGATGATACTTTTTGTTGTACGATTATTTTAACTGTTAAGTCTTCAATCCAATGAATTAAATTTTTTCGTCATAATTTTTTACGATACTACTTTTTATATTATGTTTATCGACTAGACTCACCCCAATGTATTCGCAGGTATCAGTTAAACATGGTTTGAACTCCCAATAAATCAATGGTTCAGGATAGGCAGCAACAGTACAGGTCACAGTTGTTTTTCATTGATCATCTGGAATTCTTTGTCGGAACTTAACTCGATCGTTGGTTTATCTGAAAACATTATAACTTCAGTAACGGTAAAACATTTTATTGATGTTGTGCAATCCACGCTAAAAATTTCAAACTAAGTAGTTGAACCGAATCCCAAAAAAAAAATTTTTTCGAGTTGTTCGAACTGATTAACTTCAAAGTTTAAAAAAAAGGAGGTTCAATCAGGTTATGAAAGACTTCTATAAGCAAAAAGAAATCATGATCTAATCAAATGCATTAGTTGCTTCAATAAAATATTGGATTTCTACAAAATTCAAGCACTCCTCATTGAGTGAACACTGCTGATAGCACCTAACACAGGAATTTTCACAATCAATATGGTGCTATTGAAGATCATGTATATTTTCTGAAGAGCTGGAAGATCTTAACAGAAAAATAAGTCTCAGTTTACTCACCTGTTACATTAAGAAACAATATAAGTGGTTCTGTATCATATTTGTTCTGTGCCAGTAATGTGTAATTGCCAAAATCTGTTATTGTGATATCCTTGATTAGCAGAAATGCATTAACTGCAGACACTCTCGTTTCATATTTGTTGGATATACCAAGAGGAATCAGCTCGTTCTATTGTTGAGCCTGGTGAAAATTTATCATTTAAATGGATCAAAAATACTTTTGTACCATTTCTGTCATTTTAAAATAGACTTTACACTTATTCAATAACTAATTGAACATTTATAGATTGAAATAATGAAGAAACCAAAGTTTCCAGCAGGTCTACTATACCTAATTGATCAAAAAGGTTATTATAAAATATATATAACTTTAATATTTTTTTCACTGAATTACCATGTTATATTCGGTTCAGGATGAGCGTCGATGTCTATATTCCACTGAACAGATGGTGTACCAGCTTCTGCAGAAATTTGATAGGATCTATTTTCTTCAGCGAGGCGGATGAAATGATCATCAGAATCTGAAAAAAATATTTTTCAAGACTCAAAAAAATATTAACGATGTATTGAAATGAAATTAATAATTGAAATAATTACGTGCAGATTATAATTATTTGATCGAATTATTTAAGATTTATAACTGATGATTACATAAACTCATACGGATTATATTAAATATATTATATATTAAACAAATAGTATATCAGTGAAGTGAAGGCAAAAACCACATAAATTACAAAAGTTTTGCAAAATAGTTGAGAATAAAATTATAAAATAATCCTTAACATGTGAGCTATAAAACGTTCGTGTTCAATTATTAGGGTGTCTCGTGTTTTCAATATATGAATATCTACAATACTTAAACTGAAAATTGCATATAATCTTCATCAATTCTTGAATAATCTAGGTAATTTTCACGGGAAAAATCTTTCGCGATGTTTCACATAATTACGAAATTCAACTCAATTATTCGAAGTGAATTCGAAAAATAGATAATTAAGAAATATAGAGATAGAGAACTCTCCTCACATGCTGAATATCAGTCTTGTGTATTTTACTCCATAAAATTCAACTTTTCAGAGGTCGGTCACCGATTCATAAAAAACATAAGAGGGGTGTATCAAATTCTATAAACGTGTACTTACCATAAACTGCTAAATCAATATAATTTTCATTGGAGTGATTTTGATTATCACTTGCATGACACATGTATCTTCCTCTATCTCTCAATGTTACATCTTTAATGGTTAAAATCCGATAATACATTTCTAAGAAATCAGGATCCCTTAGCAGCGGTGAAATTGACATTCTTTTCTAAAAACAACAATGGAGAAATTAGTTTGAGAAAAAACATTATTGTGGATGTGTAAAGAAGAATTTGGAAATCGAAATATAAATTTTCAATTGTGAACATGAAAAATATAGATTTGAACAATCTCAACGAAAACTCAAGAAGAGATTGTGCCCTAAAACCCAAGTACAATTGGATTGATTTGGCACTGTATCAAACTTAGCCAAAATATTCTAATCACAATTCTACCCTGGAAATGGAATTAATTAAAAAATATTCAAATTTTCAAAAAGTATTTGAGTAGTTCTTGAGCAACTAATTATGAAAAGAATCAATACGATTTAATTGAAAATACTGAATGACAGCTAGATCTCTTCCACCTTTTTATTCAGAAAACTAGAAAGCTATTTCGGGAACTTGATAGCTTTTAAATACGGGAGGGGGGGGGTATTACCAGATAAAAATCATAATAATGCTATCGCAGTGATATTTAGATGACAGTTGGTACACTGATTTCCACAGCAACTCTCTGACGTCTAAGCTAATTCATTGTTCTCACAAATGTTGTCTAGGGTTGGGATGAACTATAGAACCAAGTAGATATTTCTTGAACAGAAAAGACAATATTTATGAAATTTTGCAGAAAGCTGCAATGGCGTAAAATCCCTTTGATGGAAAATAGTATCCAAATCTTCGGTACATCAGAAAATGACTTCTGCTGTGAACTCCTTTACCAAATAACCGCAAAAGCATCATTATGATTTCAGAAAGTGATTTTTCATATAAACTTAACAACTTTGTGAATCAAAAGCACCTATGTAGGTAATAAAGAACTTTTTCAATGGCTTCAAGAGTTCCTCTTTGAATATAAGCATATTTTCAGAGAACACCAAACATAAGAGATATTGCACGTAAGTTCGCATAGTTTTCGAATTAAGATGAATTTATACGTGATTCCTTTCAATTATTGAGCAGTGGTTTTGTCATCATTAAATTAAAAAAAAATCCTTTTTTCTCAATCTTCATCAAAACTATCATAGGTACTCACCTCGTCTATTTCTCCATGTGAGTCTCCCAAGATTGTAGTGTGAACCTGAGACTTAATCATACATTTTAATTCAACCGTATCACCCACTACATTGTGCAACTTCTTATTGACTTCTTCGATGAACGGTTGAGCCAAGGAATCAGTAACAACTACAATCAAATTAAAGAGTTTAAAAATGAAACAGTACTTATATTAAAAACATTTCCCAAAAACTTTGTGAAAACGTAATGATATTTCGCACATCAACTAAAAATGTATTTTCATGTTTACGTTTCACATAGCTGTCAGATCACCATAAAATGAATAGTCAGCAAACAAAGTAAGCACATACCACCACCAAAACTGGACACACACATTAGAGAGAAAAATGAAGAAGTTAGACAGAACAGAGTGACAAGACAAATAACAGAGATCTCACAAACTTACAACAATTTGAACAAGATAAGCAGATTCGTATTCCTGATCTTCCAATTGAAAAGACCTATGTAAGTGTCTGCTTGACTCAACTCTGAGAAGTTAAGTGTGAATCCAGTTTTCCGGTCGAAAGTGACATTTCCAACCTGCAATGAAAGAATAAATAGAAACCGCAGCCAAGGCACTGAGATAAAAACCGATTTGATTTGATTTCGATATTACTTTCTCTGACCATTTCCATCGTCGTGATTTCTACCAATCAGGGATGCGCAATTTAGAGTTACAAATGGTTTCTAGGTGGAAAAACTGTTTGGCAGGAGCTCTCAGGAATGAATGAATAGTAAGGGTTGAATTCAGAAATGAAAAGAATGAAACTAATATTTTTTATGATATTTAAACTTAAATTATCGTTTTCCCAATATGAACAAGCGCTTGATAGCTTCTGACTTCACGTCGGTTCGAACTTAAGATGCTCAAATGAGAGGAAATATATTAGGTCAAACTTAGATGCGTCTATCTGTTCAAGCTGTTCCCCATTTATTAGCAAAATATTACACCATTATTTGTGGTTTCATTATCAATTGATCAATGTAATCTTTTTTCGATGTACCTACATTTATTGCATTCAACAAGAATGAATGACGATTTATTCGCGTGATGTAAAAAGGCAAAAACGTATTGGCGCAGAGGATGGATGAGAACAGTTATGAGGTAGCTATTGTTGAATTATGAAAAATCTGAAGAACAACATTTTGAGTCCATAATTCTAGGAAAACCTTAGATGGATTTGGCAAACTAACGACATAAGACGAGCTATTTCGATCACAGAAAAACCTTGAGAATTTTGAGTCCATAAAATTTTCTGTTGAAGAGTCGTTGTGAATCACTAAAAAGCTAAATAAAGATATTCGAAATCAGTAAATTCAACCGAGATATCTGACCTACCCTGAAAATTTTATCTGTGAGTGAGATTGGTTCTGGCTCAAAATAGTGTCAAAATTTGAAAGCTTCAGACATTCGTCAAAACGCACCCTGTTTCCATAAGAACAAGCGCCCAAAATAATCGACGTTTGAGTTCGCAATAAAATAAAATAGTTTTCGTACTTTTCCCTCATTTCGCCAGTATGATAGTATGTATGTATGATAATTATTAATTTAATACAGCAAAATGAAAAAGTAAGATATCAGATCGTCAAAGTGGGGATTGTTATTTGCTCTCAAATTATTTTTCAAAGCATTACCACCATTTTAGAAAGCAAATGAAAGAAATTCAAGAAAAGCCCGAAGAAGGAGCTTTGAGCGCTCGTTCTTTGGTGGAGCAATAAGACTATTACCTCAAATTTTGTAGGCGATTTGAGATTGATACCAAATATTAAATGAAGAATCTCGGCACATTCAGAATTATAGTCTTAAAATGTTTCGGAAAATTAAATATATTAAATAATTGAAAAAATTGAATTCTATGGTTCTGATGATCCTTTGAAATTTTGCACGAACATTCAGTATATCAGTCTGGATTCACAAATAAATTCCATTTGAATCGGTCATTCTGTTATGGAATATCGAGATTCTTCTTTTGAATAGTTTAATTGAATTTATTTTTTATGGTTCTGTTTACACTGAGGCCACAAAATTTTGCACGAGGCTTATTATCAGATTTTGCATAATATGGCCGCAACCTTTCATTCTGATGGGTTACGTTTTGTCTGAGATATTGAGAAATAATAATATTGAAAGGCCATATTTTATGGTGTTTCATAAAATATTTCCTTTCTGTACGAACCTAACCGAGCCATTCGAGAGCCGAACTCACTCTGAAAATTTCAAGTCTCTAAGACAATCCCTTCGAAAGTTATTGTGCTAACGGCCGGCCAGACGGCCTCACGGACAGAATTGATTTTGACCACGAATTCGTCATTCTATCGTTTGAGATCATTTTAGGCTCAAAATTCTGAAATTACATTTGAACACGACGATATAGCACTCCTTTAAGGAGAACGAGCGCTAAAAAATGTATCCAATATATTGAAATTTCCCACTCTTCATGTCTCTTATTATTAGTTGATCCTAATAGGCTTCTAGAAATGTACTGAAGAATTCAAATGCATGTATCATACCCACAACGTTCAGAAATAGAAATGAAAAATATTTTTTCCCATTTGTTGTTATTTTCGAAAAAAAACTTTGTTGTGCTGAATTGTGCTAGGTTTGTCCTGCTTTGTGCCGATATTTTTTTTTCTTAATTCGAAGTAGTTTTCGAGATATTTTCAGAACCCAAAAAATGAGCCAGCCCAGCACTTTCGAAAAATGGGATTTAAATAATGATAAAAATTGACTACACAAATGATTTTGTGCTACATCAGAACTGAGGTGTCCGTTCGAATTTTCTCGAGAGTACTCTCATTTCCTGAAAAATCGAAATTTAAGAAACAAGATAGCCCAGCACTTTCGTTTTTTTCTCTCACAAACGAATGAAAAAATTTGAGCTACATTTGTGCTGATTTGTGCCGTAAATATTTTCACGTAAATCATTAGCGTTTTCCTGCAAACTACGAAATAAAAAAAAAGTCATCCCATTACTTTTGTTTTTTTTTATGATGGAAACATGATCAAAACATTGTGCTACTCTAGGCAAAGTTGTGCGGTAGTTATTTTCACAAATATCCCGCTAATTCACCAAAAATAAAGAAATTAGAAAAGTCAGCCCAGCACTTTCATTCTTTTTCGACGAAAATTGTTTTATATGATTGTACTGTAGTTGTGCTGGGATGACTTTTTTTCAATTTTCGTAGTTTGCAGGAAAATACGAATTATTTTCGCTGGGCTGGTTCATTTTTTCGCTTTTGGAAATATGTCGAAAACCACTTGGAACTAGGAGAAAAATAATCGCACAAAGCAGCACAAACCTAGCACAATTCAGCACAACAAACATTTTTTCGAAAATCAAAAGTGCTGGGCCAACTTCACACACATATTGTATTGTCCAAAATTTGCAGTAATCACAAAACATACAAACGCAGTTCCTTCAATACTCTGAACACAAGTTATTGTGGTACCAACAAAGTAATAATTTAACTGGTAGATAGAAAAGTTGTATCGATTTCACTCGGTGTCTTGCTACGATTTCCTCCGCATAAGTCAAAAACACCTACTTTCTTTCTCCATCAATATCGGATAGTCGAATGACCGTTCTCCCCTTTTGAAGTAACATCTAAAAAATGTCATCTCAACCTGATTGGTCGCGTTGGTGAAAAATCCATACTCGGGTCATATTGGAACATTGTGTTATCTTCGTAGAGCACGTCCATCTTAACCTGAAGTTCCTATTAAAATACGTTCCACACTAAAGCAATTGTTAGTAACCAGGCAATCTGTGGAACTCTCGGTTGTTATGTCTTATATACAACCCGAAAGTGATTAGATTATGAAAAAATGTGAATATACATTTTGAGAGTTTTTTTCCCAGGATAGTTGTTACATTTATGTACTTTTATTTACACTAATTGTTATACAGTGTGTTTGGTCATCTTAGCGGTAATTTGAGGGCATCAAAAATACCTAATATTATCGACGGAAACACCGACGTTTACCCCCTTAGTTTTGGATTTTGAATTTACTTTTTTATTTTCGTTGACCCTTCCAAATAATATCGATTACTTTGGACATAAAGGTCCTACAGATGTGAAAAAAATGTTTTTTGAAAGATAATACTACCAGCTTTCATTGAAGTATAATAATATAACGATATTTAACTTGTAAACGCCATAAAACAGACTTCAAAAAAGTTTCAGTAAAAATATTTACTGATTTTCTTAGTGAATCCGCAATAGTACAAGAACTAGCACATCGAAGTAAATTTTTTTCAATGATTTAACACGCAAGGATATTAGCTACAAAACAACACTTACGTTATTTCTGTAAGTTATATAATTTGAGAGTTATTGCCGCTGGAACATGATCACTACGCGAGCAAAAGACACAAGACAGGTCGTCATGAAGGCCCCTGTCTGTCTACAGAACAGAGGCGGCCATTTTGAGCAATTTTTTTTATTGATTTGATTGTTTGATCATTGAAGACTATCGAAAGTACACTACTGAGGTTTTTCAATTTGACCAATTTTCATAAGGGTCAGTTCGAACAGCAATAACTTTCTAAATATCTAACTTACAGAAATTATGTTGGTATCGTTTCGTAGCTAATATCCTTGCGTGTCAGTTCAGTGAGAAAAAATTATACTTCAATGTGCTAGTTTTTGTACTATTGCGAATTTACTAAGAAAATCAGTACATTTTTTAACTAAATTTTTTTTAAAGAATTTTCTTATAACATTTTTATGTTATAATATGTTTTCATATTGTTCCACTTTAATGAAAGGCGGTAGTATCATCCTTCAAAAAACATTTTTTCATATTTGTAGAACCTTTATATCCAAAGATATCGATATTATTAGGAAGGGTCAACTTAAATAAAAAAGTAAATTTAAAAAGGAAGCTTCTACAAAACTGAGGGGGTAAACTTTCCAATATGGGTGTTTTTGTCGATAAAATTAGGTATATTTGATGCCCTTAAATTATCGCTAAGTCATGACCAAACACACTGTATATAGATTTCAAGGAGAAATAGAGAGCATAATCCCGATTTGTGTTCGGTTTCTCGCGGTGATCTAAACCTCTATCTCATGAGAATATACAGGGTGTTTGCCAATTCGAAGGAGATCCACTAGACGTCATTTGCAGCAAAATGCTTTGGTTACAAAGATATGGCCATTCTTCAACTTCGTTGAAATTTTCTGCTTCATTATCGAAAATAATTAATTTTGTGAATACCTGACTATTAATAGTCAATGAATATTTTTCTCAAAGCTAAGTTGATTGTCTTCGTTTTTTGCGGAAAAGTATTCACTTGAATTTCTGGTAATCCGAGATATACAGGGTCATAAAAAGCTGAACCTGTTTTCTTCATAAAATCTTGATTGAAGAATTCAGAATAACTCGAAAAAAGTATTATAAAATTGGTGTACAAATGTCAGGAGAAACTTTCCTGTTTCGTTAGCTTTTCAAAGAGTTATATACGTCAATAATTTCTGCATGCGATCAAAAACTGTAGCCGGAAAACTGAATAGGACACAAACTTTTTCGAGTTATTCAGATTTCACCCGTGATTCGTAAGCGGTTCGTGGTTTTATTTATTTATTTATTCGCTTCACAAAAAAATATGTAGGTATATATACATGAGTGAATAATTTTAACCCATCAACATTTTACATGGGGTGTCAATATGTCATTAATATCCATAAAAATATTTAAAAATTTGTAAAGAGACAGGTAATACTCATACAAGTTAAAATTCAATAAATTAAGAACAGTCAACTATCAAACGTCACAAACAGTCAATATAAAAACAAACATTACATTCAAGACAAACTATTCAAAATGGCTCGACCAAAATTCATTTATTGTGTAGTAGGCTTTCTTGTACAGAATTTTTCACTTCTTTCTTCAATGTTTTTTTTCCATTATTTTGAAAGCTCCAGGGACCTTATTGAAAATTTGTATGGCCTCAAAATTATACTGGTTCGAGTGAAGTATGGGAAAATGGGATATCTGAAAGACTCGAACAAGAAATGAATAATTTTTTTTATCAAATTTCAGGTTATCTCTACAAAATCTATTATTTTCGATAACGAGGCAGACAATTTCAAATCGCCATATCTTTGTAACCATAGATTTTCAGACCTTACTTCACTAGACGAATTTTGGTGCAACTGATGTGCTGTATAATTGATTATTGTCCGTTGGTTGGCCATGGAAATGTGGCATATTCTACTGTGTATATTAAAATTTTAGGTTTTGTTGTTCATTTTCTTGTCAGATTGATACGCAATGTTGTCAATATTGCATAGATTACTCTGATAAGTCGCAAGCTCGACGGAAGAGGCCGGGTAAATTCGGCAACGTTCACTTTATTTCACGTTATGACAGCAAATACTACTACGCCTTCTAAGCGCTCAAACTTTCGTGAACGCACTCTACTTTTTTTCTGAAATATGATTATCCTATACATTGTGAAGTGTGTTGAAAGAATCAATAGATTATTATATTCATCATTCGAAGCGACTTTCCTATTCATACCTTTTTGTAGAATCATTCTAAGCAACATTTTGAAGATTGGTTTGAGAAAAATTAAACCGATAACCATGAGGCATCGGAATCTTTTTCACAATGAAAATTTCTCGAGTAATATCACTAGAGGTCGAATCATTTCCAGAGTTTCTTTCGAGCTCATGAATATTTTGAAAAATAATATCCCGAGTCGAAGGCGAGGTTAATAATACTTTTTTTATTACGAATTTTCTGCTTCAAAGAATTCATTCTTTAACGAAAATTTCTTATTTCGCATTCATTCGATAACAGTCACCTGAAACTATTTTCAAATGATAAATTATATTATTAGAACTCTTTATTGCTCAAAACTAAAGAAGGTAAATTAACTTCAGGTAACTCGTTTTTGAACCGTAAATTACAAAATTGGATGGATAAAATTATTTCTCATTCATAACGTTGAATTAATATTATATTCCATTAATGTAAAAAGTATTATTATGATCAATTATTTGTTATCCTTATCACTTATCCTTGCGGTAGTGATAAAGGAGGAATATTTACAAATGAATTAGTTCATTAACTAGGTTTCTATTGAGCTTGTGGTATTGGAATCGATTCAACAACACATTTTTACTGTCTACATCTGCGTAAATGGGTCGGAATTACTGATTATGATATATGCAATGAAATTGGGTTGTTTTCATGAGATGCTTTTCCTGAAATGATAGAATGATTCATCTTTATATAAATAACTTGATTCACCTTGAATGGATAGCCGGATAGGCAAGTAACTTGAAATTAGATTCAATATTAGTACACAGTTAATTTTTTGAAATTTAGTTTCGAATTCAAGAGAAACGTCGCTTCCCTGTGTAGGGTACTATATGTCGATTATGTGATGAGACCAGTACAGGATCAATACAAACATTCAGTGATTGACGTGAAAATTTTATGATGGAAATTTATTGAATTGTTAGTTGCGCTATTTCCAAAATTTTTTTTTCTATTCAACGTTTCAGCTTTCATTTGTAAATTGTCTTCAGGATTAACTAATTTCTCTGGCAACTTCCAAAAAAGCGACTTTCATTACTTTTACAGTTCTCGAAAAAAATGCAAAAATCATTTTCTGATACAATTGTTGTACTAAGATTCTGTTCAGTCAAGACATCATCACGATGAAATCATTCAACAGTAGATTATAAAGTGGAGTGTGAAGGTTTAGATATATATAGAAGGGAGAATATATGAACTCTATTTAATGGATTCTAATATTTCTGACCCATGACGACAGTTTGATAATAATAAAACGAGTTCGAATGATTAGAAAAATAACGAAATATCTTTAATATATTCAGCTCATAATTGAAGTAATCACTAATGGATGTAATAATACTTCAAAAGTTTGTGAATAAATGTTATTCCAATACATTCCCACAAATTTGATGTCACATTGTCACATGTCACTGATCCTTAAGGTAGCTTTTCGTCCAGTAACTATATTATTAGTATTTTAACATATTTAATACTTGAACTAATTATTCCAGACAATGATGATTTGTATTGAAGAATTATTCATTACAATGGAATGCGAATTACTCATATAATCGCATACCTAAAACTAGAAGCTGAATTTTTATGTTCTTACATCAACTCAGGATTATTATTATAATTAGTATTCAAACTTTTGTTGAGATTTGTTTTTCTTCTGGCTTTTCTTTCTTAATTTCGAAGTCGTTCAGGAATTAACAGTGCTTTTATTGATATCAAAAGCAGAAAGAAACCTTCTTCCGAAACTCATCATATACGTTGTGTTCGAAAAATTTTCTAATGAGTGTATGGTATATACAATTATTAGGAGTGCTTTATAGTGGTTGTATTATAAAATAGGTGATTGAAGGAACTTCTTCCTGGTTTGATAGCAGTTTTTCAAAGTATTTTTATATATTTCGTTTGGTGCTAAGGCGTTCGGTGTCATTAAGGAAAAAAAAATTATAACTTACTTCATCTCCACTGACTCTCGTCAAATTGACAGACACATCAGAAAATGTTGGCCGACAAGGGATTACTGCAACACTGTATTGTGTCACAACTATACTATCCAGATCTTTTTCTTCCACGGAAAGATGCTCTTCATCTGAAATAAAATGTAAATATTTCTGTCAGCCCAACTCGGCGAAGCAAATAAAAGCATATAGTGAGATTTATATTAGTTTTCACCTTGAGCTATATTCAATCAAATGAAAAATATGTTCTTTAACATCTTTCAAGCTTCGGCTAGTGTTAAGAAATACAGACTGCTGTTTCGACTCAACTTTCAATGAAATAAATTCTGAAATTGAGTTTTTGGTGACAAGAGCACTTTTCAATTATGATTTTTTCTCCATTTTTGCAGTTGTTTTGAAGGGTGTTTCAATTAGAGCGCAATATTTCAGTGTTCAACGAAACATGGTTGTCTGTAGCAATATATTGAAATTTAAATGGTTTAGAAATTCAATTTGAAAATTGTGTAAAAAACAGAATGTCTGTTACGATTGAGCTGGCATATTCAATATGGAAATTTTCAATAACGTTATTGAATACAAAATGTAGCTTCGATACTTGCATATTGGTTCAAAGTTGAGACTTTAGACAACCCAACACCATGAATCTAAAGGCCAATTCTGATCACCAAATCAGTTAATGATTCAACTTGGAGAAAACTCGTGCTAGATCGTCAATGAAGAAAAACGAAAATTTATATGTCAATTTCTTGTGCTCGCGAATTGACGTCCCACACTCTCGCAAACTGCCAAGATGTTTTTTTCCGAACGACCTCTTTGAGCTCGTATAGTGTGTTTCACACTAACCGAACAAGCACTGCCCAAATTTCGACAATTCTTTGAACAGTAGATTTTGAATATAATTTTTGACAAGTTGTTTTACCGTGTACCGCTGCAATGTTAGATACTTACAATGATAATAATAATAATAATGTTTATTGATTCTAACTTGTCAAGTTTCAATCTGTCTCGTCATAAGCATGTGGCATTATTAATGTCTCATGCTAGCACTCTTATTGAAAGACTCTTTAAATATATCATTGATTAAAAATTGATTTCATTGCAACTCACCGTTAACATATAAATAAAGTTGACTGGATCGAGGGTTCGTAGAAATCTTTCTTCTTTGCATGTGTAGAAACCCACAAATGGAAAACTTTATATTTTTTATATGCAGCTCTGAAGCATATCGGTATTCTGGATGCCTCGGCATAAGATGCTTGATCGTGAAGGTTGTATATGTTGAGTAAATCCTGTGTTTTTCCTAAAACAAATTGATTGGAAGGTAAATCATGGTATCGATTGAAATATTTTCTGGAAGGATTCTGCATTTCTCAAAAAATTTATAGGTTTTCACTGTCGTCTCTGAAACAGAAATAATTAAAAAAAAATTAATTAAGATGGGAGTGCTCCTACGAGAATCTTTGCACTTATTTGTTAGGAGCAAATTGGTCTTAAAAAAATGTTGCCTAACAGTAAAACTGAAAAGGGAAATAAATTAAAAGGATAATGTAACGTATGTTCAAAATAGCGGAGATCATATGATGAACGGAACAACACAAAGATCCTAATGATGGAACCTGATAATTATAAAAGGAAAATTAAGGAATCCACATGTTTTTATTAGACAAAGATATTAATTTGGCCAATTGTTCTGTTGAAATAAATCGTATTTGAATTGATTTATTGAAAAAAGAAATTACATCAGGAAATTTCAAAATTAAATAAATCAACACAACTATATATTGATAACTTTCAATGTCAATCAGATTGCAAATGAAAATCACACAATTCACAAGATTTTACGAGTTTGTCCGAAGAAGGTGTTTGATATAGACACTGAAACGTTACATTATCCTTCATTTTCTTATTCAGTTCAACTTTTAGGCAACAATTTTTCCAAGACCAATTTGCTCCTGACAAATACTTAAGTGCAAAGATTCTCGCAGGAGCACTTTATCTTAATCAAATTTTTTTAATCATTTCGTTTAAGAGACTGGGAGTGAAAACCTATAAATTTTTTTGAGAAATTAAATCATGGTGTTGAACATTCTGAAAAACACAGAAAAACATTTCCAGTGTCAATTCAATACCCAATCGAGTAGGTTTCCGAACGGACCTTAATTAATTAAGATATATGAAGATGAGCGTAGAATTATTTAAAACGCGAGACTTTCAAAAAAGAAGACCGCAAATAAAACAGATCTTGAAACAAGGAAGGAATCCTATTATTATACTTATATAAGAATATTAGGCTTTTTTTTTGGCGTAGAACCGTATTCAAAAACGTATTCAATTTGACGTCGTTTATTCGTCTGTCGCAAAAATAGGCAATTTTCAAAAAATGACGTCATCTAAAGAGAATTTTCATATGTATAATGTTTATGTATGTAAATAACTTAACCGCTCTGCAGTCTTTCCATCAATTCTGAAAACAAAATCATCAATTGTAATATCCTACATTTGATTATTATTTTCTTCACTTCAAACAAAAACAATTTCGAAAATAGTATAATTGAAAACTGACAGCTTTATCGAAGAGCTTTTTATAATATTCTGGCGATCACGTCATTGTTAGAACAAGGCATCATAACAGAAAATTATTGAAATCAATTATAATTAACTTAGGTTTTTTATTGGAAATTCTGACGCGTAAGATTTCAGAACACCGTTATATTATGTGGAACATAAAATTTGCTTTTTCTAGAAGAATTCATATCGTTTTGTATAGCATAGATAATATAACTGCCGAAACAAAGAATATTTTCATTGTTTAATGAAACAGTTTCATTATTATTACATATATTGTGATTTTCACTTTGAAAAATGTTATATGACAGAATTGCTTTCTGTATCACTGAATAAAGTGAAAATACTTAGATGAATTAGTCTCAAAAAAATTCATAGTACGAATAAATGACAGAATGAATTAATTTGCAATATTGTTATTAGAGAAAACAGTTTTATGATGTCGGTTTATGAAATTCCCAATTATGGGTTGCCGATCCAAAAACTAAAAGAATTCACCAATTTCCGATGTGAAATATCTCATTTTACTCACATTTGTAACAGATGGTGTTTCCCAACTGAGTTTTGAATTCCTTCACAAAATATGGAGAAGTTGCTGCCAGATTCTAAGGTATGCTCCA
Source organism: Propylea japonica (assembly GCA_013421045.1). Classification (NCBI taxonomy): domain Eukaryota; kingdom Metazoa; phylum Arthropoda; class Insecta; order Coleoptera; family Coccinellidae; genus Propylea; species Propylea japonica. The sequence continues at coordinate 30,424,327 of CM024242.1, forward strand.
AGTGTGGGAAATCTATTTTAGGTGACACGATAGTATTTTCTGAAAAAGGAAAGGATACAATTTACATATTTTCTTGGGACACCATGCAATAGATGAATGAATACATCCACAAAAACATTTTTGTGGAAAATATCAGAAGAAATCATTTATGTAGCAATTCAAAAACTTTGCAATCTTATGATTAGTATTTCAAACGATAGGTTTTTTGAATAAAAAATCCTCACGATTCTTGAAGAACAAATCATATTTTTTGAATATTTGCGAGTAGATGAAACAATAAAGCCTAGTGTGAAATCTAAAAGTATCAATATTCCCAGCACTTTTTGTGTTTTTCTATGATAAAAGGGTAAGAAAAAGCAGCCCCAAAACCTGGGGCGGTCTGGTTGAGATTGTATAGAAAAACTATTTCAAATATGTACTTCACAAGTCTTCTATTAAGTTTATTAGTTCATGTTGAACCTGACATCTGCTTAGTGAATAAATTTGAGGTCCGAAATAATTCTATTCTGTAGGACTCTAGTCCATGATGTATTTTTTCTCGAAAATTTCAGCAAAATATTAAAAAAAATGTTAAGAATAGATCTAGCTATTGGAGATAATTTTTTTATTACAAAATATGAATATTGCGAAACAAGGTTTAAGGGTGTCTATTCTACCCTTTATCAAAGAATAGCACCATAAAAAAATTGTTAGGCTTTATGCTCGCAAAAAATGTCGGCATCATCTTATTTCGACAGTTTTTCAGCTTTTAGAAAAAAATCTGATACTGCTTACTGACGCCCTAAGGTAGTGTTTTGGCTTGATACCGATAACGTTATGGAAAAATCAAACGATCACGTATTAAATATATGGAAGTTGGAAGCACAATTATTGTGAATGTATTATTTTGTTTCAGTTGTTGCCTGATTAATATTTCTTCATAGAAGGACTTTTTCTCAATCATCTTCCTCTTTGAAAATCATGTCCAGAGTTATACGAGTATAAAATATACTGAAGTAAAGCCTTCGGTACTCAAATAGTAGGTGAAGAGTATACCTACATTCAGGAGAATCTATTCTTGTAACAATCAACATGATCAAATGTGTTAATAGGGTTTCGGCAAAAATTTCAGTTTACTGAACATATCTCCACATAAAATTTTCGGCCTAGGTGTGCTAACTTGAATATAATTGATATTGCGCGAGAGTTAGCCCCATTTCGCACCAAGCCAGTCAGTCCAGTCGAGTCAAGTCACTTCAGGATTGGAACTATTAACTTCGTTTAAAATCGTTTAAAACAAATGGAATGTGAAATCTAGTTTCATACTAGGACCCTAGATTTCATTCCATTTGTTAAACGATGTTAATAGTTCCAATCCTGAAGTGACTTGACTCGACTGGACTGGACTGGCTTGGTGCGAAATGGGCTTATCTTTAGAGTTTTCTCTATCTTTTTTCTCTAACTGATTTTCAGGTAGAACATATCGAACCTGACAGAAAAATTCCTTTTTTCCAATACTTCGCTCGAAGTTTTTTGTCATTTAGTCAAGATTGTTCGAGTTTCTGGTGCTGAACATCTCTACCAAATTTCATTGAGAAATATCAACCAAACCTTATCGAAAAGTAGAATTTTGGCAGGAATAGCTAAATCATCATGTGATTTAAATTTTTGTTAATCGATTAAATTAGCGCTTTCATATGATTAATATTGAAACCAATATTTCACAGAATAAAACGTGATTAGTATCACATGAAAATAAAATCAAGAACAAAAGGAGCTGTAACGAATCGAAGGATGTATTGTTTCTATCAAGCAATGCGTAGGCCGACTTCCTCACGATAAAACTGTTTATTTTTTCCTCGCGCAGTGATACTGACTCTTTCGTTGCGTATTTTCATTATAAATGTTGTTTATTTAGAATTACTGTATTGAAGGAAAGTGGAGTAGGTACCTATTTTAAACTCAAATTCATTACGAATCTATTTGACTTGTGTCACCTTTCGGTCCATATTCTCTATACGCCTCTTTCAACTTTCGATTTTAGTCATTACCAAATCAATCCTTACGGTATATTCCGATTCAAGTCTGGATGAGTATGGTAAAAAATAAATATTTTGTAACTAATAACTCAAAATGAACTGTAACCTGTCAGGTGTTTACAGTCACTCACACTTAATTGCAAATAAAATTGGGTTCGGTTTTTCTTCAACCTCTTAGACACAATCTCTTTAAACTTCCATTTTTTAAATGAAGATATGAACCATATGTTGGCTAGTTGAATAGCTCTCAAAAAGTAGAATTTCCCCTAATTTCTATTTTTCAAGTTCGCAAAAGGGTAAAATCGAAAATTGATTCACATCTTTCAGAAATTATTTAAGTCCGGTTGAAAAGTTGTATATTTGAGAGATTTAGGTGCTACGCAACTCTCTGAATAGAAAACCGATAATGCGATAATGTAGTGTTCTCTCTCTCATACGAGCAGTATGGCATGCAACCGAAAGTTCTTGAATCGAGTATTACGGACAGCCTGATACATAAATAATCGATGCGAGTACTGCAGGTTCCTACCATACTGCTCGAGTTAAGCCATTTCCAGAGATAAGAGAAAGACAAACAAAAATTTTTGCAATCAATCATTCATTCAGAGAGTTATTTAGCACATAAATCTCTCGAATGTTCAAATAGACGGAAAAAAATTATCTGTCCGATGCATTGAACATCGTATGTTTCCGATGTGAATTTCCAAACCTGTATATAAAAAACAAGTTGGGTAGGTTGTGTGATTCCCGTCAGTTACCCCCTATTTCTTTATTCATTACTTTAAATTTCTTTGGTGTTTGTTTATAAACATGCGAAACGCTTTTCTTTTTTTTGGACAGAACAGGTGTTGCGATACGCAAGGCCAGGAAGTCAGTATGCTTCGAGAATTTGAATGCGAACGTATACAATACAGCTATCGACGGCTTATCAATTCCAAAATTTGGGGAAACTTTATTTTGATTTTACGATCACAAAAATTTTGAAGTGGAATTCTGCAGTGTATGTTGAAGGAAGTGGAGTTCTGCAGTATATGGTGAGAGCGCTCTCAAGGATTACCACAATCACACCACAAGCTGGGTAAGTCCAAGAAATTTGAGGGTGTTTCGCAATAAAGAAAATTTTCGTTTATTATTATCAAGGTCCTTCGAGAAAAGGTCTGTTTACGACATTTTGGCCCTATCGAGCCGGTTGTATCAGTTAATTCACTCGCAATTAATTTTCAGAAAATTTGTCTTCATTTAAAGGCGGCCATTTTGACCGTTGCTGTAATTTCCCGTTCAAGAATACACATTCTTAATTTTAATTATTGCGCATAATAATTGTCATCCACCGAAGTGTGCGCGATTTCAATTATTATAGATTCGTTCTTCAGTTCATATCTCTGTCTCATTTGCGTACCGACAATCACCGAGTCATCTGCTCTGCATTCGTCAAACGCTATCGACAGTCACGGGCTTTGTTTACATTATTGAACGTAACCAAAAAGGTCCATATATTTGATAATCCACTTGAACAGTTTCATCTGAAATAAGAATAATCTTTTCAATATCTACCTATAAAAATACTACTCTTTAGGGCGTAGTTTATCATATTTTCGTTTCTCTCGGAATTTATATTGGGAATTGAACGTTCTTCGTTGGTTATTAATACGGTTATTTCAACTGTTTGTATTGAAATATTAACATAACTTCGTGATTAGTGATTTATTTCCATTTTTCACTGGAATTCGAATAATGTCGGCGGAAATAAATAAATTGGCACTGAAACGTAAAACACCTTTGAATCGTTTAAAGGAAATATATGAATATGGAGTTAATCAGTCGAATGATCAATTTTATAAACAAATTTTTCTGCTAGAACAGAATTTGTGGAGTTATATTTGAAGAATTTCAAGAGGTTCACAACCAAATAATTTCATTGGTTGCTGACGATAAGCAATTTGATGAGCAAGATAAAATTAGAATACTGGCAGATAAATATTTGTAGGATTAGGAGTAAAAAATTAGAGCTATCTGTTAGAGATTCTCATTCTACCACTTCCAGTCTAAACCTTCTGGTTCGGGTAATAGCTTAAAGGGAAATTGCCCAAGATAAATTTGCCTGTTTTTGAGGGTAATTTAAAAATGTGGCCTTTTTTTTTCGATTTATTCAATAGCATTATTCATAATAATTCAAGTTTGAGCAAGATCGAAAAATTCCATTATTTGTTGACATCCTTGAGAAACGAACCTTTCATTTATTAAAAGCTATTCCTATGGTTGAGGACAATTATCAAATAGCGTATGATGCACTCACTAGTCGATATCAGAATAGACGTTTTTTAGCCACAACCTATTTTTAATGAAATTTATATGGCTCAATCTTTACAGAAACCTTCTTCTAAGGAGTTGAGACATTTATAGACATATTTTCGGAAACTCTTGCTGCACTCAACTTTTGAAATTCGATACAGATTCATGGGATTTCGTAATGTTCAATATTTTGTTGCAAAAATTAGACTCTAAAACTAGAACAGATTTTGAGCTTGAGCATAGCAAGACTGACATGCCTACATATAAAATTCTCACAACATTTCTCACTAATCATTGCAAAGCTTTGGAATCTGTACAATGCATGATGCCATCAGCATCATCATCAATTTCGAAAACATAAAGGTACAACCCCTCAGGTTACCACTTTGGATAGAAATAAAGGCCCTCTCTTCAAGAGGTCTTCAACAACTTCAGCCTATTTAACGTCGTCTGACGATCAGCAAAAATGTATAGTTTGCTCAGCTTCACACGCTTTACATAGGTGCCACATCTTTCTGGCCAAAACTGCACATGACAGATTTGCTTTTGTGAAACGTAATAACCTTTGTATAAACTGCTTGCGTGGGTCACATCATGTAGGAAATTGTCCATCATCAATAACTTGCAAAATATGTCAATATCAGCATCATACAACGCTGCATTTATATGGTCGAAAACCTGATGCATCTAAAATAGTCGCGAATGATTTGACGAAAATTGGGGCCCAGAATACAACGGAGACATCATTTCCTAATTCTGGTCCCAAAGACACGGTCGCACTGCAATGCAGCACCTCTGATTTCAATTTGATACAATCAACTGTCCTGCTTTCTACTGCCGAAGTTGATATTAAAGATGGTCGAGGAAACTTTCAGAAGGTCCGCGTTCTTCTTGATACCGCTAGCATGGCTAATTTCATGAGTGAACGTTGTTTTTAATCGTTTGGGGTTAAAAAGACGTCGTTGTTCAGTACCTATAGAAGGATTGAACAATCAAACATCTTGGTCAACTAAGGGCATCACCCAATGTTTAGTAAAACCATGTGATAAAGATGGTCCTACCTTCTCGTTTGAATCTATTATTCTCTCAGAACTTTGTTCAAATCAGCCAAAAATACAATTTAATACTCATGATTGGTCTCACATAAAAGATTTAACATTGGCGGACAAAAGATTTTCCACACCTGGCCCAATAGATATGCTTATTGGAGCTGAGTTGATACCTTTTATATTGGGCTCTGGACGTATCTTTGGCAGACAGGGTACTCCAGCAGCACTTGAAACAGTTTTTGGATGGGTTTTTACAGGGAAGACTAGAATGTTCACTAATAACACTTCGCTTCTAAGTTGTCATGTCGCCCTTGAACCTCAGGTCGATTTCACACTCCAGAAATTTTGGGAGTTAGATATCAGGTTACTAAAACTAGTCCTATATTATCTCTTGATGACATCAAATGTGAAAATATATACAAAAACTCGGTTCATCGGGAAATTTCCGGGAGATTTGTTGTTTCCCTTCCATTTAAGCATACAGACCCTGACTTTGGAGATTCCTATTCACAGGCCCTCCGACGATTTATTTCCTTGGAGACTCGGCTTAATAAAAATCCTCATCTATATACAGCATATTCCGAATTTATGAAAGAATACATGCAACGTCAATATATTTCTGAGGTTGGCATTTCTGATTACAGGTCTTTATCAGCCTTTTATTTGCCTCATCATTGTGTTATGAAACCAGATAGCACATCTACTAAGCTTCGCGTAGTGTTTGATGCAAGTGCCAAGAGTTCAAGGGGTATAAGCTTGAATGATACGCTTTTCTCAGGTCCAAAGCTTCATCAAGATTAATTTGTTATTTTACTGAAGTTTCGAATTCATAAAGTAGCCTTTATTTGTGACATCAAACAAATGTACTGTCAGATTCTTATACAGCCTGAACATAGAAGATTTCAGAGATTTCTTGGCGCTTCTCCAGAAATGAAGAATTAAAAGAGTTCACTCTTAATAGAGTTACTTTTGGTGTTTCTTCTGCGCCATATTTGGCCTTAGAGAACTCTAAAAGAGCTGGCCTGTCAAGAACAAAAAACTTATCCTGCTGCGGCTAAGTTGATACAGGAATCGATCTATGTCGATGATTTTTGCGCAGGCGCCCCATCGATTGAGGAAGCCTGCATTTACAAACAGAGTAATCGCTCTACTCAAACGAGGAGGTTTTGAGTTGCGAAAGTGGGCAAGCAACCATACTTCTGTTCTTGCTGCTGTTCCAACAGCAGATACACAAATGCCACTCAGTTTTGATACAGAGGGTCCCAAGTTCATAAAGGTCTTAAGTCTCCAATGGGATCCCACTTTGGATGTTTTTTCTTACTCCTTCTCTGAAACTAATTCTGCAAATACTAAGCGAGGGATTCTTTCACAAATCGCTAGGATTTTCGACCCGTTAGGTTTTTTATCACCTTCTATCCTTCTTGCCAAACATATTATGCAGAAATTATGGCTTTCAAAATGTGATTGGGATAGCCCAGTCAGTGGAGACATTTTGGATGCTTGGAGTCGTTTCAAATCAGAGCTTCCTGATTTATCCAGAATCCAGTTGCCTAGATGTCTGATTTCAGAGAGCATATCTCGTTTGGAGATGCATGGGATTTTGTGACGCCAGTACAACAGTTATGGCTGTGTAATATATTTCAGGTTAATTGCAAATTCTGGACGAATTAAAATTATTCTTGTTTCGGCTAAATCGAGAGTGGCCCCCCTTCGTGTTGTTTCTTTGCCACGACTAGAACTTTGCGCTGCCTATCTTCTGTCAATTTATATCTTCCGTGAGAGAAACTTATTCGGAGCTCCTCTCGTTTGATGCTATATATGCGTGGTCCGACTCGCAGGTGACACTTGCTTGGCTTGCATCTTCACCCCATAGATGGAAAACCTTCATCGCCAACAGGGTGTCGCATATACAGGATATCATACCCATGTCCTCATGGAAATATGTCCCTACTGAACTCAATTCTGCTGACCCTGTAAGTAGAGGAATGTTTCCTTCTCAACTATTAGAGAGTGTTTTGGGGTGGCAAGGACCTAGTTTTCTTCAAGATAATGAAGAAAATTGGCCTGAACAGCCTTCCCTTAATCAGAATATAGATTTTTCACAAGAGGAGAGACCACAAACTGCTTTGCATGTTTCGGTCATGACTTCTCCTATAACAGATTTTACTCACAGGATTCTCATCACTGAGAAAAATTCAACATATTCTTTGTTATATCTTACGTTTTATTGCAGTAAAGACTAAATCGAAGGTTTATACTTCAGCTATTTTGACGAAGGATGAAGAGTACTACGCCTTCCAGTTGTTGGTCAAACATGTTCAAAACGAATGCTTTTCGGACATTTTCACAGCTTGTCAGAAGAATACTTGTCTGCCTAAACCTGTCAGAAAACTCGCTCCCTTTATTGATGGAGCAGGATTGATCAGGGTGGGTGGTCGTCTTAGAAAGTCAACTCTTTCCTTTGAGGTTAAGCACCCCATTCTGCTACCAAAACGTCATAGGTTCACAGACCTTGTGATACAAACAAACCCACGATGAAACTTACACCCGGGGCTCAAAACCCTTCATAATATTCTGGTACAGACTTTCTGGATACTCTCTCCACGTAGTGCAATTTATCGATGTCTATCTAATTGTGTTCGATGTTTTCGTACTAAACCGCAACTGCATGTACCGTTTATGGCAGATTTGCCATCCTTCAGAATTTCACAGTGAAAGCATTCTCTCACGTTTCGTTAGACTATGCTGGCCCCTTTAATGTACGCCTGGGAAAACATAGAGGTGCAAAAACCTTCAAGGCATATATTTGTCTTTTTGTATGCTGCGCTACAAAGGCAATACATTTAGAATTGTCTTCAGATTTATCGACTGATACCTTTATAGCAAGCTTTCGTCGTTTTATTGCTCGCAGAGGCAGAGTTTCGGATATATATTCGGATCAAGGTACTAATTTTAAGGGTGCTTATAATCAGCTCGTATTACTTGCGCAAACTGCTGCCAAAAAACTTTCTATCAATTGGCATTTAATCCCCCTGCAGCGCCACATTTTAATGGCCTGAGCGAGGCCGGAGTTAAATCGGTCAAAACTCATCTTCGCCGAGTGGTAGGTGAGCAAATCATGACGTACGAAGAGTTCTATACATTACTTACACAGATTTAGGCACTTTTGAATTCTCGGCCTCTTTCTGCCATAAGTGAAGATCCGAACGATCTAACCCCTTTGACTCCAGGTCATTTCTTGACTATGGAGACACTCAATAGTTTTCCGGAACCAGATTTGTCAAAAATTTCTTTAATAGATTGTCGCGCTGGCAAATGGTGCAGAGAATGAACTCTGATTTTTGGAAACGGTGGAAGGAAGAGTATTTGCATACGTTACAGCAGCGCTCAAAGTGGTCAAAATCTTCCCCCAATATCGAATTGGGTATGTAGTTGTTGTAAAACACGAGTCCAGACCTCCTTTAGAATGGTCTCTCTGCCGAGTGTCAAATTACACCCTGGTGAAGACGGAGTAGTTCGGGTAGTTACTTTTAAAAACACAAAATGGAACATACCAACGCCCTGTCATAAAGTTGTGCCCTTTACCAGGCCAATTTTCATAGGGTGTTCATTTCTTTTCTTTATTTCAGTTAATGTTTCAATTTCATAAAATCTCAGTATTCAATTTTTTTTTATGATTTTCCTATTTTATTACTGGGAAAAACTAACATGTTTTTGGTGGGTGGGAAAATGTTGTAAACAGGGTTACTTCCCTATTTTCTTTTATTCATTAATTTAAATTTCGGGTTTGTTTATAAACATGCGAAACGCTTTTCTTTTTTTTTGGACAGAACAGGTGTTGCGATACGCAAGGCCAAGGAAGTCAGTATGCTTCGAGAATTTGAATGCGAACGTATACAATACAGCTATCGACGGCTTATCAATTCCAAATTTGGGAAACTTTTATTTTGATTTTACGATCACAAAAATTTTGAAGTGGAATTCTGCAGTGTATGTTGAAGGAAGTGGAGTTCTGCAGTATATGGTGAGAGCGCTCTCAAGGATTACCACAATCACACCACAAGCTGGGTAAGTCCAAGAAATTTGAGGGTGTTTCGCAATAAAGAAAATTTTCGTTTTATTATTATCAAGGTCCTTCGAGAAAAGGTGTTTACGACAGTAGGGTTGCGCAAAATGGTTGGAGAAATTCCCAACTGCTCAAGAAATGGTCCAATCGAAAGCATTAATATTTATAGCTTTTTCACTTCAAGTTACTTAATATTTTCTAGATAAATTCAGTGTTTCTTTTGATAACCACAAAATGAAAATAAAGTAAAAAGATTATGGTGAGATTACATTTTCTTTATAGCTTTATAACGAATCCACATACATAATATGGTATACCCGATTATTTCATTTGAAAAACGGAAATTAGATGCGTTTGCTTCTTGGGTTGAAGATGAATACCCAATGTTATTGTAAGAAAATGTTTGCTTTTTAAAAACCTATTGACAGCTCCATTATTCTCATTCTGAATTATTGGTTCAAGAAATATCAGTTTCATTCCAGTCCTAGTGCGAGTAAATTCCTTGTCAGGATAGGTTAAACTGTCGATTTAACTCAACAAGTTTCTATAAAGTTGACAGATGATTGTAAAACCAGGTAATTAATTGAAGCACAAAATTTCGAGGAAGTAAGCATTTTAGGCCTAGTCCGGAAAGAACGTATTCCCAGACTACGGTAGACTTATTACGTTAATTATTGTATTTGGCAAAATTTTTATAACTTGAAAGATTGAAAGATTTATGCTTGCAATATGTTGAATCTGCTGCTGAATCTAGATTCGCAGAGAAGTTCAGAAATTTGAAGACTGTAGTGCTTTTTAGTTTGCCATAGTGATGATTCTTTAGGCCATAATGTTGAAATCTAGACCCTTATAGTACCCCATTAGAGAGAGTGATATCTCAGATCATTTTACAAAAAAAGGTTTGCATTAATGTAAGTCTGAAAATGTATTATTTCGAAGATACAAGCAGTTGAAATTTTATTGAGAAATTGACTAAAAAAGTGGTACGCCGCACAAACTATCGATTAATCTGAGTTCTCCGTTTAATTTTGACAAAAAAATCTGCTCTGATATTTTTTCGAGTTGGTGTGATTCCTCGGATCATTTTATGGAAAACATTTTCATAAATGCAGGTCAGGGAATGCATTGTTTTCAAGATACATTGTTAAAGTATTACTTAAAAACTTATTTATTTTTAATTCTTCTTTTTTTCTTCGTGTGGGTGCGCCGTTTTTCAGTAAAAAAATGAAATATTTTAACGTAACGTTCTACTACAAATACGCATAAAGATATTTTATTTTATATAATGAAAACGGCACCCCCTCACGAAAAAAAGGTTGAACAGATTTTCACAACAAATTCAACGAAGAATTAAAAAATAATCAGTTTGAAATATCTTAGTTGCGTACCACTTTTTTAGTTAGTTTTTTAATAAAAATTCAACAGTCTATCTTGGAAACAATGCATTACCAGACCTGCATTAAGGGAACGGGTTTTTACAAAATGATCTGAGGAATCACCATTTCCATTTTATCTGTGTATTCACACCCTGTATAATGATCGCATTCTTTCATTTCAGCAATAAGTCGTTACTCCTGATATCTAATGAGGAAAGAGGAAACTGATTAAAGCGAAATATTTTCTGAACAATCATAACTGAAAATTCAAGAGATGAGCATATATTATTTTCTGCATTTAACATGCGGCTTCATATCGAGACATCGAAAACCGTGTTTGATAATCTCGGTTAAAAAGGAGCGTTTTTGGTCCGAAGGGATGCGAAGGACCAGAGATCGAATTTGACTATTGTTTGTGGTGCAAAAATACATTTTGATTAAATATTAACAACTAATTTTTGGTTTTTTGAAAGCACTTTCAAGATATTCGATCGAGTCAATTGAAAGATAAGAAAAAAATCGTTCCTTTGAAAAAAAGTCTTTCGATATGACCAGCTTATTCATCAAACAGATCCAATCACTATACATATCTACGTTTCTTTACCGAAGTTGATAACTCTGAGCATTGAAATCAGTTTTAGAAATGAGATTCTCATTTTTCTTTGCATTTACTGCTACTTCTTTACACCAGAAGTTTTGAAGCTACAACTCGGAAAAATAAATAAAATAATATATCACAAAATTTTGAGACATTATTTCAATATCAGAGGTTTCGAAAATCATTTAGAGACCAAACCTGATTCAATAAATATCTTTCGTCGAGGAGCAAGTTTATTCGAATAGTGCTAGAACAAGAAAAGAAAATTTCATTTGAATTGATTAAGATTGACGCAGAGGTGATTTGTATGGTCTTTATCGATTACTGTTCATTTTTTCGTCTTTTATCGTTTCAGATCAGATTGTTCCTTCGACCAATATCAATGAGAAAAGGAGTCTCGTTTCTATGAAAACGAAGCCTTTCGTATGATTATGTTGATCAAACTCAATATAATTACACTCAAACGGTGAGAAAGAGACACATCAGGTCCTCATCTCTGTGTTCTTATACCATACATGAAAAACAAAATGAAACTAGAAATAGTCTAATTAATGATTTTTCAATGAACTTCTTTCAGATAAAACTGAATCAATCAATTACTCATGGACATTTTTTATTTTTCTCTGCTGATACAGTGGAATCTATAATATCAAATAGTTTTTTATTGAAGAAGGTGGTAGGTACTTTCTAGTGCAGAACATCTATATTTTTCTTTACTCAGGAAGTACTAACAAGTTACTCATAAACTCAAAATTAATGAAATCATCTTGCTTCCTCAAAAAAAGTTGCAATGTTATTGAATTTATTGCTTGTTGAGAGGAAGTGTGAAATTCTTTTTAATGTGTTATTTCAACAGTCATAAATACGAAGAACTTGCTTTCATTCTGATAACAAACCATAAAGAATGCATTCGTAAAAATATGACATCGACGGAAATATTGCATATGAGTCATCTTTTTCTCATACCGGATCGAAATAATTTCTATAACGATCTTTGTGAAAACAAGAGCTTTCCACAATCTGTTTTCAACGGAATCGAATGTAGGTAAATGCGTCATATTTTCATTAAAAATAGATCGTTTGAACTCGGAAATAAGGAAATGACAAATATTCCTTCAAGAAAATATTCTAAATGAAAACAGTTGGTACGTACGACGACGACTGGTATTTATTTTGATTGAACATCAATCTTAAATCATAATCCTGATGAAAAGACTAGAATACCTACTTATTATTTTCACAGTTTAAATTCAAACTATTCAATCAGATGCAAAAAGTGCATAATGATTCGCATTAGATCTAAATCGATGGGAAAGAAACACAAACCCATAATACAGGTTGGGGAAAAGAACTTGCAGATTAAGAAATTCAATTGAACAATAAGTTATACATTTATCGATTCAATTTTTCCTCCATAATCAAGTGAAACATTTGAATTTTATTTCTCGACAGGTTTAAACCTCAGTTTGAGCAAATGGTATCAATTTTCGTCAATAAACTGCGTTAATCGATTCACAAAATGACGGACAATTCTTTTCAGCTTTTTGTGGTGGGTACTTTGTCGACAGCCAATCGAATGCTGTTCAAGTGGCCAGAGTTTTAAGACATGTGACTTAAGATATCCCATAAAAATCGTATGGGGCTTAATCAGGTGAATATGCTGGAGTGCTAAGAATCTAAAGGGGCCCACTCACTAAGAAGGAAGAATGCGCAGCTAAGTATCTGCACGTTTGCTGTAAAGCAAACGTGTGCATTCATATTTCCCACACACATACACTTTTGCGTGTTGGTTTGGATGTGCGACAAGCGTGAAATGACGTCGAAAAAAGATCTGATGTTAATGGCAGTGGCGTGTGTTATTTAGGAAAAAATGTCCAATGTATAAATAGGGAACCCGACACTGTATTGCTAAAAATATGAAACGTGCACAGACTTGTTGCCCATACACGGTCGTTTTTGGTCATTCTTCCACGTACGGTGAAGAATGCACACGCCACACGACGGAGATGATTGCGCATTCCAAATTTACGCCATACACACAATGTTTCAACTGTACCTCGTACAACGCGCATTCAAGTTAAAGGGCCCACTCACTAAGAGGAAGCACGAAGACTTGAATGCGCGTTGTACGGGGTACAGTTAAAACAGTGTGTGTATGGCGTAAATTTGGAATGCGCAATTATCTCCGTCGTGTGGCGTGTGCATTGTTCACCGTACGTGGAAGATTGACCAAAAACGACCGTGTATAGGCAACAAGTCTGTGCACGTTTCATATTTTTAGCAATACAGTGTCGGGTTCCCTATTTATACATTGGACATTTTTCCTAAATAACAACACACGCCACTGCCATTAACATCAGATCTTTTTTCGACGTCATTTCACGCTTGTCGCACATCCAAACCAACACGCAAAAGTGTATGTGTGTGGGAAATATGAATGCACACGTTTGCTTTACAGCAAACGTGCAGATACTTAACTGCGCATTTTCCTTCTTAGTGAGTGGGCCCCTTTAGATATTACGTTCAGAAGTCACTGAAAGTGTTCCGTTTGTTTCCTTCGAAGAAATGTGGGGCACTTTTGCTAACACGCTATAGTGCAGGAGTGTAGGAGCCACTGGTGAAGTTCTCTATGGGGTGTTTAGCACAGTCGCCTGTCTTTGCCTCAGCGATTTTTTTATTGGGATATCTAAAATCACATGTTTATAACAATCGTCTCAGGACTCTGAAACACTTGAAGAACAATTTTTTGATTACAGGTATTTCATGCTAAAGGAAAATTATTGGTTTAGTGTTTTTAAATTTTAATTATGTAGAGTTTTTTGTATTCTTTTAAGTTTTGTTATCTGTTTATTTTTGTCTCTAAAATTTATTTGCTGTTTTGTTTAAAATCAAGACTTATATTAAAACCATTATACATAAGCCTTTGTAGTATGCCAAGAAAAAAGTATAAGTACAGGGTTTTCCTTTTAAGTTGGCCTATTAGACGTTTTAGGAGAACTAGTGAATATTTCTTTCTGAAATTTAGGTGCAGCCCTGAGGGTGAAGGAACTCTTCGCCTAAAATATTTTCAAGTCGACAGTGTTGCCACGTCTATCTCAAACGCATATCTACTTTCTTATTTAAAATGGAACTACCTATATTTCATTATCTATCGATTCAATACCAAATTTGCAGTATAACCCACTAAAAAAAAATTTCTGCTATGCACTGTTGCCAAGTTATTCACAAATTCCTGAAACTTTTGACATTTGCATTGCCAGTTTGGAAATGCAATATCTCGATCATTTTTTATGCGAACGGAACCAAAATCAGCAGTCTCATAGTGAAGACTCCATGCATTCATGTGGTATATTCAGTATTTTGATACATCAAAAATTTCAGTATTCTTCATCTCATTCGAAAATATCCAAAACAAATAATTAGTGTGAAAGGAGACTGCCATTCATTTTTCATTTCGAATCGAACGCTGTAAAATAAATATGGGGTTGCCATTTGAAAATCTCGAAATATTTCAATTTGAGTTTCACATTCGTAGCAATATCTTCGAAAAACCTTACGATGTATCAAAATACTGAATATACCACATGAATGCATGGAGTCTTTACAATGATACTGCTGAGTTTGGTTCCGTTCGCATAAAAAATAATCGAGATATTGCATTTCCAAACTGGCAATGCAAATGTCAAAAGTTTCAGGAATTTGTTAATACTTGGCAACAGTGCATAGCAGAAAAATTTTTTTTAGTGGGTTATACTGCAAATTTGGTATTGAATCGATAGATAAATGAAAATATAGGTAGTTCCATTTGAAATAAGAAAGTAGATATGCGTTTGAGATAGACGTCGCAACACTGTCGACTTGAACATATTTTAGGCGAAGAGTTCCTTCACCCTCAAGGCTGCACCTAAAATTTCAGAACGAAATATTCACTAGTTCTCTAAAAACGTCTAATAGGCCAATTTAAAATGAAAACCCTTATTTAAATAATTCCTTGATTTTTTCTATTCTTTCGTGATATATACACATGAAAGAACATACCCCTGACCTTTGGCCAACTTACCCCGAATAAATCGACATATTCATAAGTTTTTTTGTTAAATTTCTAAATCATCTCACTGTTCTGTAAACTTTTGTCTCTTTCTAAAATAAAGTGTTGGCTCAAAGTGGACAGATTATACCTGAAATTTCTCAGCGAACGTTTTGAATGCGTTCAAACTTATATCGGTCAATGTCGTGTAGTTACCAGAGCATAATTTGAATATTGATTGAAATTTGAAAAAAAAAAGCTCTAATTTAGAGCCAATTTTATAGATTATCATTAAGGTGAGTTACATTGCCTTATAACGTAGCAAAAAAATTATCGAGGTAATTTTTTCAAGAAATCAAAACATAACAAATGACGTCCCAAATTACATTCTTATGCCACGAAAATGATTTAAAATAACCTAAATTGAACTCACATGTGTTCTTCTAGAAAGCTTTTAATAACGCATGTATGAATTTTGTTCCTCACTCCAACCACAAAATATATTAATATCTATTATTATATCATGATGCAAAATAGATATGATACCCATCCACATTGAAAGTCATGAAGAAGATGTTCTCATAGCTTGTGATCATATCAAAATGGCCTTGGCAATATTGGGTTATATTGATTACCTCAATATTTTCATTGTTTCGCATGAATGAACCTTGAATATAATATTATTCTTGTCGAATGGTTTGAATGTTGGTCAACCAGAATAAATGCAGACTGAGTTGGAAAACAATGCAAGTTTTGCTAACAGTGAAGTTCGATAGGTAATGCAGATAGATATATCTTGGCCTGTATCTATAGAAATCAAATAATATTTAAATTCAAACTAGGATGTATTAAATACTTAACTAATCAACTATCTTATCGCTATGTTAGTTTTTCGGGAATTATAATATAACTAATTGATTTTTGATGTACACGCAGTTTCTTGAGTAAGTAGTAGGTATATAAGTTAGTTTTTTGAGAATTATTGAATACCTAATTTCATATTTCCTTCAATAAAATCATTCTTAATTGTATAAGAACAGGTCATGGACGTTGTAATTGAATGCTTTTAAAATAGAATTCAGTTGAGAGTCGCAGTTGCGAATGCTGAAAAACAGAGGAGACAATAGAACATCACATGAGTAATTGTTCCAAATTCAAATTTCAGGGTGGCTTGAGAGCTAAACATGAAATTTTGAATGGGGTTGTTACTTTTAAATTGATCCTGTAGAGTTTTAATTATTTCAGAATTTGCTCCTTCAGAATACTGAAGCCATCTTGAAGAGGCTTATCGATTGGATTCAACAAAGAAGAAATACTTCATTATTCAAATAGTTTTCAAGTTCAAGTTTCAAGTTCATTTGATGTAGGAATTATATAACGCTGTTCCTCTAGAAATTTATCTGCCAAAATGGCTCTTACCCTTGAAACTTGAGAAGGTATTGTGTCCATCCATCATCTTCCAGTTTAATAGTGAATTGATAAATTGACATTTGGCCCAATTACCTCACGTTATTGGAAAAAATTAATTTACTAACGAGCTCGACGAATCAATTAGATCGAAAGCATTTCTATTCTCTGGTGTAAATATAGTATTACCCTGTATCAATTTACTGTCATTGGGCTAATTGACGTTTAGATATTGAAGTGGATTACTCTGTCTTAATGAAAAAGCAGTGAAAAAAGTATGAAATTGAATAGATCAATGAGCACTAATTTGTAGCATAATAAATGTTGAAAATTAATAATTTCAATCGAAAAATGGAAAGAAAATAACAGAAATTGCTCCTATAAAATTGATTCGCCACGCAGGGATACCAAAATTTAGCTTGATGAGAATTCGGTGGACAATTTATATGAGTTTTTGTTTTCTACCAACGATTTCATGCAATCTGTCATTCAGTTTGCTTATTGACGGTTTTTTATTTTTATCTTTCATCCACTTTTCTTGTCAGACCGCTTCCCATCATTCAAAGTTCCGACAAGTTTTCACTAGTCATCATTAAGAATCATATTAAAGCTCTTCTTTTTCCGGAAAACTTATATGCGATCAACTCCAGAAATTCTGTCATTAATAGATGAGTTAAGTTTCGAAACGAATTCTTAAGACATCAGACCAATACTGGCCAAATAATTCAGCTGATAAGACATTTTGAGCTTTAAAACCTAAAATACCGATATTTAGTCGATATGTTAGCATGCTGCTCTGATAGAAACGTTCACGTAATCAAAATAATCAAACAATAACTCTATCTCTCTGTTATTTTTTTCATTCATCGTGTTACTTATTTTTCATTTTGGTATTGGTGGTATCGAATTCCCCCCCTACAGTTCGGTCTTAAAAAAATCCACAAAATTATATTCATTTTTTTAAACCAATATAACTCCCGATAAGCATATTTTAGGGTTTGTATGATTCAGTATCGCTTTCCGATAGATATCGGCCAGTTTCTTATACAGGATGGGATAGAAGACATTGACGTTTGGGTAATTCAATCAAACAAAATTTTACACAAGTAAATTATGGAGAATATCGACTTGGAATTTGACATACGACTGACATCTTTTATTTTTCGCATTCATTAATTATTTTCTGGGTAGTTTCATAAACGCAATATGAAAGAGTACCTGTGATTTCATTTTCCATTTACTTTTTCAACGAATTCATTCTTTTTAATCCATACTTCCATACTAATATTATAAATGCGAACGTAACTCTGTCTGTCTGTCTGTTACTCTTTCACGCCTAAACGGCTGAACTGATTTTGATGAAATTTGGTATGGTGATAGATGATAACCTAGAAATGGTCATAGGCTATAAATAATCACGCCATCGTTCTTAGGGGGTAGACAGTAGGCATATAACTAAATTGAGTTAGTGATTTTAGTCGTTTTTGTTGGGACTTTTGCTCTTTCACGTCTAAACGGTCTGACAGATTTTGATGAAATTTAGTAAGGTAATAGATGGTTACCTAAAAACGGATATAAGATCAAAATGATCACGTCATCATACTTAGGAGGTAGGAAGTAGGCAGAAAACTGAATTGAGTTAGTGATTTTTTTATGGTTTTTGCTGGGAGTTTTGCTCTATCATGCCTAAAACGGCTGAACGGATTTCGATAAAATTTAGTTAGGTGATAGATAGTAACCTAGAAAAGGATATGGGCTATTAATATTCATGCTAGCGCATGACGCCATAGCTACTGAAATGATTTGATGTTTTTTTAACTGAGTGTTACTAAGACTTCAAGTAAGTATATGATCACTTTTCTAACTTAGAGGGTGGGTAGGCGCCATAATTCAGGGAATTTATGATAAAGTTTTGATGCAACTGTCTTCATTTAACAGTTTTACTTGGATCGAAACTTAGCGACATTCCATCACACTACTTAACTTATAGGGTAGGAAGGTACCAAAATTCAGACTATTTAGACGTATGATTTAAGTGAATATTTTCGAAGATATTATTACCGTGCGAAGCCGGGGCGGGTAGCTAGTTTTGAAAATTTGCATCCAAGGACATATTTTCAAATGTGTAAAAAAAATGTGTGGTCAATGTAAATATAGGTTTGACTTCATGCCAAGCAAAAAAAAATTACGGGGAATCAATGAACAGGTTTCGTGCATATTTGTTGGAGAAGTATGAATTTCAATATCAGACAATCATCGCCCAACCTGATCATTCATAGCTGAAGAAGTCGAAGAACCTGAGTGAATGTTTTAAATCGTTCCATGTTACGAGCGGTAGAATATGCTTAGCAATTTTTGGCTTGGTAATTCTTCAGTTACACATAAATTAATCTTTTTTGAGAATCACTATAGGTGCGGCAATTCAGATTAAGTCTGCTAAATTCCACATGCTAATCAAGTGCTGAACAAAAATATAAACTTCAACGAAACTT
Organism: Propylea japonica; assembly: GCA_013421045.1. Lineage (NCBI taxonomy): Eukaryota > Metazoa > Arthropoda > Insecta > Coleoptera > Coccinellidae > Propylea > Propylea japonica. Next base: position 30,443,652 of record CM024242.1, read on the forward strand.
TGAATCCTTTCAGTTATGCATATATACACAGGAAGTGATGTCTTAATTGTTACTGTCAATCAGAGGAATTTAGAGAAAGCAGCTATGCAAATGGATTTTCTGAAAATTATACCCGGATGAATTCCGTATAGACAATTTTATACCTACGCATTATTCGAATACAAAATCTATGTGGGAATAAATCACGTCTATGCTTATACGCGAGATCATTGACATCGTCAGAAGAATGTAAACAATTGAATAAGATAATATCAACCCACAATTCGTTTAATCGTACAACAGGAATGACATTGAGATTAAGGAATATTCTGTTTCTGTGTTTTTTGAGCGCTCGTTTTACTCAAACGAGTGCATATCGTTTTGCCCGAATGTCTGCATTTTTCTCATTTTGAACAGAAAATGGTCTCAAACTATAGAATTCGTATACGTGGTCAAAGCCACGCGGTGAGTTCGTTAACCGACCATATCGTACAGAGTGTTCCATAAAATATGGACATTCGAAATTATGTACCCCAATTTTTCAGATGAAACGAAACCAACCGAAATGTTTTTTGTGGCCACATGCAAGATGCTCATAATAAACCTTATATAAAATTCTGTGGCCATAGTGTTCACAAAACCATAAAAAATTCAATTAGGGTCTTATTAGATTTTTTAACCATTTCTGATATTTTCAATGAATTGGTATACTTTTCCCTGTTTATTCATTTTTATCGAATCTTCTGAATCTCTTAAATGTTATTGAATCATTGTTTCTCATGCACGAAAAATCCCATTTCGCATAAAAATCGACAGAAACTGATGATCGGTAAACGGAAATTATGTTTTGGATTGTAAATGAAAACATCTTTGGAAAATATTTCCACAAAAATTTAAAATATCTTCAGAAGAAAAGTTGCAACAGTATTAGAAAGGGTATATTTTCGAGAAACACCCGGTGACTTTGAAACGGTCATAGATATTGACGTGAGGTTTTACAATTTTTCATAAAAATTGGTACTCATTAGACATCGGATTTCATCTACCTGTTAGAAGTCAGAAGAAGGACTTTTCATTCAAAGAGTAGAATTTTGCGCACCCATTCATGTGTATCAACACTGGTTTGACAACAGTCACAAATTTGTTCAAGCCTTGTCAAGAGAAAAAAGCCCACAAAATAAAAAAAAATTATTTTTTTGAATCATTGGAAGTTTTCAGTGTAATTGAAATTTTTCGGAATTTTTCGGAATTATTGGAATTATCGGAATTATTTGGAATGATCGGAATTATTTTAAATTCGTGCTTCACACATTATGAACATGTTAGATAAGGACAGAGGCGCAAGCGCAAAAGGAACATTTAATTTGAAATAATCCCAAATTATTCTGAAAAAATTCCAAAAATTCGAATATGTAATTCCAAAAATTGCGAATAATTCCAAACATTTCAAAAAATTCCGATAAATTCCAAATAATTCCCATGATTCTAAAAAATTTAAAATATTTCGAAAAATTCTGAATAATTCCAAGATTTCCAAAGAATTTCAAGTTTTCTAAGAGGTCAATCACAAGTGGTATGTTATAATACTTGAGACTACATATTACATATTCTCAAATATGCAATTAATTCTTCAAACGGTTTATGGAAAAATAAATAATGCTTTACATATTGCATATCATTATAGGATATGATTTTATATCCATAGTTTCAATAGTATCGTGTTCACGACTGGTAGGCCGGACAGAATTTTTATTGATCACGGTTTTTTCATCAGTGAGTCATCCGAGAAGTTTGTGACCACTCCCGTCTCAAAATTCGCAAAATACAGATATTTGCGTAAAATTATAACACGCAGTTAGTTACCCTAGAAACAAGCAAGCAAAAATATGAATTATTGAAGTAGATAATGGGAGCTTGTTAGATTTTTCGCATGAACAACATAGTGTTTTAGAATAACTAGAATTCAGTGGAATTTCTAGAATATTTATGAATTTTCTGGAATCGTTGGAATTCAGAGGAATTTCTGGAATTATTTTAAATTTTCTGGAACTGTGTAGAATTCAGTGGAGTTTCAGGAATCATTTTGAATATTCTGCAATTATTTGGAATTCCTTGGAGTTCTTGGAGATATTTGGTTTTTTCTCTAATTATTGACTAATTTGAAATTTTAGTGTACAAATTTTCGGGATGAAATACCCCTCGTAATGTCATGGGTAATAAACGTAGAATCTTCAAGATTTTTTCATTAATTCGAAATTCAAACCAAAAAAGTTATAAACTGTTAATGATATTCTCGGTAGCAGGTAAACATGAGATGTCAACGCTGTCCTCAGGCACGTTTCACATCATCAATTTGTCAGACCATGAGCGCGTGCTTTTTCAAGATGAATTCTTGAACGAGATTAGTCATCCAGGTGAGTCGTAAGGTGAAATCATGAAGGTAGTCCGGTTTGCTATTACGAGGAAGAGACAAGGTGTATCTATTCCTGTTAAACTGACTGCAATCAAGTGTGAAATCCGTTGCATTATCGACTGTCGAAGATGTTCGGTTAGGTAATTTCTACGAATGGAATTTTCAATTTATTGTATAATTTGAATCTTTAATTAGTGATTTCAACTGAGAGATTGAAATATACACTTCATTTTCGCGAATAATATATTAATTTTCAGTTGTAATTTAACTAGTGCAATGAAAATTATCGAAAATTTTGGGAAATATGCTCGAATGCAAGTTAAGTTGAAAAAGAGCACGAGTGCGCGGAGCGCTCGAGTGCCTTTTATAGTTTAACTTGCATGAGAGCAGATTTGACAAAAATTATCGATTCATTTTCATTGCAAGAGTTAAATTTAATAAGAAAATTTTGTGAATCCATCAAATCGTATTGTGTCGCTGTAAGTTGCTGTCATGTTTTCATGTTACTCTAATAAGTAATAAACGTTCATAATTACGTCTGCATTTATTTTAAAGGACCTGATAATTTTGCAAAGTGCGAATTATCGATAATTTGCACTAATGCAAAATTATCGCCTAATGTATGCTCATTGGCTTAAAACAACAATAAAAAATCAGTCGGAACATTGTTGTCTGTCGAATTTGACAGATGAATAAAATTTTCACAGTAATTGTTTCGTCATTCATATCGTGACAAAATATAAAATTTTTGTAGAGGTGAAATTTCTTGGTGATGGAACAATTGAAGTACCTATTTTCCCCTACAACGACTGGCGAATACTGACTGAAAAAGCGAATACGAGAAGAAAAAATAATTGATATAGCCCATAGAGATAGAATAGACAGGAGATGCTATGACATACAATTTGAGTGAGGAAAAATAGTACCACTGGGCAGGGCTAAGTCGGGGACCAATATGGCGGAGAATTAAGGGTCGAATTAAGTCAAACTTTCAATAAGATAATCTGATTTATACAAGAAATACGACGTGTTTGGTCTTAAGGAAATCTGCTGAAATGAGGTGAACTGAATATCAAATGATCAATTTTTCTTCAGGGGATAATATATACCAAGGAAGGCAAAAATTTCGAATGCGGATATGTTTAGTACTTATCCTAGCCAGTGAAATGTTATTCCTGTAATTTTCTTCTTGTCTGTCTCTTTCCTGCTTGAACAAATACTCACAGCACACGATACCATTTATAATTGTCCATTAAGCAGCAAAAACCACAATTTAACTTGAAAAACACATTTCAACGAATGTGAAATTTGCCGTAAGGGTGGTAGTAGGTACTATGGCGGATTTGACACCACGTTCATTCCAATGATGGCCACTTTATACTATTCTATCTCTATGATATAGCCGAACAAATATTTCAGTTCATTAGATCAATAGGAAGATACTGATAAATCAAAGTTTGTTCAAAATGCTTTGGATGAGGACCACAGGATTTTATGGGATAAAGTTTCGTAATATCGAAAGAAAAACCTGTAGCGTAGAATACTAAAAGAATTAGCTTTCATGTCAACTACTACAATCCATCAGTCAACCTTATCTTGATCTCAAAACAATATAGTCTTCAATAATAAGAAACAGGTTTGAAGTAGTATCAATTGTTTTAATCGACTGCTGGCGAATGCTGGCCGAAACATTGAGTAAAAGAAGCAAAAATAGCCCAAATAATTCAATCAATTCAATCAATGAAATATCACACACCCCATTTCAGTCCACCTTGTATTCAAAGAATCGTATGTTGTGGAATTAGTTGGTAATGTAACTGAAGGGTTTTCCAATAAGAGGTATTATTTTGATATTCAAAGAAGAATGAAATTTTTCAATATAAATGATCTAATATTATTTCATTATAAGAAGAAGATATGCCGTTAATAGTGTACATAAACATCAGGCAAATGATCACCACGACAGGACCATATCCTTTTAATGAAATTTTCCATAACCAACGCAGAAAGGTTGCCTTATGTCCTCGATAGCCTCACGAATTCCATCTTTGAGGTCTTGAATCGACGCTGGGCTATGGGCGTAGACCTTTCCTTTCACGTGGCCCCAAAGGAAAAAGTCGCAAGGTGTTAAATCACAAGATCTTGTGGAAAATTGTGATCACCTCTTCGAGAGATAACACTTGGAAACTTTTTCCGCAAAATATCAATGGTTTCGTTGCTTGTGTGGCACGTAGCGTCGTCTTGTTGAAAGTAGACGTTTTTCAGATCAATACTATCCAATTTCGGCCATAAAAATCATTAATCATCTCAACAAACGACAAATCGACAAACCTGGGTTATTTTTCACATCACTAACTTGTTCCAGCAGCTCCAATTTTTTCACCAATTTCTTTATTGCGGTCCGACAAGGTGCTTCACGACGACCCAAAAATGTTCGAGTTTCACGAACCGTCCCTACCAAATTTTCACCATTTTATAGTAAAATTTAATAATATCAATTCAATTTTCTTTAATGGCGTAGTTTCTACTTGTCAAATGTCAAAAAATGACAGCTCCAAACGTAACATCTACAAAAATAGCGGGCTATTCAAAATAACACTTCTTATTGGAAAACCCTCAATGTGACTAGCGAATTTACCAAATGATTGTTGTGAGAATAGATACATAATGAAAGTTTGTATTTTATTCATTCAAGATCAATTTTTTTCAGCCCTTTATTAGATTCAGAAGTTTTTGCGCGCTTGTTTCTATTGGAGAAATGATTTTGAACATCTTGTGACCGTTGGTTTAATCTATTCATTTATTGAATCCTTATGAATGTCCTATTAAAACCAATGTATTCCATTGATTTCGGTGTTATATATCTCATATTTGGTAACGGAATTTATAATGTTTGTTACGTTAACGACATAATGGATAATGGTTCAGAATGTCTTCAACAGTCATATATTTTGGTATATACATATCTTCATTCTGAACACTGCATCAAACATTCCAAACGCACATATTATTACACGGGAATTAGTATTTTAGGCAGGCACGAAACAGAGATTTCTTCTGAATCTCAAGCAGAATGGATACAGAACCTTTACACAGATATGCCATGATCACCGATATAAAGGCCAACTTAACTTATGTTTTATTCACATATCTGTAACTGTTTCACATTCCAAAGTGGGAACTTTAAAATCATTCATCACACTCCATCAAAGTTGGGATATAAAAATGTGTTGGTTTTCAAAGAATAGAATATAGAACAATTTTATGGTAATGGTCTCATTAACAACATATCTTGGTTATTTAATTCATTTTAGGTTTGATATGATCAGTCGAAAAGCATACCGTATATAGGTACATTATATCAATACAATGACGCATTCAAATCGAATGGAAAAAGTTATTGCGGCTGGTAAAGAAAAATTTTGCGGCTAGACAGCCATAAGTCTGATAATATTTATATCATTATTTTTTATGAAGAAGTTAATGAAATATTACTGCTCTACTATTCTTATTACGGAAAATCCTTTCACTAGTGGCATTTTCTTTTAATTACAATATTACAAATGAGGATGCCAATGTTATTATATTTATGTGAAAAAGCTTTTCTGATTCCAAGAATAACTATAGGTTCGACTGAAAATTCGTTCAAGCTTTCCTTTCGTAAAGGAATTATTTCGTTCAAACCATGTGAAAATGTCTATAGTGGAATTTTATAGTTAGATCTATAATAATGACCCATATACTTCTTATATTTTCATTTCAACTGATGTAATTCAGTTTCGCATCTTTTCATACGAGTCATCAATTCATTCAAAAGTTTTTTCTAAATTTCATAAATTTCACCACTGAGTTTTCAACAGAATGTTTCGATCCTTTACCTACTCAAGGATATGGATTACTCTATTCCAATGTCAATTTTTTTGCCTAAAGTTTTTTAAAAAATTTTAATTACTCAGAATTTGTTAGTGCCTAATTCGAATTTGAGGATACCATTAATATTGGATTTGAGCATAGCTTGGTTAAGGAATTCATTAAAAATAGGTTTTATAAAAAAAACATAGATAGTCGTTCATATTTCGAATTAAAAAGTAAATTCGAAAGATTATCGGAATTATCGAATAATTTTCTTGAAGACATTACTGCACAATGTTCGGTCAATGTTATAATTATTTTATAATAAATGCCTCTACCTATTGAAACTTTTAAATTCAATACTTTTTGAAATGAAGAAACGCGTTTGGTAGTGCAATGGTATTGAATTTGTTTTATGATGTTTCTTCAATTTTGTGGTTCCCTCGTAGATACGTGAAAATTATTATATCCTGAAAACCACTTGGTAAATGTTAAGAAGTGAAATTTTGAAATTTTTATAATTATCAAAAGTTTATCTGTGGAGAACACTGTGGAATGCATTATGAATTATATTAATTTTATGAAAATATCAAATCAAGGAACAATTCTTCAAAGATAAGAGACTGTTGAAACCATACAAATTTCAATTCCGAATTCAATTCAAAAACCAATTTAGATTTAGACACTTTGAAATATTATGGCGTCCATATTATGAATGAGTTTCATGATACCCGTCCAAATCAAAGAAAAATTTCCATAGATTAGGGACTGATGAAAACCATAAGAACTTTCAAATCTGAATGAAATTCATAATTAATTCAAGATTCAGAAATTTTAAAATATCATGGCGTCCACAGTATGAATGAGTTTTGCGATAGCGTCTAAATTGGTTGAATCAAAATGCGTCATGATTGATACAATAAGCGGAAATGAGGTTTTCTGCATGCTACAATCGAAAGTTCGTAAGTTAGAGGATGTGGTCTTCGGAATTAATAATATTTTTATTTTAGACTATTACAATTTATTATAGTCTGGAATATAATATTGGGAATTTTCAAGAAAATTGATAACTTCAAACCAGGAAGTGGTAACATAGTTTTCTTCAAAACAGACTACGACGCATGTGATTACTCACTATTAGACCAAATATGAAAGTTTTGGAGGAAATTATTTCATGCAGAGAATCCAGAGTTGATCGAGATATACAAGGTGTCACATAAAAGTATGACACAACTTAAGGAGATGAATCTACGTATAATTCAAGAAAAAAAGTCCATATAAACATGGGTTCGCAAAAGCTTCGTTACGGAGCTACAGGGTGTTAATATTTCCAAAGATAATTGGTTTTTTCTTCATAACTCCTGCAGTTTTTGAGATATTCAGTCCAAATTTGGAATGCAAGCTATTTACAGCAGTGTCCATCATTGCACGTCCTGAATCTCAACTAAAATTACAGGGTGTTTCCTTTTCCGGAACCATGTCTCCTTTTTCCCCCACAAACTTTTTTGCGGTAGGCCACTGATCAGCGTAAAATCAATTCTTGATATCTTCGTTCAATTCAAAAACTTTTTGGCTGCTGTAATTTAATCGTATCTCTAACGTTTCAGAGTAAAAAACTATTGAACGATTATATACTATTATGTAACACCCTGTGTGAATATTATATATTTCTAGCAGAAAATTGTCTACAATATTATGGTAATAGTTAGGGATTTTTATTTTTGTTTTATGTATTGTATTTTGTTAGCTCTTGATTTCAAAAGAATATATATACATATACAGTGTGTTTGGTCATGAATTAGCGATAATTTAAGGTATCAAATATACCTATATTATCGACAAAAAACACCCAAACTTGGACGTTTACCCCCTAATTTTGAAGTAGCCCCCATTTTAAATTTACTTCTTTATTTTCGTTTACCTTCCAAATAATATCGATTTTTTTTAACATAAAGGTCCTACAGATGTGAGAAAAATGTTTTTTAAAAGAAGATACTACCACCTTTCATTGAAGTATAACAATATGAAAAACATTCGACTTGAGAATGCTATAAAAAAATTCTTTAGAGAAGTGCATAGTAAAAATATGTACTGATTTCTTAGTAAATCCGCAAAGTACAAGAACTAGCACATTGAAGTATAATTTTTTTCAATGATTCATCACGCAAGGATATTAACTACGAAAACAGCACTCACATCATATCTGTAAGTTACATAATTTGAAAGTTATTGTGCTCGAAACATGATCACTACCCGAGCAAAAGACACAAGACAGGTCGTCATGAAGGCCTTTGCCCGTCTACAGAGCAGAGGCGGCCATTTTGAGCAATTTTTAGGATAAATTTGTTTGTTTGATCATCGAAAATTATCGAAAGTACAGTACTGAGGTTTTTTTTATTTATCAATTTTCATAAGGGTCATGTTCGAACAGCAATAACTCTCAAAATATGTAACTTACAGAAATGATGTGAGTGTTGTTTGTAGCTTGTGTCCTTGCGTGTTAAATCATTGAAAAAAAAATATACTTCAATGTGCGAGTCTTGTTCTATTGCGGATTTAATAAGAAAATCAGTACATATTTTACAATGCACTTCTCTAAGAATTTTTTATAACGTTTTCAAGTCGAATGTTTTTATATTGTTATACTTCAATGAAAGGTGGTAGTATCTTCTTTTAAAAAACATTTTTCTTACATCTGTAGGACCTTTATGTTCAAAAAAATCGATATTATTTGGAAGGGTCAACGAAAATAAAAAAGTGAATTTAAAATGTGGGCTACTCCAAAACTAAGGGGGTAAACTTCCAGGTTTGGGTGTTTTGTCGATAATATTAGGTATATTTGATGCCATTAAATTATCGCTATCTCGTGACCAAACACACTGTATATATGGTAAAGACAAGTTCAGATTATCACTTGATGAGCCCGTTTCCATAAATGAAATAAACGAAAATTAGAATTTGGAAGTGTTTGAAAAGATACAAAATGAAGGTATTACCGAGGATAAGGCTAACCTATACGAATTGATCTCGAGGGTGAATTCATTTCTTTAAATTTGATCCTTGTTTCTATTTTGCCACATAACAGGAATGGTTTATTGAGTTTTTAAATAACAAACAAAGAACGAAGGTACTGCGTGAAAACATTTCCTGATCGTGTTCAATATCATTTATACTGGAAAGTGTATATTTGTGATTTGACAACATCAGATTACTTATCATAAGGTATTTGTATGTCCTAGTCAACAAGCAATTGTGAAACTCATCAAAATGTCAATCAAGAATGCGTAAGCTTTATGAATAAATAGTGTATTATGCAAAGAGCGTATAATGATAGGTATTATTCATGAGGTGAAGTTAAGGCTACGAGTCGTAGACGAGAGACGAGTGGCCCTAATCACCAAGAATTTTGGAGAACTTTTCATTGTATATTTGTGATGAAAATTGCTTCAATTGATGTAATAAAAGTAGATGTGGCCCGATTGGAAACGTATACCCATATTTGATAGTTAGAGTACTTTAGAATACTGAAGAAATATCAATTTGAGGAATATAATATTGAATTTTAATCTGTGAAGCATCTGACAGCTGTGAATAATAATTCATTGTTCACTTGTAATTAATGGTTATTATTATCTCCAATCAAACAGACGTATAATCGATCGATTAAAAACAATAGTTGTAGATACAAGAATTAACAGACTGGTGACTAACGATTATTTTTTCTATCACCATAAAATCCCTTTGTGATGTTTCTTTCTACTTCTATACATGAATTAAGTGCGAATAAATTGACGTAATAAGTAGTCTGCCAAAGGCATTCGTTTCAGATGTTTCTTATCTTCATGAACTCATTTTGAAATAACGAATTAAATGTGAGAACACAAACAATAACAGAATCAGTTTATTACCCACATAAATATTGAATTACCTCTGTTGAATAAACAGATGATTCACGCTAAAAATATATTCGTTCAGTGATTGTGAGTTATGTTATATCAAATTATGATTAATTTAACAAGGGGTAATAAATACATTTGTCAATAATTCATGTCACATTTCAGAGCAACCTTCTTTTTGGAGAACGAAGCTGTCATAATTTGATCAAGAAAAACTGAATCGCCAATCTTTTGATTTCATGCTACTTTGGCATTTCGAGATTTAAGTTATGATTTTTTGAAAACTGCATTATTATTTTCAAATCGTTGGTTTATTTTCAATTAGTCGAACATATTTTAGTGTTTCAAAAGTTTGTTCATGAAAGTATTTAAAATGTATATTTTCTATAATAATAATAATAGCGGAAGGGTGTATTGAATCTGAAGGTTTGAATATTTCAAGTTTTTATTGATCAGTAATTTTATATCCCTTTCCACGTCACAGCTTTCGAAATTCTTGAATCAACTAAGAATCTGACCTAGATGAGCTTAATTAATCAATTGATAACACCATAATTCACAAAAATTCGAAGTAGAACAGAAAAAATTTTTCCCATGAACTATCAATTCTAAAGTCCACATCTAAATTTGATTAACAGTTAAGACTTTGTAGCATCAAAGAATTAAATCGATTGTATTCAAGGTAAAAATATATTATACTTCACGAAGAAGAATATGTTCAAATAGGACGAAAATTATATTTGAAGGATCAATGTGGCATATACTTTTATAGTTTATATTGCATAAAGAAAGTGAATATTTATTGTACTAGTTTAAAAACTTTTGAAATTTATAAACATTGGCGATAGAGATGATCGGTTAAGCTAGAAACCTTTGGCGTTTCGCTGCATTGATGATCTAAAGTGAATTAATATTGACATCTTCACTTGAACAAAACTATTTGTGGGTTTTGGACTATCGAACCAACAAGAGTACAATAAATATTCCATTTTACAGAATTTTTCGTCGAAAACGGTTTCCAGTTTTCAAATATATTCTCGAAATTTTGATTTTCTTTGTACAAATATTTCTTTAATATTTTCCATACTTTATAGGTACAGTCTAGAAGAATATAATTCACCTACCAAAACTAAACAGTTTGAGTAATTTCAATGGCATGTCTTCACGAAGAATGTACTCTGTAATCTCTATCATCTGCTTTTGTGTATTTTCAATGCGCTAGTCCTATTGATAAGAGGGCACTCGAGGACTTCCCTATTTCATCTTATCGTTCATTTCTGTTAGTAGCATTTTTATCGGAAATATCAATCTGAGTGCTACCAGATAAGGTTGGTGATGTTCTGATGTTATTTCAGTTGACTTACATCTTAAAATTTCGGGTGTTGAAATATCACTTCAGAGATAGTTTATGTATTATTTTGCTACGATTACACAACTGTCCAAAATTGAAGATATCATAAAAGGAATTTTATCAGTAGTTATGCATATTTAAAGCTTTCAAATGCTTGTTTATAATCGAGTATATACAAAACCTGTACTATAATAGTTGAGGGTGTTTCTATTGAATTTTGAATATCAACTCTCATCCTGCAAGAGAATTACTTCATTTTGTGATTGAATTGTTTCTTACAACTACATACATTCGGAGTTATTGAATGGTTACTGAATTAAATTTTTTTTACAATTTTGTATTCTGTGTAACTGCAGTATAATATTCTGTTTTGCTCTTTCTATCTTTGTAGGTACGTATTTACTTTTGCGATATCAATTTTTCGAACTCAATATTCATGTTTTCTATCAGTAATGTGATATTATTTATCTATAGCTGATTGAAATGTTGAATTTTTTTGTGCTCTTGTTCTTTGGGGTTACATCGTGTTATCATTTTGCCCAAATGTTTGTATTTTTCGAATATTTGGCCGGATCTGGTATCAAACGACTCAATGATAGAGAATTCGCGGTCAATGAAAATTTTGTCCGACTGGACGTAAACACGATAACGAATTATGTTAGGTTTTTGAAATTTTCAGAGTTATTTGAAGTTCCGAATACCCAAGTTGAGTTCATTAACGGGCAAAACTAGTTCAGTAGTTTCTTAGTTATCGGTATCAAAATTTGGTAGATATTTCGGAGGAGAATAATGACAAGCAAACTTCAAAAAAATACAGTGAAACTTTCCTATAACGAAATCCTTTAAACGAATTTCTCTTTATAACGAATTTCGTACAAGACATTGCACCTTGAATCCAAATTTCATGTTAAAAACACCCACTTAAACGAAGTGAATTCTCTCTATAACGAAATATTCAAAGAACATCACTCTTTGAATGAGTATTGGTAGAAGGTATAAGGGTGGGTTCTTTCTGAAATTTTGCGGACGTACGTAATAAATCCCAACCTAAACTTAATCATTACGGCGGGCAGAGTGATCCTTCTGAAACAGTTTTAAGTACACCCCGTCTGTTGGTTTCAATCTAACCATTACGCCAGTGTGAAATTTATCAGTGAAGTCGACCGCGACATTGCCAACTATAGAAACAAATGTTCTGTATAACGAAATTTCTTTATAACGGATTTTTTTGGCGGATATAGCGCTTTCGTTATAGGGAAGTTGCACTGAATATATTGTCTGTCCATGATAAACGATGAAACCCGCTATAACTCTGGAACAGAAGATGTTACGGTCTTGAGATTTTCACCGAGATTTTCACGGAAAATTTAAGAAAACAACAGGTTTTTATGTTAACGGTAAGCTTCCAGAAGGATCGGCTCAAAAACTCGAAATTTTCAGGGTAGGTCCAAGATTTGAGATGGAAACATGAATTCATGAATTACTAGAATGAAACCTAAAGCCCTCAGGGCATTCAAATTGGATTCATCGTCAAGATGAACAAGAGCACAAAAGCTTCATAGTGATATCTTACATTGCTTTAAAATTTTCTAATATGATTTCAGGACATATGTAAACGTCATTCTCAAAAAATCAACTCCTTCAAGAATTCCAGGTAATCTATTTTTAGACCAATACTTGATGGTTCTTCACGTTTCGAAGAACCGTTCATTGAAGAAGTTGAATGGCAATTACCAAGAGCTTCGATTTCAGAATATAAACAAACCTGCCTCTGTCTGTCCCTCCAAGTCCAACCTAGATTATTCAATCCATTCACTCGAGTCAGTGAGTCAAGTTTCTCTGAAGCGGTTTGTTTAAGTAGAAGAGATTAGACGCCGAATACAAGTTTGTTGAATCACTTTGGACCCTCTGGGTATATATTGCGATTATTTTCAACTGCATAATCAGTTCTTATCTTATGGTACTTTTTCGTCTCCCTCCGATCGACAGAATTATACAAATAATTTATTGATAAGTACTCAGAATCACTTTCATTTATGATAGAGGAAATCCCACACAACTTTTACGTAAATGTGGTTCCCTATTAGGAGTAAATATGATTGGTTTTCTGAACGCAGAAGGTCGCACGCTTGCATATTGGGAAAAATGAATTATGCAATTATGTTCTCTGGAACTCTTCAAGAAATAATGTTTTCAGAATTAGCATCATATTTTTTGTTCAATACATTCACCAAGAAAATATTTCTAGAGAACTTTTTTGGTTTTCACTCCCAGTCTCTGAGACAGACATATTAAACAAAATTTTAATTCAGATGAAATGCTTCTGCTCAAATCTCTGCACTAATTCGTCAGGAGCAGATTAGTTTCGAAAAATTGTTGCCTAACAATAACACTAGAAAAGGAAATAAATGAAAAGGATAATGTAATGTTTCGGTGTCTGTATCAGATTTCTTCTTTAGACAAACTTGTAAAATCTTTGGAATTGTGTATATTTTCGTTTGCGATCTAATTGACATTGAAAGTTGTCAACACATGGAGATGTTGATTTATTTCATTTTGAAATTTCCTGATGTTATTTCTTCCAATGTCAATTAGAATGCAAACATATAATATATACATAATTCCAAAGTTTTTACAAGTTTGTCTGAAAAAGGAGTCTGATATAGACACCGAAACGTTACATTATCCTTTTCATTCGTATCCTTCTTTAGTTTTTGTTAAGCAATAAATTTTTCAAAACCTATTTGCTCCTGACAAATAAGTGCAAAGATGTGAGCAGGAGCATTTCACCTCAAATAAAATTTTTTGAATTATTTCTGTTTCAGAAACTGGGAGTGAAAACCTGGAATCCAAGAATCGATAACTGCAAGAAAATATTCTCTGGGATTCATACCAGAAATTGTAAAATACGGCAATGTAGCTTTTTATAAGGTATTCTTGAGGCGTGCTTAGTTTTCTGTTTTTTATTTTTTCAAATTCATTAACAATAGAAAGATTCATCAAGTGTTTACGTTGAATCATTACTGAGATCATCATGTTTACCAATGTTTACCCGCTCTAACATCACTTGCGAATTATGAGGATGCAGTAAGGTGCATAGAACAAATCCATTATCAAATAGTTTGTCATGCCATAACACAACGCCATAATATTCGAAAGGATTATCATTCACAATGAGATTGAAAAACTTGTGGACTTTGACCCACCCTCAACATCTAATTTTTAGTTTAATTTCTTCAATTTGTTGGTGGAATGGTGTATACAGTACGGCAATAATTATATTTGTGATGGAAGGCCCATAAGATTTATACAGGGTGTTTCTTAAACATGCGGCAAAAATTCAGGGGTTGTTCCTTGGACTATTTTAAGCATGTTTTGTCCTTTGATGATTTTTGAAAAACCTCTTTGTTTCGAAGATACAGGGCCAACAACATTTTCATATTTTTAAAATTAATAATAGTTTAAATAAAAATGCGTACCGCACTGTGTTTACTGAGTAGGTACAATTTATTTTTAAATTTGTTTAACAACATTCTAATTACTAAAAACGGCCAGTTTTTTGACTTAAAATAAGTTCAGATGGTAAAGGAATACAGATTAAACACGGTTTTCATTTGAATTCGTTTTTTTGGCTAGAGGTGGTCATTTTCAACAGTTTTTGTAGGTTAAGTTAAATTTTCATGTAATTTTTCATAACAAAATGTTATTATCTAAAATTTTGTTTCCCCTGTATCTTCGAAACAAAGAGGTTTTTCAAAAATCATCAAAGGACAAAATATTCTTAAAATAGTTCAAGGAACAATCCCCTGAATTTTTGCAGCATGTTTAGGAAACACCCTGTATATTTGATTGTTTGGTTGTTAGTTTTAATTGTGATTACCAGTTCTTAATTTTTTGAATATTCAAGCCGCTCAATGTGAACATATATTTAAACAAATACTATTTTTTTCCATAAGCAATGAAATTTTCAACATGTAAAACTCAAAGTCTATTTTCCGATGCACATAATAGAACAGACAAAAGTTTTCCGCTTAAAAATGTGGACTGAGATATCATTGAAAGCTACTGGATTTCATTATGTCAAATGAAAACATTTTAATATCCAAATATAGAATTGAATATGTTAGTAAAAAGAACACAAAGAAAACATTTCGATTCAATTTTGAAGATTTTTGATTATATAGAATATCGATAAACAAATATTGACATTCTATGTACAGGAGGTTTATCAAGGTGAAATAAATAGATGGATTCGAAGTGGCATTTTTCAAGTTTTTGGGTTTTCCGTGAGCGTGAGGTTTTCTCTGTGGATTTCTAGTGGTTTAACTATAAGATTCCATTCATATGTAGGTAAAAAATCATCTTTCATTCACTTTGTTGAATAATGGCGCTTGAGTGGTGTCTTAAATATGTTGCAAATTTCAACCTTTTGGATGACAGCAAATATTAAGTAATAATACGTAGCTATTTTCACAATTGTTGCTTCAGATATCCATCATATGGATTTATTGGTTAGGTATATTTAAAAAACTCGTAACAGTTTCCCTTGATTGAAATTAACTATTCTAACTTCACTTTCAAATATAAGGTACTACCTACTAGGAGTCAAGAGTGTCAAAAGAATTAAAACTTTGGGTGTGATTGGGATGAGAAAAATCATGAACTTCAAATGTAAACTAAAAGAAGAAACTTTCCGGTAAGGTTGATTATGTGTTATACTTCGCAAGTTGAGGAGGATGAAGATTTTATTTTCATTATTTCGAAAAAATGAAGGCGATAAACCAACTCGTCCTATCAAGCTAAATCCTTTAAACTGAACTCCAGATAATATTTTATACTTTTTTCATTAAAATGCAGATTTCTTATAGAAATGAAAAAAGTTGAGTTTCGCGTAATATATAAATGCGATTAATTTTACTTTGGCTTTTTTTCATATGAAATTTTGCAGAAAAAACAACTCACCACTTCTGGGTAATCCAAACAAGCAACTTGATATTAAAAACACATAAACACACTTTTCGAATGCCATAATAATCACTGAAAAACCAATCAAATCTTGCGACACATTTTGAACACTAGAATTTCGCGCGACGACGGTTGATTTGAAACTGACAATGAGTTCCTTTTACTGGTCCTCTATCGGAGCTTTCATCTCTGTTTGCAGCGCGCACTGTAACTAGAAATCCCCGGTAAAAGAGAAGTTGATGTAAATTGTTTTTACTATTCACGAGATCAAACTGAACCTCGAAGAAAGTGTTTTGTTGCTAAATTCTGTCAATTGTCAGATCGAATGCGTTAATTGACAGACTGAATGTGTGAATTGACAGATTGAGAGCGGAGCTCCGGTTATGGTGGGGCTGCTGACAA
This sequence comes from Propylea japonica, assembly GCA_013421045.1. Classification (NCBI taxonomy): domain Eukaryota; kingdom Metazoa; phylum Arthropoda; class Insecta; order Coleoptera; family Coccinellidae; genus Propylea; species Propylea japonica. The sequence continues at coordinate 30,460,510 of CM024242.1, forward strand.
GAGAGTAGATGAGATTTGTAGGCTTTTCGGATCAGAAACAGAAACAGCTGAACACATGGTATGCAAGTGTTCTGAAAGGCTAACCTAGCCATAATTTGACAACGAATTCGTCTTCTGGGAGTCAAACCCAATCGTTTGAGACCATTTTCAGCTCAAAATTCTGAAATTACAGATAATTGGGCAAAATGATATAGCATGCGTTTAAGTAAAACGAGCGCTCAAAAATTCGGGATAAATCACTTCGTCCACTATTGTAGTCTGTCAATCAGCATGAGAAATTTTCTTTCATGACGATCCCATTGATTATTTCATTTCAGTGAAAATTTCTCACAATATTGAGGAAAACGATCACAAGTCCAATTGGGTTGTCAGTTTTATCGAACTTTTGTGATAAAAGAACTGAATAATAGATAATAGTTCAATTTAGTCAATCAACCTATGCATAAATATTTCCATTCACAAAAACCATATTGATTTGAAAATGAAATTGGAACAAATGAATTCATGATAAGGCGATATGTTAATGAACTCAAATTGAAAGAATTCGAAAAAATGGCAGTGCAATTGCACAATTTACTTTTTCAGCGCTCGTTCTAATTAAACGAGTGCCTTATCATTTTACCCAAATGTTTGAAGTCAGTGTCAATCTCGATGTCTATACAAAATTTTGAGGTGATAGCTGTATAGTTCTACCACTGAACGACTGCTCGAAAATTCCCGCTCAGATCGTTTTTTAAATTTTTCATCAAAAATATTTATTGGTATATTCCTAAAAGCAACATCTGAAGTTTAATGAATATTAAAATTACAGGTATAATCACAAATAATAATTTGACAATTAAATTACTACAGATTGGAAAGAATACAATTTCAGTTTGATTTTTGATGACTCATTTTCAGATGGCAGCTCAACTTTTTTCAGTTTTCAGAATTTGTTCTTATCTCAGTGAAAAGAAGGGGATGTTCGTTTCCTAAATGATTATTTTAGTATATATTTCCTGTCGAAGTTATCAGCATTTAATCTATGTCAGTTTGGTAAACGAATTCATGACTATCACACAATGAACTTTCTAAAAATAGTTGGACATTCCTCGTATTTTAATCTCTCATCCACATCTAGATGAAATGAAATTATAAAGAGTAGAAAGGCAGTAGTCTTGGATTGGATTCAAGTACTCCAAAAGTTTAACCTGAAGGGTTTTCCATTGAGAGGTGTTATTTTTAATAGCATGCTTTTTCGGTAAATGTCATATTTGAAGCTGTCATTTTTTGACATCTGACAATCAGAGACTACGCCATCAATAAAAGTGGAACGATATACGCTTCAAGAACGCATTGAAATTATTCAAATTCACTATAAAAATAGGGAAAATTTGACGTTTTTGGGTCGACGTGAAGCACCTTGTTGGACCACAATAAAGAAATTACTAGAAAAATTGGAGCTGTTGGGACAAGTTAGTGATGTGAAGAATAAAACCCGTGCCCTTCGATCAAGAACAGTCGAGAATACTGCTGCTGTAGCAGAAAGTGTTGAAGAAAAGCCAGGTTTGTACATTCCTCGTCGTTCTTTGAAATTGGGCATTCCACAAACGTCATTGCACCGTATTTTGCATAAAGATTTGGGTCTTTAGGCTTATAAGGTCGTGTCTTTGCTGATTGGGTTTTTGAAATGCATGAAAATGATCCGGTATTCCATCGAAAAATCATCTTGAGTGATGAGGTCCATTTCCACCTCGGTGGCTTCGTCAACAAGCAAAATTGTAGCATCTGGTGGCTTGGAAAACCCAAGAGTTATTGTTGAAAAGCCTCTCTATCCTCAACGTGTGACTGTTTGGTGCGGTTTATGGTTCGGCGGAGTCATTGGACCTTATTTTTTGAAAATGAGGCTCTACGGTGTATGGATTGCGCTATTGAAAGATGATCAATGATTTTTTAATGCCGAAATTGGATAGTATTCGTGCTACACAAGCAACGAAACCATTGATCTTTTGCGAGAAAAGTTGCCAGACCGTGTTATCTCTCGACGAGGTGATCACAATTGGCCACCGAGATCTTGTGATTTCACATCTTGTGACTTCTTCCTTTGGGGCTACGTGAAAGATAATAGCCCAGCGTCGATTCAAGACCTCAAAGATGGAATTCGTGAGGCTGTCGAGGACATAGGGCAGCCACTTTGCGATTTGGTTATGGAAAATTTCATTAAAATGATATGGTCCTGTAAGCGTGATCGTGGTGGTCATTTGCCAGATGTTATTTTCCACTATTAACACCAAGTTTCTTATTTATAATGATATAAACATCCGATCATTTAATTTGAAAAATGGAATTTTTCCTTGAATATCAAAATAACACCTCTTATTGAATAATCCTTCACAAACGAAAAATGTTTATACCTAATGTATTTACTCATCCACACTAGCTAAATTCCACACCCTGAGAGATGAAACATTATAAAATATGAATAAGGGTGAGGACAATCCTTAGGGGGCATTATTGTTGTCAATATTTTATTTATTTATTTGTAATGTCCACACTGAAACATACAATAATTTAACCCATCAAAATTTACATGGGGTGTCTTCAAAAAGATAAACAGCAAAAGCTTGTTTCATCAAAGTATGTACATTTCTTAGTAAATATGACTAGAATAAAATGAACACAGTAAAATGAATAAATTGTATAAGACAATGGACATTTTAACATATATGACGAACTATTTGATAAATAGGGTTTGTGAAGTATTCTTCTAGTTTGTAGTATACTCTCTGTATCAGCTTTTCCTTCAGAACCTTCCTGAGTCTCTTCGTTTTTAAGATTTTATATTCATCTGGTAATAGGTTGTATATCTTTAACGCCAGGTAGTTTACGCTAAGCTGCGTGGTTTTAAGCTTGTGGTGAGGTATGATGAGACTATTTGCATTCCTGGTGTTGTATGTTGTATGTACGATTGAAGTTATTTTGAAGGAGGGAGTCTTTATGGTCGTTGACATAGATGATACAGGCAAGTATAAAAAGAGATGTCAAGGTGAGTATTCTTTCTTGCCTGAACAATTCCCTACAACTATCTGTGGTTTTGGCACTACATAAGATTCGCACAGCAAGCTTCTGCTTCATGAAGATTCTCACCCTACCAGGCATTTCTCCCCTGGCTAATACTCCGTACGAAATGGCTTCTGAACACCATTGAATAATATCAAAAAATGATACACGCACTGGCACTGTTTCAAGTTATACCGAAGTTTAAATTGGTTGAACAGTGTTTTTTCCGTATAACTGGAAGTTTCAAGTTTCTATTGTATGATTCCTCCTTTTCATCGAAAAAAAATCCATAGAGAATAACAATAAAAAATCATAATCATAACCATAAATTATTGCATGTCCATGGAAACCAATGAAATATTTTAAAAATGATTTTTTTTTCATTCTGAATAATGTGGAATTTACCCTAAAAATGCGAAAAATATCAAATACTGCATTTTGAGAACCGAACTCACCCTTTCCCATATGTTATAATATAGATGTTTTTTCCGGTTTCCAAAATTATTGGTTGGTCTATTTCTATTGAAAGGTATTTCTGCAACGAGTTTCATCTTCTGTTGAAAAAAATTCCAGCTTTGTAAAAATCTCTATATTAAAAATGAACTTATTTGTGAAATATTAAGGTTATTTAAGCTAGGAATACTCTGGATTAAATGAGATCAACTTTAGTATAGGTACACACTTATAATACATATTGAAAAAATGAAATCAAAAGGTTTTATATGATATATCTTCATGTTATCAAGCTTGAGGAAAGTCATTTATATACACTGTTTGTTTCACTGCTCCTTCATTTTTCGAATATGGATCTGAACTTCTAGTTTTTGCCATCATAATATAATTATCCGAAGTTTGTTGAATATCCGAATTCCTTTATCCCCTTGATATTTAGGCTGCGGATAAAGATATGAAGGGTTTGAGAAACTATTGCCATCATCACAAGGATCTTGCTGATCCTGAATTTCAGGGATTGCATCATGATTTTCATCCGTTTTTTCCTCCTCACAAACTTCCTCTATAAAGACGTCATCTTGTAGAGAAGCGGTTGCGCTCTTTTTCTTGATTCTTGGCTCAAAATTGAACATCCTACCATCTTCTGGTCTTGGACTGTTTATCCAGGACTCTTCATACTCAGATATCCGGGAGAGCTTTCCAGCTGATTGGTGTATAGAGGAGTTGACAGATTTTCGAAATTTGGGGAACTGACTTTATCTAAATAATCGTCGATGCCGCTCTCTCTTCTTTTTATGTTACATTTCAAATGTGGATCGTTCAAGTCGATGTAATACTGAAAAATAAATTTAAAAATTGTTTGATAACGAAGAAGAATCATTTACTTTATTAGACAAGATTTTCGGTATCAGTGAAGTCAATATAAGTGTAAAGAATTGCCGGAATTATAATAAAGCGTGTATCTGAACAATATTGACTTTTAGCTTAGATTAGTAAATAAAAATTTCAACTGTTACCTACTTATTGACTACCGTCTATGGACCGAATTCCTTCAGTTTCAGAAACTAATAACAAACTAATATACAAAACATAAAACAATCAACAAAGTCATATAACATTTGCAAATGAAATTGAACTTTATCTTCAACACAGAGCAGTCAATACTGAGAAAAATATCAAATGCTGTTGGGTATTTATTCAATCCAACTTGACATGATGATTTGAAATCATAAGAGGCACCAGAAAAAAAACTCAGCAAGTACTCCAACCTCAGAACTCTTGGCGAAAGAAGAAAAAAATCAGCTAGTTTCATGAAGTAAAAAGAATAATTTTATTTATATGAGGGCAGTTCAAATATAAACGAGATATTTCGATTTTCAGTCACAATAGTGGGGGGAGAACATTCCTGATTTTTTTGTTGTTGGGTAGGTTGTCAGGAGTAAGGGAAGCACGTCGGATTGCCTCATCGACCCTCTTGGTGTCCAGTATGACGATGTTTGAGCAAGAGGTTCCTCCGTCAATTGCACAACGTATTGTTCTCTCCACTGCTTACTCGCTTGTTTAGACTCTGGGGTGTAGTGGTGCACCCATGTTTCATCACAGGTGATAATGTGCGTGAGAAATTGGTCTCCTTGTTCCTGAGATCGTGCAAGAAGAAGCCCACATACCTGAAAACGATGCAATATCTGGTCAGCTGTGAGAAGGCGAGGAAACCACGTGTCACAACAACCCTTACGGTACCTTTACTCCTTTGTAAGTATGGAGTAGGTGCTCCCACAACTTATCTCGATCTAACTTGCAATTTCAGAAGTGGTACGACGTTTGTTGTCTTCAATAATCTGTCGAACACTACTGATGTTCGCTGCGATCATGGCTCTTATTTCAACACAATCACGACCCTGAAAGAACTGTTTTATGCCATGCAAACACTCTGGCTCGCGACAGTGTTGCTTCTCAGAACATTGGCAGTCAATCTCCTCAAGATTTTGGCCAGTTTTACGCCTACTGCGGCGAGAAACTTGATTAAAACACATTGCGCAATTGACGGAGGAAACTCTTCCTCAAACATCGTCACAGTGGACACCAGGAGGGTCGATAAGGCAGTCCGACGTGCGTTTCTTACTCCTGATCCTGACAAACCTACCCAACAACAACAAAAATCAGAAATGTTCTCCCCCCACCATTGTGCCTGAAAAATGAAAATTGAAAAGTCTCGTTTATATTTGAACTGCCCTCGTAGTAGTTCACCTAGGACTTTCGCTATATTCTGATGGATACCTACTAAGCGCATGCTAACATTTTGTAATATTTGAATAAGAGAATTGAGAGAATTTTCAATTTCTCTTCGCACACGCAGTCTAATAAGCTGTTCATATAAAATAGGTTATTATTATGAGACTCAAACCTACTTGAGGTATTAAACTTATTATAAAAAAGCAGATAAACATAATTTAATTAAATGTTCTAAGTAACAATTCGAAAATTTTTTACCTGTCTCATTTGTTCTCCAATGATTTTTCCCAATCTGTCTTCTAGACTACTGAAGGAGGGTCTACTCAAAGGATTGTGTGCCCAACATTCCAACATGATTTGATATCTATAAGGAAAAACAATAATTCAGATCGATAGAATATTTCAAAAAAAAGACCCTGTCTCTAGGACAGGTAGAAAACTGAAAAAATATCTTGGTAACGTCTGTGAAAAATTTCGTAACGCCATTTTTGAAGCTTATTTTATGTCTGACTCTCATAGAGGGTCCTAGTTAAACGATTTGCAGTAATAGACCAGGGTCGATAATTTTTGAAACAAAAAAAAATTGCAGTAGGATGAACCCATTGAAAAAGGAGGAGAATATGATCAAAATGAAAGAAAAAATAAATTACGGTCGATCCGATTCTGGGAAGTGGGAGGGGGTGTGTTTTTAAGGGTGAAAAATGGTTTTCCTTGATTTCCGGCAAAACTACAAGTCCTATGGAAAAGAATTAAATGGCAAAGTTGTAGGTAATGAAAAGATCTACAACTTTTGTATCAACAATTTTTTCACATAACCTCAAAATTCAGGTGAAAAATTCAAAAAACCAAGTTTTTGGTTTTTTTTTTATCTTTTTCAAAAAAAACTTTTTTTTAAGAAATTTGTGAAAACTTACCTTATCATGTCCAAAATACACTGTAATTTAGTAGATTTAAAATATTCATGTTTTCGTCTTTCGTCTTATTTTCACTTATTAATATCAAAAAGCACCCCAATTTTCAATCGAAAATTCTGACGTCAAAATATCAGCTTTTTTTAAAAAGTTTAAAGGCTTTTTCTTCATTGAAATATCTACTTCTTGATGGTGTGAAAAAAATATACATTACTATAAGGAGTGTTCTCAGAATCAACGATTATGAAACCCACCATTACAGTAACTCAGTCCTCACTTCTCTATTAAAATAACTTACAATGGGTTAAAAACTAACTAAAAGTCACTCAGGTATATGAATTATCTCAAAACAGCAATAAATAGTCATCTAAAAATATTATTTAAACAAGATTCTACACCTTTTTCAGAGTATTGTAGATGTCTTATTAATGTTAACTTTATTAACTTATTTTTTGTTAATTGTAGAAGTATATTTCAATTTGTAATTTTTTCGTTTTTGAATGAAACAGAAAATCTTACGTTTCTTGAGTAATTAAAGAGTAAATTTTAATAAATACATCAAAATTGTACATAATGATTTCTTCATTGAAATATCTACTTTCTGATGGTGTAAAAAAATATACATTACTAGAAATGTTCTCAGAAAATGCAAAATATTGAAAAAACCCAAATTCGAATTTTTTTTCAATCATTATGTACAATTTTGAGGTTTTTATTGAAATTTACTCTTTAATTACTCAAAAAAACGTAAGATTTCCTGTTTCTTTCATAAACTAAAAAATTACAAATTAAAATACTTCTATAATTAACAAAAAAATAAGTTAATGAAGTGTAGAATCTTGTTTAAAATAATTTTTTGGATGACTATTTATTGCTGTTTTGAGATAATTCATATACCTGAGTGACTTTTGGTTAGTTTTTAACCCATTGTAAGTTATTTCATAGAGAAGTGGGGACTGAGTTACTCTAATGGCGGGTTTCATAAATCGTAGATTCTGAGAACACTCCTTATAGTAATGTATATTTTTTTCACACCATCAGAAAGTAGATATTTCAATGAACAAAAATCCTTTAAACTTTTTGAAAAAAGCTGATATTTTGACGTCAGAATTTTCGATTGAAAATTGGGGTGCTTTTTTGATATTAAGTGAAAATAAGACGAAAACATGAACATTTTAAATCAAATAAATTACAGTGTATTCGGGACATAATAAGGTAAGTTTTCACGAAATTTTGTGGAAAAAAATTCTTTTTTTTGAAAAAGATATAAATAAAAAACCAAAACTTGGTTTTTTGAATTTTTCACCTAAATTTTGAGGTTATGTGAAAAATTGTCGATGCAAAAGGTAGATCTTTCATTACCTACATTTTGCCCATTTAATTTTTTTCCATAGGACTTGTAGTTTTGCCGGAAATCAAAGAAAACCATTTTTCACCCTTAAAAACTCACCCTCCCACTTCCCGAACTCAGATCGACCGTAATTTATTTTTCCTTTCATTTTGATCATATTCCCCTCCCTTTCTAATGGGTTTCATCCTACTGCGATTTTTTTTATTTTTTACCATTTTTGAAGGTTTCGGCCCTGGTCTATAAGTAGTATTGAATATTACTTTTTAAATATAAGATTTATTGAAAGAAATTTCAGGTAAACTTAAACTTCATTCAGTTCAACATGAAGAAGATAGGTACTCTTGGATAAACTGCATGCTTTGTACCATTTTCGTAGTATTCGTTCGACCTGCTAATTGTCTTTTGTTTATTAAAATTTTCATCGCATTAAGAAACTGGGTTAAATACATTTATCAACTCAGTAACTTCAAATATGCTTTCGATTTCCTCTTTCATATCAGGGTATTTGACTATCTCTAGAAGAAAACTTGCATCAACATACTTACATTCCATTTGTGGCGTATTTTGGTGCTTCCATTCGGTATCCCCCAAGAAGTTTGGTGTAAAGTTTTTCATCAGCCTGCATACCAGGATAAGGAGTTTTTACGAGGGAAAAAAATTCCCATAAAACAATTCCGTATGACCATACATCCGATTGGGTGGAGAAGATTCTATCGCTTATCGATTCAATTGCCATCCATTTAAAAGGCAATGGACACTACAAAAACGAATTCAATCAAATCAATTTTCAAATGAACACGAAAGCCATAGAAAACAGAATGAATTAATATACAAAAACTGAAGAAAGGACAAATTTATAGAGGCTGTGTAAACTTCAAGAGCTGTCTCAAACAACCCTGACAAAAAGGTTGATTTGTGCAACTTTTTCGTGATATTGACAACAAAGGGTATTTTTAGTTGAAACTTTTTTAACTTTCCTCATTTTGCGAGATTCGCATCATATTCATAAACTTTGATGTTTCTTCTTGAAAAGAGAGGCTATTAATCGTTTAGTTTCTTGTTGCTCCGTAAGTACAAGTTTTCTTCATCTAGGTCTTTAGAGTTAATTAAATGATAAAAATAATTTTTTTCTCAGAAAAGCTGCATTTGGGATTTATTATACAAGAGCATCTTTTTCAAGAAAAAACATCAGAGTTAATGAATATGATGTAAATCTTGCGAAATAATGAAAGTTAAAAAAGTTTCAACTAAAAATACCCTTCGCCCCCCCCAAATGATACGATTGTGCTTGACATGAAAGAAATGCACTCTATCTAATCGATGCGTATTTTTTGATATTAGCCAATGTGTAAGCTTTCAGCACTACTATGTGACTCCGGTTTGCGACTATGTAGCAAAAAGTGTGGACATGACGTCAACTTCAAAGGGCACTAGCTCCTTAACGAAGCAATTTTGCATTATATGATTTGGGTCGAATCTGTCTAAAATATTATCTATAATGTCCACTAGAAGTTTGTCGGTCTAATTACGGGACACCCTGTATAATCACAAACACAAATAGAATAAACTTCGTCATTTAGGTGACAGTAGGTTCAATTCAAATCTTTTGGATAATATTCTATGTCAAAATAACAAATCTGTAATTTACATTATACAAGTTCGTTGCTGTTCTGTGAAATATTGATTTCATTCTATTCATTTATAAATTAAATTTCTTCTTTCAGTTGTGAAAACAATTTTTGAAGTTGTTCTTTTCCACAATTATCATGTGTACACTCGTCTAAGACCTTATTGACTAAGTTATAGAAATTTGATTTATCGTTTTTTCTAATACAAACACGCTCTTACAAGTATCTGAATCTACTTAAGAACTTTTACGAATTTTCTTATATAAGTTTCTGTACTCACATTGCTATTTTTCTTGTAGTTATCGTCCTTGTAAATGCTTTTGGCCAAACCGAAGTCGCAAATTTTGACAATATTGTCATCGGCCAAAAGTATATTCCTAGCAGCCAAATCACCATGTAAAACCTTTCTAGAAGCTAGGTAGTCCATACCTTTGGCTACTTGATATGCCCATATTATCAAATCTTTCGTGGATATGGGTCTCACTGTACTCTGTAATCTCCACTATAATTTGTTCTCCAATCAGGTTCCGAGGAGCTGTTGTTGCTGAGAAGTATTTCGTCTTCACCTGAGCAGTTTTTGGTTCCTATTTGGGAAAGAAATCATACTCATTATGAAACAAATATACTGTTCAACAATTGATAGGGATCACTTACTTGTTTTAAATTTATTCTGAAATATTCGCTCCAAGATATAAATTTAGTCAGATATCAGAGTATTTTCAGTTGATAATATGGTATTTGAATAACATGAAAATTTCATGATGAAACCACAAGAAGGCTGAAGTTTCGGTTAAGCTAGTACCTAGTTGGTCCCCCACGAGCTCGTCTCAAGCATTCTACTTACGAGGCATAGTTTCGATCAAACGATTTATAAAATTTTGGGGCAAATTCGTCCAAATATCCCGTAAAGCGTTAGAAAGGTCTTCCAGGTTATTGATCGGTTGTTCTAAGTTCGACAATTATTGTCTAGACATCTCAGACCAGACATGTTCGATGCAATTCATGTCTGGAGAGCGAGCTGGCCAGTCCATCCTATCAATAGCATGGGTTTCTAGCGCTTCATAACCAGACGACTACGGTGTGGACGAGCATTATCGTCAATTAAATGAAATTCTCGCCCACGGCAGCCGCAAATGGAACAATTATGGGTTCAATAATAATATCGTGATATCTCTGGCTGGTCATGGTGATGTTCTGCAGAACAACCAACTCTGTGCTTGGTTCAAACAAATGCCTTCCCATACACATATAGAACCTCCGCCAAAAGCTGTTGTGGGTACCATAAACTGTTCTGCATACCTTCGACCTCCTTCCCTCCAAGCAAGAATACGTCCATCGGAGTTGACCAAACGAAATCTAGACTCATCCGTAAATAAACATCGGCCCTAATCTTCAAGTGTCCAATTGCGGTGCTCCTCAGCCCATTGCCGTCGATGAACCCGGTGTTCCCTATTCAAACGGGGATGTTGTACCCTCCTACGTGCTCTCAACCACAAACATGTAGTCGTCGTCTTACAGTCTGGTTCGAAATTAGAACTCCTGTTGCAACTCTCAGTGATCTATTGAGCCGCGACGCCATGTAAGTGGGATTTCTCCTAGCATTGAGGATCAAAAGACGATCTTGGGCAGCTATTGTACTGCGCTGCCGACCTCCCCCATGAACATAAGCTACTGAGTCGTTTTGGATGAACCTATTCCAAGCCCGACTCACGACACTTTGCGAAACATTCAAACGCCGGGACACTTCTCGCTGGGACAAACCGTCCTGTTCCACCGTATAATTTGGTCCAGTTGCACAGGAGCCAAACGTCTTCTCGGCATGACTGATAAGCTGATATTGTTCTCATTTCTTCAATTATTGTCACCTTATGTGTTTGAACGAGAGGAAAAAACAGATTTAATAACAAATACCACATTGATTTTCACTCCACCTGTAACAGCGTACAGATAATAACAATCGATTTTGTGAACAAGAGCCGATGAAGTGAGGAAGACTTTGATATAATCAACTCAAAACATCTTTTTTTCTTAGAGAACATATAATATACAGATATTCACGAGATAACTTGAAAAAATACAAATGAAGGAAGTTCATAAGTGATCCCTAGCAATTGTTGATCAGTGTACATTAGAATTTCGACCAACATCACATTGCTCAATGACGCTCTGCTAGCACATTTCACAAATAATTGATTTTTACATTCACTGAAAGTGATTATTGAATTGTTCATCATTTTCAGATTCTTCTTCTTCTTATAATTATTATCATTATTACTGGGTTCGTTATGGCATTGAGTTTAAAATTAAATTTTTAAACTCAATGGTTATGGCTAGGTTCACCTTACAAGAAGAAGAACTGACACCGTGGAGTTCTTCTGTTCTCTCCCCTGCTCATTCATGAAAACTCAAGGAAGTCGTCAATGGCGTTGATAAACCCGACAATGGCAGTCTCATTTGAAAAATGATGACAAAACTTGCCAGGTGGTTTTTGAAATTTGAAACTCTGTGGTACTCAGAATAAAAGAGATAGACGTAGATAAACATATGATACATATTGGAAATCAGAAGAGAAAGAGCTAGCCAAATATGGAAAAATATAGAGGGTGTTTCATTTGAAAAAATTAAGTTGTCATCAATATGCTGGTCACCTTGTATATATTCCATTATGTGAATTTATATTGTAAAACGAAACATTTTTCTGTATCTCTTTCAGAAACAAAGTTAAAGAGAGGGTCAAATTATAATGAAAAACCCTGTACATCGAACTTTTACCTTCTTCGTTCCGTGGAGAAATGCAAATAGCTTTGCATTCTTCTAGATCTCCAAAAGATTGATTTTCTGGATGAGGAGAATATTTCACACAACTATTACTTCTTGTAGATAGTTGTGTAACGTACTTCATCGGGAAAAAACTGAAAAGAAACATTTTAGTCATTGATTTAACTGAGGAACATTTTGAAAATGTATAATAATGCTTATTATGCCGGGCACATGAAACAAATGGTGATTATTTAAAACAACTGCTGTAACTAATTCGAATCAACATAACTAATCGTGATTGAAAAGCTCTATCTGCTTTTGAAGAATATCAAATGAAATATACTGACACTGAATACTACTAAAGTGGTATGAGGTCAATTATTCTAATATTTTATATTGAATATTATATTGAACGATTTCTGGCAAAAATATCTCGTGTTGCACCGCTTATAGAGAAAAACACTTCGTATAGTAATTATTTTAATACCTACCTCCTGTTACTTGCTACAGAATACGATCTTTCCAATTTCTCATTGCCAACGTCAAAATCGATATTTCCAGTGTTTCGATCTATTTGATCGATGAAGTCATTCCTGTGTCTATATAAATAGTTGTGAGTATTGCCGAATTTACAGAATTCCACAATGACGAAGAGCTGCCCTAAGGAAAAATATAGATCAATTAGGCGCTTGAAAGTTATTGAATATTTCAGAATTTATTCATGTCAAAAATCAGTCTCACAAAATAAAGGTGATTAAAAAAATTTAGACAATTTCGAAAATGTGAAAACTATTTCTGAACAAATGAATAACTCATGAAAAGGTGAGAAATTTTTCTATAAATATTGAACTCATTTCACTTAACAGAATATTATCATTGGTGTCTTTATTGTTACTGATTCATATAGTTTTCACCTTTGGCAACATCTCTTGTACAAGCACCAAGAAGATTGACCACATTAAGGTGACTTCCCAAGTGAGACATTATCTTCAGTTCTGAGGCCAAAGCTTTAAGATAAGTATATCCAGCATCTTTTTTCACCATTTTAACAGCTACAGTTGTTCTTTCTTCGCCTGATACTATGCCTTTCGCTTCTCCTTTCATCACGACTCCAAAAGCTCCTGATCCTAATGGCTTACCTAGATTGAATAATTAAACTTAATATACTAATTTTTAATTACTAGTGAATTAATCTTTCCCAAAATATGATTTTCTCATACAAGAAACTATAAGTGATGACAAAGTTATACGATTTTACCGTTATTTTCTCGATTTTCGTGTTAAAAGCTACAAAGTATGTCTTAAAGAGTTATATTGCGCCTTTTAAAATTTGAATTTAAAAACCAAACTCGTTTGAATATCTATTTCAATAAGACAACGCATAGCTAAATCAGCCGTTCAAGGAGAAAAATAAAATGTATTTCGCGATGTTTATGTATTTATGAAATACCCTGTGGATACGGCAGATACTACATCGGGGAAAATAAACGCCTCCTCAAGATTGGAATCGAAGAACACATTTGCTCAATTTGGAGAAACCGGAAAATCCAAACTAGTCCAAAATGCTATGAATGAAGATCACAATATCAGATGGAACAAACCCTATTTAAATACTGCACATATCATCTTAGTTGAGAAATCATGTCAGTGACCTCTAACACAGAAATTGCTACATGAAGAATAATCGACTTACCGATCTTCAAATTCTCTGGAGGAAACTCCCAACTTTTGTCATAAGGTAATGAATCAACTTGATCCTCCAAGCCTAGCTCTGGATTTAGGTCATCTAACTTTCCATCTTCAAAATACAAAAGACCAACTTGTTTCAAGAGTTCTTCTAGTTTCTAGAATAGTTGAAATTGCTTTGATTCCCCCTATCTCTCTAATGCTCAGTTGCAGGAACGTCCATTAAAATTTAAAGGCCCATTAAACCCTTAAACCTCCATTACTACAAGGAACTAATGGAGGATTAAGGGTTTAATGGACCTTTAAATTTTAATGGACGTTCCTGCAACTGAGCATAATTCTTAAAGTTCATACAATAAAGCATTGAAAAAACTGTCTGTATACTCCCTTCACGAAAGGTTGAGCCGTATAGGTTGGCCATGGAAATTTGGCATTTTTCATTGTGTATATTAAAATTTAAGATTATGTTGTTATTTTCTTGTCAGATTTACACGCAATGTTGTCAATATTACTTAGTTAGTTCTCTAATAACTCGCAAGCTTGTCGGACGAGGCTGGCAACGTTGACTTCATTTTACGTTGTGACAGCAAATACTGCCAACTTCAGATAAATAAACTAACGCCTTCTATGCTCTCAAATTTTCGTGAACAGACTATAGCTTTTGGGCTTTCACTCTTACTGGCAAAACGATAAATCAAATTTGAATATCAAGAGCTATTTATTTCTATCTATTCATTAATGAATCAAACATTCCTCCTCAAATCCTGACCTACCCTGAAAATTGGGAGGCCCTTTTGATTTATCGTTTTCCCAATATTATAGTATATCTTTAGAGGAAATTTAACTTTTGATTATCCGATACTCACCCTCTTTCTATGTTCATTCACATAAACTATCGCTATAATCACTAGTATGAGCAAAATAATGATAATGATCCAGAAAAACGCTTTACTGCTCGGTTTATCTGGAATATGTTATGTAAGTATGAGTCTAACAATTATATCGAAAAACGAAGAAATATAACCATAAAAATTCAAAATACTGCTTGAGATGGAAGCAACTAAATTTTAAATCTTCAATTTATAATCAATTATTCTGTTTAACATTGAAACTAAATTTAGCTTATCTTTTTCTCGCTGAAGGTTCATATAAATCTCAAAATTTTCAATATATCAGTGAATTTATGATCTGATTCACATTCAATTGTGCATTCCCTCTGTAGAAAAAAAGTCTTGCATTTTGATGATCAGATCAAAATATCAAAAAGCATTAAAATGTTTACCTACGTCAAAATCAAAGGACGCTATTTGAAACAAAAATGAATATCGTTACGTACCCCTGATTTCAAGAGTAACTATCCTTTCACTTGTTCCCATTCTATTTCTTGCTTCACATCTATAAACCCCCTCATCTTCTATTTTGATACTCATGATTTTCACTTTGCTGTCAATAAAATAAACATTATCATCAGGATTCAGCGATTGATCATCCTAAAACCATACAAGGACTATCGATTTTTATCATAATGAGACAAATGTGGAAATTTGCTACCTTGAACCATTGGATTGTCGGCTTAGGAAGACCAAATGTTCTGCATGATATTTCAACCTGATCATTGAGATTTTTCTTCATTGTGGTCTCACTCAGATTCCACATACTTATAGGAGCTTGGGGATCAAACACATCAATTTGGATACTATGTGCTTTAGAGATGTTTCCTAACACATCCAGTGTACAACTATAGTTTCCTCCTTCTTCGATATCATGTATAACCAAGGAAACTTTTCTGCTGCCATAACTTGTTTCATATTGACTCAACATATAAGCTGCAATATTTCTGTATCTAAGAAACATATTTTCCTTCAAAAAGTTTTGAACAGTTTATGACAATGAAGATCATTATGAGACTACAAGAAAGGTCAAGTAATGATAGAACTTTTTTTCAAACTTATAATTGTTACATTAGGCATTGTTCATTCAGAGTTCCATCTCTGTGATTGTGATTTGTTGTTTTCAATTTATAATTGGTATTAAAATCAATTGCTCTTGCTAAAACTCGAGAACGACTGAACGGATTTATATTTTTTCTATATTTTCGTCAAGGAAAGGTTTAAAATGTGAGAAAAATTCATTCTCGGACATAGAAACCACAACGTTGGCCATAAAACAGTGCGATACGATGAAAGTCATTCGAATAACTTTGACGAATTCAATGACTGTTGCCAAATTTTAAATTTAGAATTCTCCTGGATAAAAAGTAAACCTATAGTCCGTTCAGAAAAGTTTGATCGCATAGTAGGCGTTTGTTTATTTATCTGAAGTTGGCAGTATTTGCTATCATAACGTAAAATAAAGTTAACGTTGCCGAATGTACCCGGCCTCGTCCGACGAGCTTGAGAGTTATCAGAGAACTCTATGCAATATTGACAACATTGCGTATCAATCTGACAAGAAAATAAACAACATAACCTAAAACTTTGATATACACAGTGGAATATGTCAAATTATCCTGGCCAACCGACAGCTCAAACTGCCGTGAACGGACTATATAGAAGCAATTGTAGATAAAGTTTAGTATTGATTTATTAGTACAGTCAAAATACCAGCAAGAGGCGGATTTGAGTCGTAAAATAAACCATTCTATGATAGAGTGCAACACAATAGCAAGAGGCAAGAAATGGAAGGAATCAACGAAGAAAAGAAGGGCGCAGATTCGTAGTCGCCAGACGCAGAAAATTCAAACCAGAAAAGTAGAAAAGAATTTTTCTACAAATAATGTAGATTGATGACAAAAAACTTTAGCTGGACCAGCTAGTTTGTAATAAAATGAGCTTGAAAATTTTCATTTTGCACAATAACAACCATTTTAGACTACAACAATCTTAGGAGATATTTTTCATTATAATTTTTATTTCACGTACGAATGTCGAATGAGTACCATAAGCAGGTACCTGAGCAAATATAATGACAGACTGACTTTGTAAATGAGAACCCGTTATTTTTAGCTAAAAATAAAGAAATAAGTACCTATGTTGACTATACAGGGTGTCCCATTACTCGACGTCAACCCGGAACCGGGTGAAAAGGCAAGTAATGCTGGCTGTCAGAAAAATATAAAAAAAAATCTAAGTTGCATGATTTTAAAATAATGCGCATTTAAAAAAACACGCAAAATTCCACACCCTGTGACAGTCTTTTCGCTCTTGTTGCCACAAATATCAACTTTTTACAACTTTTTTCTTTGCTGTGTAACCTTGAATAATGCTTGTCTAAACTGTAATCAAATTTTTGACACCAGCTGCTCTAGGTTTCATAAAAATAGGGCTTACTTCTCAGAAAAAAAATTCCGAATAAACAATTGCCTAGTTTCAACTGACTGTATTGAAAAAAAAATGTACTACGTTGGTTTGGCATGTTTTTTCAAAAGTTGGCGCATTTAGTAAGGATTCCAAAATGGTATAATACTTGTTTAATTGTAGCTGCCGTAGTGCAAATTTATTTTCGATTGCCTTTGAATACACTTTTTCGTTAACTGCTTCCCAGTAATAAAGTCCAATGGATTCAAGTCCGGTGAACGGACCGGCCACGAGATTGGACCAGAACGTCCGATCCATCTTCCGGGAAAAAATGTTACCAGAAAAAAAAATTTTCAGAGGAATTTTTCCGGAAAATTTTTTTCTGGAAAAATTATTTTCTCTGGAAATTTTTTTTTCTGATAACATTTTTTCCCGGAAGATGGATCAGACGTTCTCTTCCAATCTCGTGGCCGGCCCGTTCACCGGACTTGAATCCATTGGACTTTATTACTGGGAAGCAGTTAACGAAAAAGTGTATTCAAAGGCAATCGAAAATAAATTTGAACTACGACAGCTACAATTAAACAAGTATTATACCATTTTGGAATCCTTACTAAATGCGCCAACTTTTGAAAAAACATGCCAAACCAACGTAGTACATTTTTTTTTCAATACAGTCAGTTGAAACTAGGCAATTGTTTATTCGGAATTTTTTTTCTGAGAAGTAAGCCCTATTTTTATGAAACCTAGAGCAGCTGGTGTCAAAATTTGATTACAGTTTAGACAAGCATTATTCAAGGTTACACAGCAAAGAAAAAAGTTGTAAAAAGTTGATATTTGTGGCAACAAGAGCGAAAAGACTGTCACAGGGTGTGGAATTTTGCGTGTTTTTTTAAATGCGCATTATTTTAAAATCATGCAACTTAGATTTTTTTTTATATTTTTCTGACAACCAGCATTACTTGCCTTTTCACCCGGTTCTGGGTTGACGTCGAGTAATGGGACACCCTGTATATACAGATGTGGAAGAAACGGATGGAAACACAGGAGTTTCAGTGTTAAATTCAATCAGGCTCGGACTCCAGTGGAACAGTGGAAGAATCGAAACCTCAGAGCGATGCGATATTGAATAAGCGGCTGGTCTGTTGAAATGGCATTCCGAAAGCTCCGATAAGGGTAAGATCGGAGCATGTACCGTTTGCTGTAACCAATGCTGCGACCATCCCCTTATCAAAGCATTCGGAATGCCATTCCAACAGACCAGCCGCTTATTCAATATCGCATCTCTCTGAGGTTTCGATTCTTCCACTGTTCCACTGGAGTCCGAGCCTGCTTGAATTTAACACTGAAACTCCTGTGTTTCCATCCGTTTCTTCCACATCTGTATATTAAAAACTTACCCTTATCAGTTTTAATTTTCTGAGTGCCTTTCCACCATTCTATACGTTGATGAGGGTTATTAATAAATGCCCCACAAGTGAGATTAATAGTTTCTCCTGATGCTACGGTTGCGTTTCTCCTTACCTTATCAAAATATATACTAGAAGTGTCCACGTCTACATCAAATCCATTTGGTATATCTGAAATCAGAAAAAATTATTCGTTTGAATATTCGAGAATTAAACTTGCAATGAAATATGAAAATCTATGGTTGTGTTTGTTCGCTTGAGTTTTTCTCTGTCGATTCAAGAACATTTCGGGCTCTGGGTGTGCAGAGTATACGAGTATACCGCCACCATTGGTATCAATGGTATCAACGGACAACCTTGGGAGATATTACAATATTGATTACGAAATGTAAAAATAAAAAGAAAATTCGATATTATGAAACAATCAAGAAAAAATTGGATATATTATTTATGGTAGTATGAAGGAATTCAAAAATAAAAGCCTTATCCTTTTGATTTTGCATTGGCAAACTAGTCGTAATCAAGTCCCCCTCAGTGTGTAACATACTACTAACATTTTTTTGTGGTTCGAAGGTTACTTAAGGCTTTTTTCTGTGAGTGCTTCAGTTTTGCAAGTTATAGGATGTTGAATTCATTTCAGATGAATTACAGATACCTATTCGAACATTATCGAGGAAAAGGAAAGTAATAAAGTTCTGTTTTCTGCATTCTATTTCATTTCTGACTCTTTATTAATTCAATCCAAATAAGAACTCAGCTTTTTTCTTCAGTATAAATCACAGAAAATTAGTTCCGGCTACACTATTTCCTGCTAGATTGAACAAACTGAGCTGTTTGGTGCTTCTCTCATAGATCGCCGAATTTTTCGATTTCACTTTCGAAAACAATCACCTAGCATAAGGTGATGTTGGAAACGAAGCATGTCCAGACAATGGCTTACAGAGATCGTTACGACTCAAAATAACGAGAAAGAGAGTTTTCACCTCAAGTATAAGATTCTGGTAATGTTGTACAAAAATTTAAAGTGGTTAAAATATTAGGGAAAATTACTTCAGCCAGTTGGACAAATACATAAAGCTTTTCCCAAATCGTCGAGTTGAGCTTTGCTCATGTAATATCAAAAAAAATATTTTCCTCTGTTTCTCGTAAGAAACAAAATAACATCAAATAAATATATTAACCTGAAATGTACACTTTCTCTTCCACTTTGGCAAACCCTTCAGTATTCTCTGCATTGCAATTGACTATAGATGATTCATTGAGGGAAACTCTTGCAATTTTTTTTTCTAATAGCCCTTGTCGAGAACTTTCTGGAGATAACTGAAAATACAGGATATATTAAAGCAAACGATCATTTAAGTCTAACAGGAAAGGATTTTAATAGTTATTTAATTAGTTGGGTTATTAATGATAACGACTAATAATCAAGAGATCTTAAGTCGTTAGATTAATAAACGAGTTGATTACAAGTTTTTTCTGTCGACCTCATGATGAATTGAGAGTAAATTTTGGATTGAAAAACATTTTCGTTTTGTGCCAGATATACAATTCCATGTTTCTATGTACCTACACTACCTACCAGTAGAGTTCGGTCATTTCTCGTAATGCCTCTGAATGCCCATCGTTGCCCATCAAAATAGCATAAATTGAACATTAATAGTTATTTAATCAACCAGGTTATAAAAGATAGCGACTTATGGTCAAAATATTTTAAGGCGTGAGCGGAGCCAACGCGTTAATAGTTCGAGACCATTAGTCGCCCGATTAATAACCGAGTTGATTACAAGATTTTTCCGACGATCTCAATATGATTTGTGTTTGAATTCTTGATTGAAATACATTCCCATTCAGCATAAGACTTACATTTGACATAAAGAAATTTCTATGTATCTATGTTCCAGTAGAGTTTTGACATTTCTCGTAGTGCTTCTGAATAATTTGTGAACGGTTGCCATGACGATTGCACATTAAAATAGCCAAAAAATTGAGCATTAAAATGGGTCATTAATGATCAATTTCGTACACATTAAAATCACCTTTTATTTCGAGATCGGCGAAAAAATAGGTCATAATGTTCAATTTTGTACCCATTAAACTCACTTTTTATTTCGTGGTCGACAAAAAAATACCTTATTTGGAATTAGGCAATATTTCGAAGCAAATAACAATGACTTAGATAAATATTCTCAATTGTTCAAATCTTTCCAGAATAATATTTCAAAATTACCTTTTTATAATCGCAGGAATTATCAAAACACGATTTGTATTGAACAAACATAACAGATTCTGGATTAGAATTAACTTCGCAAATGATGATGGTAGTCCCATTAGGTAATTGAAAGCGCTCCACTTTCAAGCTTAATTCAGGTTTTCCTGAAAAAGTTGGTCTTTCAGAATTGAAAACGTCTATATGCATTTAATATAGACTCACCAATTACATTGAGAAATTTCTTTTTGATTTTGGACTCTTTCCCGTCGTTAACTTTGAGTGTATATTCTCCATGTTCTTCATAACTTATATTCGTAAATGTAAGGGATGCTTGTGTTTCAGAAATGGTAACTGTGTATTTCTCATTGTAATAGTTATTTATGGTATTGTTTCGATTATCCCACCTGTAATTTAAATTATTTCAATTCCAGTTTGAGTGACCTACTTAACCTACTTAACAAAGGATATTATCAATTTCGTTTGATTTCACGATACAGATTTTTTTGATCAAATATCTAACGATATCATTATTACTCATTCCAGACACAAAACATCGTGTCACGAAGAATAAGACATATTTGTTTAAGTATATGCTTTCAAATAGTCAATAAAATCAAAAAATTAGAAAAACGATTACCGGAATTACTAAACGGTTTTCTTGATGTGTTTTTTTTTGATATTCAAAGAAAAATGCAATTCTTCAATATAAATGGTCGGATGTTTATTTAATTATAAAGAAGAAGCTATGCCGTTAACAGTGGAAAATAACATCAGGCAAATAACCACCACGACCACGCTTACAGGACCATATCCTTTTAATGAAATTTTCCATAACAAAATCGCAATGTGGCTGCCCTATGTCCTCGATAGCCTCAGGAACTCCATCTTTGAGGTCTTGAATCGACGCTGGGCTATTGGCGTAGACCTTCTCGTTCACGTGGCGCCAAAGGAAGAAGTTGCAAGGTGTTAAATCACAAGATCTCGGTGGCGAATTGTGATCAACTCTTCGAGAGATAACACGGTCGGAAACTTTTCCCTCAAAAGATCAATGGTTTCGTCGTTTGTGTGGCACGTAGCGCCGTCAAGTTGAAAGTAAACGTTGTCCAGTAATGTAATTACGTTTGTGAAATGCCTCATTCCAAAGGAAGGCGAGAAATGGACAAATCTGGGTTATCTTCAACACTTTTGGCTACAGCAGCAATATTCTCGGCTGTTATTGAGCGACGTGCACGGGTTTTATTCTTCACATCACCAACTTGTCTCAACAACTCAAATTTTTCCACCAATTTCTTTATTGCGGTTCAACAAGGTGCTTCACGACGACTCAAAAATGTTCGAGTTTTATTAACCGTCTGCCAATTATGCGCCATTTTTATTTTAATAATTTTCATTGCCTTCTTGGAGCTTGTATCGTTCTATTTTCATTAATGGCGTAGTTTCTACTCAAAGGTCAAAAAGTGACAGCTTCAAACGTGACATTTACCGAAATATCGGGCTATTCAAAATAATACCTCTTATTGGAAAACCCTTTTCTTAAAACATTTTGATATGAAGAAATGAAAATTGACCCGGATAGTTTGTAATGGTACTACAGAAAAGTCCGTTAATTCATACGTAATATCTGAATACTTCAGAATTTTAGAGTAGAAAAAAAGGGTAGTCCGCTAAAACCTTATTCTACATGATACCCTTCGCTATTCGGAGCCAAAATTTTTAATTTTAAAATTTCCGGATGTTTTTATGACAATGAAGCAAAAAATACTCAAATCTCGAGTAGTATTGGAAGGAGTTTTTTTCCTCATATAATCAAAATTACCATTCAACAGCACACTCGGGATAGGCTTCAAAATTTTCATTCCAAGTGAAATTTTCTCCTAAGCTAACTATGGAATCGTAATTTGAAGTCTCATATATCACGAAATGGTCGACTTCTGTTGAAAAAATAAAAAGTTAAATTAAATAAACAGCATGACATGGCGTATTTAAATCTTTGGATATTTGAGATTTGATGATGAACACAATTTGAACAATTTTTTTTTCTGTTGCTTCTGCTACTGTGTTTTCGAGTTGACTATAATGAAAAACGCATGAAAGCTCTGACATGAAATCAGAAGCTCCTGCACTCTTGATTAGGTACATTGAAAAAACGATAGCTCAAATTTTAATATCCGGAGAAATATTGTTCTCATTTCACATGGAGGTCCAGATCGTAACCAAGAAATTTTAACCTCGTATTCTACATCAAAAATAAGCCCTTGTTTGTCATATAAACATATTAAGAAATAAATGCTCTCCGAGATACGGGGTATTAAAATTATAAAAAAATATTCTTTATGAATAACTTTCACACTGCTTGAAATATTTTTATGAAATTTGAGACATAGGTTTTGAGCGTCAAGGAGCCCTTTTTGCATAATATAATTTCTTTTCTGTTCCACCAGTGGCGTCCGTACTACAACAAGACAGAATATTTTCAGATAAAGAAATGATACGAAATTGGTTTTTCCGACAAAAAAATTACTATTTAAATCCTCATTTAATTTGGAGCAAATTCGGTCTCCTGACATTTTGCTGTGCGGGGCACCGGTAAAAAGTAGAACACATTCTCATGCATGCAGAAATCGCCAAAATTTTGATAAAGCAATCAATCAAATCGTACAGCTAAAAGTCAGGAAACCGAATTTGCTCCAAATTAATTAAGGATTTAAATAGCAGTTTTTAAAATCCGAAAAACCAGTGGAGTATCATTCTTTTATATGGAAATATTTAGTCTCGCTGCATCACTGACGCCAATTGTAGAATAGAAAAGAAATGATATTAGCAAAAAGTGTTCTGTGGCGCTTGAAACCTACGTCTCAAATTTCATCAAAATATTTCAAGCAGTGTTAGAGTTATTATTAAAAATCAATTTTTCTCTATAATTGTAACACCCAGTATTTCGGAGAGGAAACATTTTCGGACATATTTTTATAATACAAACTAGGGCTGATTTTTGATGTAGAATACGAGGTTAAAATTTCTTGGTTACGATCTGAACCATCCTGTATTCTTTAGGGAATTCAACCTTTCTATTCTGATGTTCAAACTCCGAGGGAATGAAGGGGATGAAGTAGATGGAACCCCTGAAAATTCAACTGTTATTTGAGATTCTGGGGGAATAATATCGGTTGATCACAAAAACAAGGAAGCAACAGAACCGGAGAATACTAAGGAACTATACTAAAAAGTTGAAGGGAGGGGTGCCAACAATTGAGTTTCATTCCTACCATGTACATTCAATGTAACTTTTGAACGAGTTATATGATTTTGTGAATCCATCGCTATACATTGGTAGTCTCCTGCATCAGACATTGTTATATTGGGTATCCGAAAAAATGACGAAACACCTCCTGTTTCCATTTTGCCAGGACTTACATGAGCAGATATCTACAACATATATTTAGTCAAATAGTGTGACGTTATCTACTAAATTGATTTTTTCGTCGACCTCAAAATGGAAGAAGAGTTTTATGTGTACGAAATTGAACATTTATGGTCCATTTCAATGTTCAATTTATGCTAATTAATGTGCTATTGTCATGTCATAGAAATTTCATCATGTCAAATGTAGTATTGTGCAAAATAAAAATGTATTTCAATCTAAAATAAATTCTCAATTCATAATTAGTTCAACGGAAAAATCTTGTAATCAACTCTATTATTAATCTAGAAACTAATGGTCTTGAACTATTAACGCGTTTGCTCTGCTAACGAGTTAAAATATCTTCACCATAAGTCACTGTCATTAATAACCTAGTTGATTAAATAACTAGGTATACCAAACTTCATTCATCTATTTTTTTACGAGTATCAACTAGATACTTGTTTTCAAATTTTAATGTTTTTAAATCACTTGGCCACTTAGGGTGAAGATTTACATAACATAATTAACAAAATAAGAATTTTCTATATTTTAAGGAAACAAAGCAGGTGCACAAGTAAAGAGAAGACAAAAACAGAGATAATACGAAAGGAGAACAAAACAAAAAAGCCGCAATCAGAATTGTTCCAATAGATCGATTCGATCTTGTGATTTTGAAATTCGATGACCTTACATTTAGAAACAACATATTTAAATCGGCCGTTATGAAACTCCTAAGTCTGAGGAACACTTTTCCTGAAAAGTTTGAGAAAGCGCTGACTTAAAGATTTCTCGTGCTTGTTAATATTGGGAAAACGATAAATCAAATTGGAATATCCTGAAAGCTATGGATTTCATCCCATTCATTCTTTTTAAATATTGGATTTCGAGTAGATATAAAAATGAACAGAAACTTATAAACGAATACTTATAATGAAATGAATAGCTCGCAGATTATTCAAATTTGATTTATTATTTCCTAATCTGAACAAGAGGTCAAAATCTTTTAACTCGACCGAATAGGCCTGTGCGTTTCTCAAACGGAGCTGATTTGGACATTATCATATGGCATTTCGCGATGATATACAATCCCCTGAGTTTTGTCTATTCAACAATGGACACCCTTTATTACTTAACACAAAATTTTAACCCGATAGGAGCTATAGTCCTACAAAATTGTCACATTAGAATTGATTTGAACCAAACTTATGTGAGATAATTAGGTCATTAATATACTTAAAAGTTCATACCACAAGATGTACTTACATGTTTTTCGTTTGGATATCTCCATATTAACTTTGCACTTATATCACATTTGACAAAACATTTCAAGATTATTGTGTCACCAACAACATAATTTCTTTTAGAGGTGGTTATAGATGGTTCTGCCAAAACAATCATTGGCTCTAAAAAAGTAAAAAAATGTATTACATATTTCAAAATTACTCTCAATGAGATACATGGAAGCTTTCATAGCATAGAGAGATTGAGATGCCGTTTGATATACTATAAAAAAACATCTTTACGTATGTTTTTTCTCTTCAATGTATTATAAAGAACTTATACCTAAATTTGCTGGAACCAGAAAATAACAGAAAAATGGAAAAAGCCCTGAGCAGGTGCTTTTGAGAGATCGTTTATTGGTGGGGCAATGAGACTATTACCCCATTGACACTGAATTCAATTACGAAGGCAAAATCTCAGCAAGATCTGAATTATTAAGGAATCAAAATATGTTAAATTCGGTAACTTAAGATAATCGAAATTCTATGGTTCTGATTTCAGCATCCTTCATCAATTTACATCGTTAGGCTCGTTTTCATTTCACTGGAAAGTTTTTTCATGGGAATATAAGAATTTTTCTTAGATTTAGTATATAGACTTTTGCTATGGTTCTCAACATAATTTCCGCAAACTTTTGCTTATTATTTCGAATTGATATAAACATTTTACTGCAGAATTATAAAAAAAATGTATAATTTAATAAACAACTGAATACTATGGTTCTAATTATGGGATCCTCTCGAAATTTTTCATGAGCAATTTCATTTGAATCGGATATTTTAATCTGGAAGTATAGGATTTTTTTTCAATATCTTCATTGAATTTTCTATGGTTCTATTAACACTATGACTACAAAATATCATCATGATTACTATTATTATAACTTAATTTTATAGCCGTCGTTTAAGTGAAACAAACGCTCAAAAAAACACTAATTTATGAATAGCCATATATTATTTCCACATTTTCATATTTGGTTTCAGAGCGAAAACAATTGTAGGTCAATTCTTAACATCCCATATCTGAAAAATTGGAGCAATTGCGGAAAAAATCGATAAGCAAACTATCATTAATATTTCATGCAGTTCATAGCACTCATTTATGAGCATCCTATATATGCTTTATATTTTGGCTTCTTTTTGCGATCAAGATGGTAAGATGTCGTATCATAAAAATAAATACCTAAATAAAAAATTTTGCGATTATGAAAAACAATATTTATAATATTAGTTTATTGACTTGCGTACTTACGTTGTATCTCTAAATATATCGATTTTTTGAATGCCTTATTCACACCAATTCTTGAAAATACACAGTTGAATTCACACATGGCTTCGAAAGTTGCCTTTGTGATAAAACCCTCATGTGGATCATAATCGAAGGAATTTTTACAATCTGGCTGAAAATTGAATACTTCGTGAAAATGGTTTCAGAAATTCAAGCTTTCCATTGATAGGATCTTTTATGTCGTTGCCATCAGAATACCTTTGCATTGAATTATTGAAAAGATATAAGACATCGTTTGAATAATTTAACTAACATTGCAAAATTTATTAGGTTGGAAATACTTACAATCACGATTGGGTTGCCTCCAAACAGTTTACCAACACCAATTGATCTTAAAGTTACGTTGACATCTGGTGATGTGGGTCTGCATGGTACCACAGTTCTCGAATTTTTTATGGAGGTTATTGATAGGTAACGAGACCGTAATACTGCTGAATGTTCATAATCTGTAAGAAATTGTCTTGATGATGATTTTTCAGTTCGAAAAGTACAAATGAATAATAGATTTTGTATAGAAATTCTCACGTGGGTCTAACATCTTATTTCTTATCTTCATGAATCTGCAAAATTGTCACCAATAATATGCTGTGATGGAAAGACGAGCAAGAATCTATAAGCTCTGGTGGTGCTTTTTAACGCATTGTCATTTGAGGGAAAAGCTGATGATATTTTGAAAATAGAACTCTGCAATTTTCAGAGTGATCATAATTAATTCCGATACATCTTCTACAAGTAAGGGCCAAAAACTTCATTATATCAAATGGCACACCCGGTATTCTTCAATCACATTGAACCTCTTGAGACAAGCTAGTGTGTCTACTCAAAAAAAAACATTTTGTGTATCGCTTGCGTAACTGGTTTCTTCATAAATTTGATATAAGTCCACATTTTTAATTTTTTGCTATTTTCTCGTAAATGGTACATCAAATGTACAGAGTGATCAGGAGAAACTCATCATAATTTGAGCTTGTCTCAATTTTTGAGGTCATATATAGGATATTACATTTAAAAAACTGTAGCTTCGGTCTGTATCTTTATTCTGTATATATAGAAATAATTTCAAATTGTGCTTTTGATTACCCTATACACACCACAAAGAAATATTTACTCCCTCAAAATGAGAAATGCGTCAGTGGTGGGCCACGCGGTATATTTATTTCTTGGACCGATTAGTCTGAACTTATGAATATTTTTACAACCTCACGGTCTGTTTGAAAGAATCACTTTTAACTTCAGATTTTCAGCACTTATTCCAACCCAGTTATCACAGACCACTCACGGTTCAAAATTTTGAAATTACAGACATTCGGGCTAAATAATAGTATCCAGTTTCCCTAAAATCAATCACTTGAAAAGTAAAAACTCACCAAAAACATACAAGTATATCCTCTTAGAAATATCCTCTGCATCCTCTTCGAAACATCTGTAATAGCCCACAAATGGATATGTGATATTGATAATCTCAAGTTTCGAGATGCTTTCATAAAAACCACTTGTGGGTGGTGGAGATGATATGGTGATCTTGGTGTAATTCAGATATTCCTGGAAATAATTTCGACATGAGAGTCATTCTTTTCAAAGAAGAGGCTATACAGGGTGTAACTAAATAATTGTAAAATATTTAAGGAGGTGATTCCTCATCGAAAAAGAGTTAGGATCTTTTATATAAAGAAACTTCATTGGAGCATCCCTTGTTAAGATACAGCCCCTCAAAGGGAGTGCATAAAATTTGTATAACATTTTTTTTCACAAGCACCAAAAAAGTTACAATATTGAATTAACCTGACGTTTCCTACTAGCAAAAAGACACTTATCCAGTTATTTATTTGGTTTACCCCATGGTTGTAAGGGTGGGAAACGCAACCCCTAAAGTTTATTTCCAATGTAACTTTCTGTCTCATTATTTGTTTACCATTTAAAAATTTATTTCCGATAGCCTGTTTCATGCTGAACAAAAATTGTTCCTTGAGTTTTTTGCCCAAAATAAGCCAGTTCGCAGCAAAAAATTATTTTACGAACAACTATAGAGATAGGTACATCGTCATAAATGCGACCTGGATTTATTATTATTCTGTAGTTAGTACCTGCATTAAACGACTAAATAGTAAAAAACAAAAATAATTTATTAATAACAAAACACACAACACGTAGAAATCATATTAAATGTTCAATCTGTCTACCTTCAGACATCACGCATGCATCTAGACGTCGGCGCATTGAGCAACGTATTCGCTCAAATATTCCTGGAGTCTCTCTGATTACCATGTACGCATCGATGATGCGGTTTCTCAAGTCCTCTACATCGCGATCAGGAGTACGATAAACCAAATGCTGTAAATGGCCCCAAATAGAGGAATCGAGAGGATTGAGATCCGGGATCGAGCGGGCCAGTTCTGTGGTCCTCCTCGACCTATCCAGTGATTCGGATATGTTTCAGTTGAATGCTGACGTGCTACTTGACTAAAATGGGCGGGAGCCCCATCATGCATAAAAATTATATCCCTTTTGACGCCCAAAGGAACTTCCTCCAGCAATACTGGGTGCACTTCTCTTAAAAATTGAACGTAAGCCTCGCCATTTAATCGGAGAGGTAGAAAATGAGGCCCAATTAAAAAATCCCCAAAAGCTCCGAGCCATACGTTAAAAGAAAACTGTTCTTGATGGTTGGTTTCGACAATAGCGTGAGGGTTTTCATCAGCTCATATGCCCATATGTGGTAATTATGAAAATTAATAATTTTGTCCCGAGAAAAACAACATACGTCTGTGAATTCTAGCGTCTTCAGGAAGTCACAATTTCTCCTAATCATTTCCAGCATCCAATTGCAAAATTCAAGACGGTTCGGGAAGTCTTGCGATAACAAATGGTAAGGGTATAAAAGTTGTATGACGATGTACCTATCTCAGTAGTTGTTCGTAAAATATTTTTTTGCTGCAAATAGGTTTATTGTGGGCAAAAAACTCAGGAGACATTTTTTGTTTAGGATGAAAAAGCTATCGGAAATAAATTTTTAAAGGGTAAACAAATAATAAGACAAAGAGTTACATTGGAAATAAACTTTGGGGGTTGCGTTTCCCACCCTTACAACCATGGGGTAAACCAATAAATAACTGGATGAGTGTCTTTTTGCTAGTAGGAAATGTCAGGTTAATTTCAATATTGTAACTTTTTTGGTGCTTGTGAAAAAAATTGTTATACAAATTTTATGTACTTCCTTTGAGGGGCTTTATCTTAACAAGGGATGCTCCAATGAAGTTTCTTCATATGAAAGATCCTATCTTTTCTTCGATGAGGAATCACCTCCTTAAATATTTCACATTTATTTAGTTACAACCTGTATTTTCAACCAAAACGGTAAGGAAAATGTTTCAATAGTTCATGTATCTCGTGTCTTCTGTTAAAAGATACCAACGTGTAGTCTACGTGCTTATTCATATTATAGAGAAAACGATGAATTTTCCAGCTTCTGCTTCACCTTCTTTAGTCAGATCTTGAACTAGTAGACCAATTGTTTACAGAATATTCAAATTTGACTAATCGTTTTTGAAATATGTCTAGCTATGAAAATGATACTTGTAAAATTATGTCCACCAAAAAAATGATCATCGTAAGCGTCAGTCATAGAATCAGATTCAGAATTACAAATATGGCGCTATTTAGGGTTTTATCATCTGTCTCCACATATTACCGAATTTTTATTTCTATTTGGCAATAGTTCAATTACCTCAAGTTATCATTTTGAAAAGGCAATCATTAGATATTTGGCGCGAGATTTTGCAGTAGTGTCAATAAGTGTATATGTTAGGGTTCACTTAAGGATAGCGACTGCGCATAATTTCGTATATTTTTCGAATTTGTTCTGTTTCATATTCGTCAGAAGTTTTCTACTGTTTGGAAGGTTCCAAGGAATATTTAACGGATGTAAGTAAACCCTTCAATGATTTATATATAGGTTAAATCATATGTCAATAACTATGTCAATAATATTACATCGAATAGTGATTGACATAGGGTTTAACTTCAATATTTAAATGATTCAAGGGCTTGATATTCTCCAAAAACGTCTAATAGGCGAAATTAAAAGCAAAACCCTATGTGTATGGTGCTTGTTTTTAGGTTTCCGGAAATATTAACCTCGAGTTATACTGATATTTTAAATTTCTTCCCTAAAATTTCAGCTAAGGATTTTTACGCAGGATTTTTGTTGTTTTAAACTCGACGCAATAAACTCATTACTCAATTCAGATAGTTATGTTTTCTGATATTGTTTCTAATTAAAACTTACTGCATCTTTTACTTCTGGTGTGCTCCACTTGATTCGCGAACTTCCTTTACATATAATAGAAATATTTCCTCCTGATTTCGATGTATATTCGACATCACCACTCTGCTTAAATCCTTTCAAAAAGAGGTCCAGTTTTGCTTCAGAAAAGTTATCTGAAATATATTAGTAGCCTCAGTATATCATAATAACATGCTATAGTCCGTTCACGAAAGGTTGAGCCGTCGGTTGGCCATGGAAATTTGGCATATTCCACTGTGTATATTAAAATTTAGGTTATGTTCTTGTCAGATTGATACGCAATGTTGTCAATATTGCATAGAGTTGTCTGATAACTCGCATTCTCGTCGAACGAGGCCGGTTACATTCGGCAACGTTGACTTTATTTTACGTTATGACAGCAAATACTGGCAACTTCAGATAAATAAAAAACGCCTACTATGTGCTCAACCTTTCGTGAACGGA
This sequence comes from Propylea japonica, assembly GCA_013421045.1. Taxonomy (NCBI): domain Eukaryota; kingdom Metazoa; phylum Arthropoda; class Insecta; order Coleoptera; family Coccinellidae; genus Propylea; species Propylea japonica. The sequence goes on from CM024242.1 coordinate 30,492,202, forward strand.
CTATATATCGTTTTGCCCAAATGTCTGTTACTTTCGAATTTTGAGCCAAAAAAGGTCTCAAACGATAAGATTCGACTCCCTGATGATGAATTGATGGTCAAATTCAATTCTGTTCGTGGGGCCGTTAGCACGATAACTTTCGAAGGAATTGTCCTACAGATTTGAGATTTTCAGGGTGAGTTCAGCTGCTAAATGGCTCGGTTAAGTTCGTTAACCAGCCAAATCATACAGGGTGTTACATAAAATATGGTCATTCAAAATTTTTGTTCCTCAATGTCTCATACAAAACGAAAACAATCGGAATGAAATGTTGCAGCCTCATGCAAGATGCTGATAATAAGCCTCATGCAAAATTTTGTAGCCATAGTGTACAAAGAACTTCAAAAATTCAATTGGAATATTGAAAATAAGAAACTTCATTGTTCCATAAAAAGATGTCTGATTCGGGTAGAATTTTTTTCGTGAATGAAAGCTGATATACCTATTGTTCGTGGAAAATTGTGCGGTTATAGTGTCAACAGAACTATGGAAAATTCAATTATACTATTGAAAAGAAGAATTTTTATATTTTCATTACAGGATATCCGATTCGAGTGAATTTCATTTTCTGAATGTAGACTTATGTAGTGAATGTTCATTAAAATTTCGAAAAGGAACCATAGAATTTAATGTTTTCTAAATATTGATTTTTTACATATTGCATTCTATGAATAATTTTCAGAATATAATTTTAATTGTGCTGAAATTATCCATTTATATATCAATGTCAATTCTCATATAAAAGTTCGAGGTAATGGTCTTATTGGTTTACCAATGAACGAGTGCTCAAAAGCTTCTGCTCAGGAGTTTTGATAAATTTTTCATAGTGTAATTTAAGACTGAAAACGTTCAACAGGAACAACTCACTGAATCTCAATTTTTCTCAAATAAGCGGCTAAAATGTTTCACAATTAGGCCACAAATATGTTTTTTTCACCATGTGCAAATGTGCTATCAACAAACTTTTCCGATATTTGATCTAATACCAGAAAATTCATCTACAATTTGGTGTAAACATAATTGAAGTCGTTCGTGTACAACGAACTTCAGCAAAATTTCAGGCGACCGAGTTATTTTTTCGGTGAGTTTTATAAGTTTAATCCAAGAAAAATAGAAAAAGAAGTAACTCACATGAATAGACGAACAGAATCGTTGTTGCGATCAAGTAATATCCACCAGAAGATTGAACTGGCATATTTCCACCATGAAACGCACTATTACAACAGAGGTTAACTAAAACAGTACAAGAAGAAGTTTAAGTGAATTCGTAAAATCTTATCAAATATTATCAGGTCGGTTAGGTCCTGCCACCGATAGGAAGTGTAAGGTTGGAAGTAGGAAGTAGAACAAGAGTTGATTATCAAATTTCCCACCATATCGACATAGTTTTCACATCAAGTGAGATCATGATGTAGTATTATAATCAGCGATGTCCATTTAATTTAATGACGTCTTATGATTAGATTCCAGAGAAACTGAATGTTTGGCAATACGCTAATGGAGATATATACTTCTAAAAAAGAGGTTTTTTGATTCTATACCGTACTTGTTTCAAGGAAAATAGTAACTTTCGTTTTGGCCAATTGTCCTTGATTTTATTTATTTTGAACTTGGTGTTTGCCATTACGTACCTACATACAAAAAATGCGATACAATACTAATCAAGATTCTATCACACTTTTAGCGCGCTTGTTTCAAGGAGAATAATGTGCTTTCAATCTGCCTGAATGTTTGTAATTTTTCGATTTTGTAGTCGGTGTTTGGCATTACGTTTATGAAAAATGCGATACAAGATTTATCAGGAAGAAATTCTTGTGATTAAACCACACTTTTGGTGCGCTCGTTCCAAAGGGAATAGTGAGCTGTCGCTCTGCCCCAATATATGTAATCTTTTGATGATTGACTTGGTTTTTGGCATAACGTTCATGAAAAATGAGATACAAGACTTATCAAGAACAGATATATCAAACACTTTTACGCGCTTGTTCTGGGGAGAACAGTGTGCTTCCGTTCTGCCAAATATCTGTATCTTTTTCATTTTGAACTTGGTCTTTGGCCAGTGGCGTAGTAACGCCACCACTGGCCTGTGTTCAAGATCCCCTAATGAAAACAAAAAACAAAATAATATTAAAACCAAATTAAGATATAAATATATTATTAATATAATGTACACAAAAAAGAGATGGAAACAAAACGCAATCAAAACTTTTTTTGCGGGCTTTCGAACTTGGAAAATTTGTCACAATATTAGCTATACTTAATGTTCGGGCAACTTCATTTCTATAGAAATAATGGAAAATAATTCTAGCAAGATTTCTTGAGACAAGTAACGAAGTAACTTGTGAATTATATCGTCGAGCTATTAGGCTTTTTTTTCTAATTATTTTTGGTTTATGAAGAAGTGTTAGTGACCAATTGCCAATAAGAACATTCATCCTTGATTATATACCGAAAATAATTTGAAAATAATAATCTGATAACTCGACAATACATTCACTTAGTTTTCAATTCTATCAGCAATCCCCAAAGACTGACCTGCATTTTTTCATATTAAGAGAGGCGCCTAACGAAAAAAATCAGCCACGTGATGAATTAAAGAACTCACTTAAATAACACTTAAAATCCAGAAATTCAAAAACACTAAAAACAGTCTAGAATTTTGAGAGCTTTCACTCTGAACACACTCACAAGCACAACGTCGTTTCAAATTCGAAAAGGTACTTATTTCTCTAGAATAGGAATAGAAGTGAAATGATTTCGCATTTTCCCCCTAGTCCAAAAAATTTTCCCTTTGTACATGAAGAATCCTACATCAAAGAAGCCGCCCCAATAAAGCGATCATCTGGTGACGTTAATGTAATGTAATTATCCCCTAAACTGAATGCCGACACGCTTCATGCAAAGAGTTCGGTACGATTTGTCCAGGCCGCAAAATTGATTACGGGGATAGCAATTTTCACCAGAAGAATATATGTAAATATAAATAAGGAATTGTTGATTCTACGTTTTCATTTGTGTGCGATGTGGTAAATTTTAATAACAATCATATTTCTGATATGAATTGATAATTTTAACTAGAGTTTCGGAGATAAGTTGGTTTTAGTACAAAATGAAGGATTTATTCTGCAAGAAAAAATAGTATAGTCGTCCCAAACCCGGGCCCTTATGGGGCCCGGGCCCGTGTTCTTCGAACACGCCGGACACCGGTTACTACGCCCCTGTTTTGGCATGCTCCTCGCCGTGAGGCCCCTCGTCCTCGGGTTGAGCCATTGCCGGTCGGTTTTCAGTCGCGCATCAAATAAGCCTCGCTGTGTCGTTTGAACAAGCTTCTGGAGCTAGTCAAGTCTCGGACTTTATACTAGGCTGATTACTACCTCGCCTTCATCCTGGCTCACCCTTGTAGGCGAATCCAGCGCGTAGTGTAAACACTGTCGCGAGGATGAGTATTGGTGCGCCAGTAGGTGACGAGGTTTGACTCGCGAGTGGGTGCGCTTCGTCTAAACCCGGCTTTACATTCATCAAAAATGCGATACAGGACTAATCTAGATTCTGCCACACTTTTGGTGCTCTTGTTTCAAGGTGAATAGTGGGCTTCCGTTCTGCCCAATTATCTGTGAATTTTTTATTTTGAACTTACGTTGATAAAAACCGATACAAGATTTCTCAAGAAGAGGTATTTTGATTCTACCACACTTTTGGTGCTCCTGTTCCAAAGAAATACTGTGTTTATGTTCAGCCCAAAGGACCCCTCACATTTCTTATGGGAATTGGCTCTCGGTGGATTTGGCTGAAAATTTTTATATGATGTTCTACTAATCCTTCTGATCAAATATATCCACAGTCACGAAGCTGAAAAATGCATACCTACTTCTAGGAGAAAGGAGAACGAGTTTTGTTAAATTTTTGTGCACATTTTCATATATTTTAATTTCATATAGCTCTTTGGGCTGGAGCACATTTCTCTGGCTTTGACCATATCCTTTGGTTTGGACACATTCTTTGACTTTGCACTGAATCTTGACTTTGGACTGAAATACAATCATTGGCTGAAGCGTGACTTTGGACTGCAATACAATCATTGGATGAAGCTGGGTAATTTTCGGCTGATAAATTTGGCTGTATCTATATATGGAAGCATACCTGAAGTCTATTGAAGTCGACTTGTTTCATATTTCGTTACCGAGAACATCTGGCACTATAGAAGACAAGATAGTGCAATGGAAGCGCAGCCACTATTTGAACTTTTTTTTTAGATAAGTAGTTAAAAAATTGTGTAATTTGAAAGATTGTGATTGGAACTGTGAATTCAGATTTTTTTTTAAATATATTGTTGAAAACCTGACTATGGTAACTTTATTGCTATAGTATTAGAATCTCATGCTCAAATACCAATCAAGTGAAAGGTAACGTTACAAAACGCTGTGAAGGAAGTACAGACAGGTTCATCTGATCCCGAGGGATTAAAAGTGTCATTTTAGTCTCAGGAATTAGGGATTCAATCCACTAGTTTTATTTTAAGTTATTTCAAGTGAAACTTCATAATTCCATCATCTTCTTTCAGTTTCAGTTGATCTTACAGTAAATCAAACAAACATTGAATTATAATATGTTAATTAGTATAAAAAACGAAATCGAATGTGGGTGCAAAGTATATTTATCAAGATTCAAAGGAGAAATAAAATATCTGAATTCAATGTAATCATTTTTTCGGAGCAAATCATAATTAACTAATTATTGAGCTTCGTACAAAACGTATTCAAATTATCCACTTCTAGTGGTATTACATTCAGATTTGGCCACACATCTATTCGTTTTTTCATTCAAAACTTTGCCGCCTGCACAGAAACATCCTGGCCCGCAAATCAAAGGACAAAATTTTCCACCTGGAGGGCTGGGACAAGTAGAAAAGCATTTAGATCCACATTCTTGATATTCGAACTCTGGTCTCAGGCAATTCTCTGCAAGAAAAAAAATCATTATTTTTCAACCCTTTTGTCTTATTGAACGCTTGTTCATTTAAAAACAGTGGAGTCTGGTTTTGCCTGAGCGACTGTTATATTTCAGCCAATACACGGTCTGTCGTTTCGTTATTGTTGAAGTGATAGATATCCTGATCAATTACAGATATTTTTGATCTCAAATATTATATACTTGCCAAATAGATACTCGATTATTCTATAATTTCTAAAAAACTTGTCAGGTTTTCACTCCCAGTCTCTGAAACAGAAATAATTAAGAAATACTCCTGCGTAAAACTTTGCACTAATTTGTCAGGGGCATATTGGTTTTGAAAAAATTGTTGCCTTCCAGTAAAATGTTTCGGTGTTTATATCAGACTCCTTTTTCAGACAAACTTGTATAATCTTTGAATTGTGTACTTTTCCGAAGATAAAGTTTGTCTGAAGAAGGTGTCTGATATAAACACCGAAACTTTACATTATCCTTTTCATTTATTTCCTTTTTCAGTTTTACTGTTAGGCAACAATTTTCCCAAACCAATTTGCTCTTGATAAATCAGTGCAAAGATTTCCACAGGAACACTTCATCTTAATGAATTTTTTAATTATTTCTGGGAGTAAAAACATTAAAAGTTTTTTAGAAATGCAGAATCCTACCAGATTATATTTCAATCGATACATATCAATTCGTTGTTAAGTGTAAAGAGTGTAGTCAGAACAGCTCTGTAATGGGGCACAAGCACAATAAACCTCGAGGTCGCAGTGAACTGTAACCTCTTTTAAACTATAACAATGTCGGTTCGTTGTTGAGTGATTTTTATCATTTGAGCTCATATGATTATAACTAGCTCTTATCCGCGACTTCGTCCGCATAAGTTTTTGTTTTCTCCCGGCTGTAAGTCCCCCTGCAACAATGTCCCACTATCGTGTTCCAGTCCTCAACTTCAACTCCTACCCTATAAGTTAAGTAGTGTGATGGAATGTCGCTAAGTTTCGATACAAGTAAAACTGTTAAATAAAGACAGTTGCATCGAAATTTTATCATAAATTCCCTAAATTATGGCGCCTACCGACCCTCTAAGTTAGAAAAGTGATCAAATACTAACTTGAAGTCTTAGTAACACTCAGTTAAAAAAACATCAAAATCATTTCAGTAGCTATGGCGTCATGCGCTTCTTGACACGATCACGCTAGATTTCCGCGGGAATGAAGTATTTTCCCGCCGTAAAAAGTAGCCTGTGTCCGTGCCTAGGATCCTATCTTTATATTAACCAAGTCTTATGAAAATCCGTTCAGACGTTAAGGCGTGAATGAGGTAAACTTTTAAAACAAACGATTAGAAATCACTAACTTAATTAGTTTCTGCCTACTGCCTACGCCTTAAGTACTATAGCATGAATATTAATAGCCTATATCCTTTTCTAGGTTATTATCTATCACCTAACTAAATTTCATCAAAATCCGTTCAGTCGTTTAGGCATGATAGAGCAAAACTCTCAGCAAAAACCATAAAAAAAATCAATAACTCAATCCAGTTTTCTGCCTACTTCCTACCCCCTGATCATTTTGATCTTATATCCGTTTTTAGGTAATCATCTATTACTTTACTCAATTTCATCAAAATCTGTCCAGCCGTTTAGACATGAAAGAGCAAAAGTCCCAACAAAAACGACTAAAAATCACTAACTCAATTTAGTTATCTGCCTACTGCCTACCCCCTAAGAACGATGGCGTGACCAAATTTCATCAAAATCCGTTCAGCCGTTTAGGCGTGAAAGGGTAACAGACAGAGAGACAGACAGAGTTACTTTCGCATTTATAATATTAGTATGGATTTCTGAGGGGAATAGTCAGAACAAATTCGATTTGGATCAAATAGAACAAAATAAAATGCATCTTTCGTCAGTGTTCGTTCCAACACCATTTTTCAATACTTACTGCAATTTTCAATTGGAATACAAAATCCATCGGGCTTTTTGGTGCGTACATACCCTTCGTCACATTCGCAACCTTTTTGCAAAGCTTCGATAGGCAATTCGGTGGTCTTGGATCCGAGCAAACAGGAGTAGGACAAGGGTTCACACAATCAACAGGATGCTCGTTTAGTGGACATTCATTAGAGGTATCTGGAACTTGATAAAAATATTCATTTTACTGGATGAAAGGTTATGTAGTGAGAAATAAATTTATATGTGGAGTGAATTGGAAATATAAAATACCAGAAAATAAATATTCTGATGCTATTGTTCTATTGTATTTTATCCACGACTGTTAAATCCGTCCATTGTACGTCTCTGTGCACGGCCCTAATAATGCCCATTAATCACAAGGGAATAATGAGAATATAAGTTACTGCTGTCAGATGGTTCATATATTTAGCTTTGATATAATATTCTTTAAATTGGTATTTCTTCAGTTTTTTAAAGTAATACAACTAACTTATATGGGCATACCTTGTCGATCGAGGGCAAAATCTACTTTTATTATAGGATCAATTACAGCTTTTTTATTAAAATATATACAATGATCAGTTTTCCAAAAATTTCTCATGTGTCAACTTGACATTTTCCACGCTTGTCATAGAAGGGCGTTGTCGCGGTCGCCAAATGTTCAAGATCACCAAGAAATATATTCAGTAGTCATGGATAAAGTATAATATGCTACTAGCATATAATGGTACTTATTCGCTGGGTGATTTGGGCAACTTGCTATGGCTCGTGGCCAAAACTTCACCTCGCCAATAATAGCTAACATAATACCATCGTTGCATAATCTACTATTATTCTATACTGGTCGTGAAGAATAGATTCGCAAAAAACGGAATCATTTGAAGTAGTTCAGTTTTGTAGACTGCTCGAAATCGCATTGTTATAGTTATTTAATCAAGTAGGTCAGTAAAGACAGCGACTAATGGTCAAGATATTTCAACGCGTGAGCGGAGAGAACACGTTAATATTTCGAGACCATTAGTCGCTAGATTAATAACCGAGTTGATTACAAGATTTTTCCGACGACCTCAATATAAATTGTGTATGAATTCTTGATTGAAATACATTCTCATTTTGCACAAGACATGTTCAATTTGGTACACATCAAAATCACTTTTTATTCTTAGGAAGACGGAAAAATACTTTTTCCATCATTTTTGCTTCTTCTAATCAATGTTTCAGCCAGTATTCGCCAGCCTTCGTTAGTCAGTAAAAACACTTAAGATTTGTAACTTTCAGAAAAGCAACTTACAAAGAACAACGAAAGTACAATTATAATCTGCCGCTGCCCAGAGGATTTGAGCGCTTGAGGTCGAACCGGAAGAAATTGTCGGGTTGGTAGCGGTCACTTTTTACAGCTGGGTCAACGATTATCTGAGGTGACGTAAGGACACAGTATCAAAGCCTACACAGATCACAATTGGGCTTCAACACCTATTAGTACTTATTCCGTATAATTATAATAATTTATTTCATCCAAATATACGAATTGACAATTCTCATGAAACTTACCAGTACATCCAAATGTAGCAGAAATGACGCAGATGAAAAGAGCAACATGTAGAGACATCATCGTAAGTCAAGTTTACAGCTGAATCCGAGTTCTACGCCTCGAACTTCGTGAAAAGATAATTTATTGAAATATTTAGCGATAAGATATAGTAATTGTTCATTTATTTGAACATTTCCACGTATATATTCAAATTGCACAAAACAGATTTCGAAAACAAGTTTTTATCGTGTGAGTCGGAGACGTGTTGCTTTTAAGCACTGAGGTTGCGATGTATGAACTGATTAAAATGAAGAACATATACAGGGTGTCTAAACACAATGGCGAGGGACTTTAGGAAATGATTCCTGTATGAAAATAAGCAGGGGTAGTTCATATAAAATTGTTTTCGAGGTCGACCACCCTTCCAAGATACATCCTTTGGAAGGCGATGACGAGTTGACAATTCTTGATTTTTTTACGGCGTCTTAAAAACACTGAGTTAGAAAACCATTTTTTATATGAAGCACTAATGGCCGGTTTCTGAGGTTTTATTTTAACCGTCCAATAGTAAACGGTTCGACAAATATAACCAATCGATAACCTCTGGATAAAGGTAGCTGAGTCTTTTTTCGGTTGTCAGTTAACTATCTATTCGATAACAGCTGATTAACGGTAGTCTAGCAAGTTCCTTCCCAGATCAAAAGATGTCGCGACATACAAATTGACGTTTTTATTATGAGTTTTGCAAATTTTAATTGAAACTGCACGCCTGAAACTCAAAATAATGAGATTTTCCATACGAAATATCAAATCGATTTCATTTTCATGTATTTTTATGTCTTATGTATATTTAGATCATTACCAAAGATGATTTGAAAAGTTCCTGTCGCATAGAACCGTAAAGATATAAGCACTTGTTGAAGGACGGTTCAAGTGCAATTCCTTTCAGATATTGGAGCTAATACAGAATTCAATTCATTACATAAGTGTAAAACTGTTTCCTTGTTGAATCTGTACCTCATTTTGAATTAATCATCTGTATACATTTGGAGAGGTGATCTACGAACCTGTATAAATCTGTATACAGAAATATTGCCAATGAATTCCATTGTCTCTTCATCTGATGAAGAGCTGGAGGATAATCTTCTTGTATTATATTCTATTATTACACAACTCGTTTAATATGATATGTTGAGAATGTTGATATGAATCCAAATCCGGTACTCTGTAAAATCAAAATGAAAAAGTGAGATTGGAGTTGACAAATCAAACGCCAATGCCCATGCGCCATTCACTAAATCTACAGATAACCGGCCATTTTCGGTCGGTCAAAATAAACTGCCTTTATCGGCTGGTTATCTTTCTAAGCGGTACTCAGAAACCGAAATCTACGCTTATCCATCCGTCAAATTTGACAGATAAATAAACTGCGGTTAAAACGACCTCAGAAACCGGCCATTAGTGAATGTTTCTCACACAATTTTTTTAGATCTCATAACTTTTTATTGGGGGATAAAAATAACAACCCCTTATGATTTTCGTTCAAAAATTGTTTTCATGGAAAAGATTTTCGAAAAATGAAATTCTCTTATAGTTTTTCATTCCATTGTGGAAAAAAAGTCTCCCGGAAAACTTCGATACAGTTGATAATTTTCTCGGAAAAAATAAAACTTACAAGCAGTTATGATCACTGTTCACTCCATTTCATCGTATAAGTATTCCATAGAATGAAAATTCTAACAGAAAAAACTGGCAACTTAATTCAACTCTGAACTTTCCTCCATATTGGTCCCCGACTAAGCCCCGCCCAGTGGTACCATTTTTCCTTACTCAAATGTATGTCATAGCGTCTCTTCTCTATTATATCTCGATGCAAATTAATCATAAAAATAGCTCAAAATGGCCGCCTCTGCTCTATAGACAGGCAGTGGCCTTCATGACGACTTGTCATGTTCGAGCAGCAATAACTCTCAAATCATGTAACCTACAGAAATGATGTTAGTGTTGTTTTGTAGCTAATATTTTTGCGTGTTAAATCATTGAAAAAAAATATACTTCAATGTGCTAGTTCTTGTACTATTGTGGATTTACTGAAAAAATTAGTACATATTTTTACTAAAACTTTTTTAGAATTTGTTTTTATGGCGTTTCAAGTTGAATGCTTTTATCTATACTACAATGAAAGGTGGTAGTATCATATTTCCAAAAACATTTTATTCACATCTGTAGGACCTTCATGTCCAAAGAAATCGATATTATTGGAAGAGTCAATGAAAATGGAAAAGTAAATTTCGAATGGGGGCCACTTCAAAACTAAGGGGGTAAAAATTCCAAATTTAGTTGTTTTTGTCGATAATATTAGGTATATTTGATGCCCTCAAATTGTATAACTGTATAATTGAAGCACTTGAAAATAGTGAGGTGCCTATTGGACTTTTTCTTGACCTATCAAAAGCCTTCGATAATGTGAATCATGAAAGGCTCTTGAAAAAATTACATTGCTATGGCATTTGTGATTGCCAGCTTGAATTGATACGTAATTACCTGAGCAATAGAAAGCAGAGAGGTTCTTTTGATACGGGCTACAGGGTTCATATGTCCAAGGATGAGATTATTAATTCGGGTGTGCCTCATGGAAGTGTTCTGGGGCACCTACTTTTTTTGATATACAAATGATCTACCTGAGGCATTGTCTGAGTTGATTATAAGAATCATCAAAATGCTACTGTTTGTAGATGAAGCGAATGCTCTAGTGAGAAATAAAGATCTGAATTCATGTATAGAGCAAACCCAAACAGCCTTTGATCTGATAAATGCATGGTGTGAATGTGAACAAAACGGCCTCCACTTGAATGATGATAAAAACTGAATGTGTTATGTTAGGGCCGTTCAGTCGAGAGAAACCTTTCCGCGAACAATTATTGATTTCAATAACAGCTCGATTAAAATTGCACAATCCATCAAATTTTGGGAGTTCATGTTGACACTCATCTGAATTGTCATCAACATATTCATGAACTCAATAAAAGATTGAATCAGGCTTTGTCTATACTAATATTATGAAGAGGAATATTTGTATGTTTGTGGGTTTGTGGATTTGTGGGTTTGTGTGTTTGATACGAGGCAACTCATAATCTACTAGACCGATTTCAATAATGCTTTCACCCTTAGAATGCTACACTATCCCTGAGTAACATAGGCCATACTTTTCACCCGAGAAAATTAAGGAAACCTACTATAACTTCAATGATAATAAATATGAGTAACAAAATCAGCTATTTCAGATGCGCTGCAAAAACCGTAAGACGTACATGGAAATAATGTATGACGAAAATGTACCTCTTCAATAGTTCTACAAAAAAGTCCGCGATAGCATATATCTTTCAAAGTTTTATGTTTCTCAAAATTATGCATTATTTGGGAGTATTCTTTATGAGTACGCTATTGATCCTGATCCAATTAAATACGTCGTCCATACCCAGTATTTGATTTAGAACGAAATTGCCTTTTACATCATTCAATTATGATGAATACATCAAAAGATATGGCATGTTGAAGATGAAATCGCACCAAAATGCGTCTCCGAGGTAGGCACTAGGCGGGTAGGAGAAGGTACACAAGTGTGAGGGTTGTATGAATGTATTTTGGATTGCCTGATGCCCGTATGTTTATGACCACAAATCAGATCAATAGACGGCGCTGTAGTCGTTATTTAGGTTATTCATCTACTCTGCAACTAAACGGTTGGATCGAATTGAATGAATTTTTGTGTATACAGAACAACGTCTGTTGGGTCTGCTAGTAGGTATATGATATGAGTGTTATCACACCGTGTGGATATTCCACTCTTGAGGACTGTCTATTTCGCTAATTTTGATTCCTTACTTAGATTTGGAATTGTTATTGGGGTGGTAGTTCTGAGAGTTTTTAAGATATTTCTACTTCAAAAATTTGCTCTGAGATCCAGGCTTGGTTTGAAGTTTCGAAAGTCATGTAGGGGACGGTTCAAACAGAATGGAATTCCTACTTTTTTTGGAACATATATTCTAGAATGTATTCTCTTCGTGAAAAAAAATCCGCATTATTTTGAACATCTTACAAATAATAATAACACTAAGCGCAAAATTCCATTTAATTTCTTCTCACACACTTTAACACTGACAGAGAAAAATACCGAATATATATGTGCATTGAATTATATAATAGCATTGAGTTTAAAAATATTAAATTAATTAATTAAAATTTTTAAACTCTTTGATAATAGTGTACCTTGAATCATTCTAGACATAAGCAATCACAAGAAGTTCAAAGAAAAATTATTCGATTAAATTGTAAAAATAGAACCCTACTCGATTTGCGAAGTTTTGAATTATCCAATGTAATTTGAATGTTTATACTTCATTTGTTTTTGTGACGAGTTCTCATTTCTGTTTGTGATTGTTATTTTTAGTAAGGACGAAATTGCCATCCATAGGTTCTCTGTTTAATACGAGATTAACACCGAAGTATGATTTTAATATTGGTTGGTTAATCGATTAATATTATTTTCTGCTTTCATTATATTTATCAAGCTTCCAAAGGAGAAATAAAAAATCTGAATTCAATGTAATCATGTTTTCGAAATAAATTTATTTACTGAGCAGCGTACTAAGCGTACCCAAATTATTCACTTCTAGTGGTATTACATTCAGATTTGGCGACACATTTATTCGTTTTTCATTCAAAACTTTGCCGCCTGCACAGAAACATCCTGTCTGACAAATCTTAGGACAAATTTTTCCTGGAGGGCTGGGACATGTAGAAATGCATTTAGATCCACATTCTTGAAATTCGAACTCTGGTCTGAGGCAATTCTCTGCAAGGAAAAAAAATTATAATTTTTCAACCTATTCGTTTTGAGCGCTTGTTCATTTAAAAACAGTGTAGTCTGGATTTGCTATTATATTTTAGCCGATATACTGTCAGTCATTCAATTGTTGTTGAAGTGATATCCTGATCAATTACAGATATTTTTAATCTCAATTGTTATATACCGAGTACTTGCCAAATAGGTACTCGATTATTCAATAATTTCTAGAAAACTTTTTAGGTTTTCACTCCCAGTCTCTGAAACAGAAATAATTAATTTTTTTTAATTAATATAAAATGCTCCTTTGTATACCTTTGCACTAATTTGTCAGGGACAAATTGGTTTTCATAAAATTCTTGCCTACCAGTAAAACTTAAAAAGGAAATAAATGAAAATGATAAATAAACATTTCACTGTCTATATCAGACTCCTTCTTCAGAAAAACTTGTAAAATCTCTGAAACTGTGTATTTTTTTATTTGCAGTCTAATTGACATTGAAAGTTGTCAACAAATAGAGATGTTGATTTATTTAATTTCGAAATTTCCTGATGTCGTTCCTTTTTTCAATAAATCAATCCAAATACGACCTATTCGAACTGAACAATTAGCCAAATTATCCACTTCATTTAACAAAATACTTATGAATTCTTTAATTTTCCTTCTATAATTATCAGGTTCCGGCATTAGGATCTTTGTGTTGTTCCAGTTCATCGTATTATATCCGCTATTGAATATACATGGTTAGTGATTTGTGATATTGAATGAGACACAAGAATAAAAAAAATCTGTTTCAGAGACTGGAAGAGGAAACCTAAAAATTTCTCTAGCAATGCAGAATCCTCCCAGATTATATTTCAATTTATATACACTGTCTGTCGTTCCATTTTTGTTGAAGTGATAGAAATCCTGATCAATTATATAGATATTTTTATTCACAATGTTTATATACCGAGTGCTTGCCAAAAAGTTAGTCTATTATTCAATAATTTGGCAATTCCCTGAATTGAAGGAGAAATATAATTTAAAACAGAATACTCAATTTTGGAAGAATAGTTCTATCATATCAATAAGTGTCGATGGTATAAATGTTCAGAAAAATATTGACCTGCATCTTCAATTTTATTCAAATATATCGGTCGCAGTGAAATGTAAGTATAACTATAGTCCGTTCACGAAAGGTTGATCCGTCGGTTGGCCATGATAATTTGACATATTCCACTGTGTATATTAAAATTTTAGGTTATGATGTTTATTTTCTTGTCGGATTGATAAGCAATGTTGTCAATATTTCATAGACTCTGATAACTCGCAAGCTCGTCGGACGAGGCCGGGTACATTCGGCAACATTGAATTCATTTTACGTTATGACAGCAAATGCTGCCAACTTCAGATAAATAAAGAAACGCCTACTATGTGCTCAACCTTTCGTGAACGGAGTATATATCGGTTCGTTGTTGAGTGATTTGTATCATTTGAGCTGATATGATTATAATTTTTTAGGGGAATAGTCAGAACCAATTCTATTTGGATAGAGCATAAAACCCTGAACAAAATAAAATGCATCTTCTGTCAGTGTTCTTTCCAACACAATTTTTCAATTTCAATACTTACTGCAATTTTCAATTGGAATACAAAATCCATCGGGCTTCTTGGTGCGTACATACCCTTCGTCACATTCACAACCTCTTTTGCAAAGCTTCGATAGGCAATTCGGTGGTCTTGGATCCGAGCAAACAGGAGTAGGACAAGGGTTCACACAATCAACAGGATGCTCGTTTAATGGACATTCATTAGAGGTATCTGGAACTTGATAAAAATATTCATTCAACTGGATGGAAGGTTATGTAGCAAGAAATGAATTTATGTGTGGAGTAAATTGGTAATATGAAATATCAGAAAATAAATATTTTGATGCGATTTTTTTTAATGGTTTTCATCCACTACTATTGTGAAATCCGTCCATTGTACGTTTCTGTGCCCGGCCTTATTAATACCCATTTATTACAAGGGAATTATGTGATTATAAGTCACTGCTGTCAGATAATTCATATATTTAGCTTTGATATAATATTCTTCAAATTGGTATTTTTTCAGTATTCTAAAGTACTTCAACTAACAAATATGGGCATACCTTGCTTGCTAAATCTACCTTCATTATATGAATTAAAGCTTTTTTCATTACAATATAGACCAGTTCTCCGAACATTTCTAGTGTTTTTCCACGCTTGTCATAAAACGGTCTTGTCGCGGTCGCCAAATGTTCAAGATCTTCAAGAAATATATTCAGTAGTCATGGATATAATATAGTATACTATATCGCGTATAATGGCTGTTATTCGCTCTTTGCAGTTTTGTTAACTGCTCGAAATCGCATTATTATAGTTATTAATCTAGTGACTACAGGTCAAGATATTTTAACGCGTGAGCGGAGAGAACACGTTAATATAATAGTTCGAGACCATTAGTCGCTAGATTATTAACCGAGTTGATTACAAGATTTTTCTGACGACCTCAATATGAATTTTGTATGAATTCTTGATTGAAATACATTCTCATTTCGCACAAGACATTCATTCGATATAAAAAAATGTCTATGTTTCTATGATCTAGTAGAGTTTTGACATTTCTCGTATTGCTTCTGAATACTTTGTGTACGGTTGCCATGAGGATGGCACTTATGAATAACATAAATTGAACATTAAAATGGGTCATTAATGTTCAATTTGGTACACATATCCAAATCACCTTTTATAGGTAGACGGAAAAATAATTTTTCTATCAATTTTGCTTTTTCTAATCAACGTTTCGGCCCGTATTCGCCAGCCTTCGTTTGTCAGTAAAAACACTCAAGACTCGCAACATTCAGAAAAGCAACTTTCAAAGAATAAAGAAAGTGCAATTATAATGTGCCGCTACCCAGAGGATTTGAGCGCTTGACTAATAATCAAATCGAACCAGCCTAGGAAAGAAATTGTCGAGTTGGTAGCGGCCACTTTTTACAGCTGGGTCAACGATTATCTGAGGTGACGTAAGGACACAGTATCAAAGCCTACACAGATCACAATTGGGCTTCAACACCTATTAGTACTTATTCCGTATAATTATAATAATTTATTTCATCCAAATATACGAATTGACAATTCTCATGAAACTTACCAGTACATCCAAATGTAGCAGAAATGACGCAGATGAAAAAAGCAATATGTAGAGACATCATTATAAGTCAAGTTTACAGCTAAATCAGCACTAAGTTTTATACGCCTCACACTTCGTGAAAAGATAATTTATTGAAATATTTCGCGATAAGATATTGTAATTGTTCATTTATTTGTACATTTCCACGTTTACATTTAAATTGCACAAAACAACAGATTTCGAAAACAAGTTTTTATTATAAGGTTGAAATGTATGAACTGATTAAAAATGTAGAACATATACAGGGCAAATTTGTTTACAGGCATCCTGTATACTTCTGCTCCAGGTCCAAAAATGATGAAATACTATTGGTGATATCTAAGGGAAATGATTCTTCCATCGAACATATTTTAAAATGATAAATTCAACCTCGAATTCAGCAAATCATTGATTAAAAATGACGATAAATTTAGCTCTCTCTCAAATTTCAGCCAACAGCAGAACAATTGATATAATATACTGCAATTTTTGACCAAATGTAAAACTTTTGAACCGAAAAACCCGAATATTTTTTCTTGACAAGAAGGGTTGTTTTTAAATTTCCATCTGAAGGTTATTCATGAATTTTTGCAATTGTGCAAATCGTTAGATTTCAGAAACGAAGGTAGATCTAAGTATATCTCGAAAAATCTTGACTTTAGGTTATACTGATGTGCAACCCCAAGCTGCTAACTATTCCGGGAGCAATGTCATTAAGAACCCTATACATTGCAGGTGCTACGTTCATTATTTGCTTTGAGTTCGTAGAAACATGAAACAAGGTGTAGACGCCTTTCTTTGTAGACAGCTGAACGAATGCACAAGAGTTGTTTATCTATTTTAGTGGCTTCTTGACAGAAGCGACATGTACCATCGGGAATCTTTTCCATATTCAGCAAGTAATAACTCACGAGACAATGCTCGTTATTTTTTTCAATTTTAACCCACTTAGTGAGACGACGGTTTTGGTCCAGCTCATTGAGTAAAAAGGAATAATTTAGCCTGTTCCTGATCTTAGGTCATTTGTCAGAATTCAAACCTCATTCTTTATGAACCACAGAAAGGCTCTGCCTCAGGTTACTCATGTCAGTTGATCATTCCATGATCAGATAGCCATACAAGATTGAGTGACAGTTTGCATTCCAGGCTAGCTAGACTTCACTTTCAGATGATAACATGGAGATAGAATATTCTATTTCTATGGATGATAACAACAATGCATGACATTGAATAAATATAAATTATTCTAAAATTGTTCACGTAAAGCAAAAATTTACCATAATGCCGATAAACTACTTGTAATGTAGAAATATCAAATCAAGTATAGGTATTGCTCATTGTCATTAGATTTTTTCCATTCGGCTGTGTATGATCATCGTAACTTGGTTTCAGAGGTATTGAAATATTGATCTTCAGTTATTGATTGATAATGATCTTGTATCTCTGTTTATCCAGGTTTTCACTTCCTTTTCAAATATCTCAATACATTCCACTGAATTGAAAATTTTCCTTCCAAAATAGTTATAACCTAGATGGCCTTGTAGTACCAATACTCATACATGTGGTTAGTAAATCATGTTGTAATGCGTTCATAGATATTTCTTGAAAGAATGTTTGAAAGAAATTTCATAGCGTATAATTTACCTACATATAGTTTTTCTGCTGTCCAAACCACAAGACAAAATCAGTATCATCACAATACTCAAGTTTGCCTATCTGGACTATAGGTATCTGCTGACAAGAACTCCTGTTTGTTAGATAGAATATCGTATAGTGCATTCAAAATAATCTTCAAGTCATTAGTGGAGAACTAATCGACTAATTTGGCTTATTAACGAACCTTTTTCAACTCCACACAAATATTGAAAATTTCAAATGTCTAATTCAGTTCTTTCATAAGAGTTCTAGGCTAATACAAACTTGAAATGCAACAGAATGGATATGAATAATTTTAAGTACCTAATAATGGAATTGCTACATAATTCATAATTTATTAAAATGAATTATACATATTGATTAATCACAATCCTGGGGTTGATCAATCTGTTTTCTGCACTTGGATTTTCTGACACATCTATTTGTTTTTTCATCCAGAACTTTCCCTCCTGCACAATAACAACCTGGTACACAAACTGCTGGACAAACTAGTTTTTCTGTGATTCCCCTACATGTTGAAGAGCACATAGATCCGCACTCTCGGAATTCGAAACCAGGTCTCAGACAATTTTCTGCAAGTCAAAATTAACCAATTAATTTCTTTGATTTTTCGAGATTATATCAATAAAAATACCTCGCCCAATAAGATGATCGTCTTTATGATCATTATTATACAGGGTGACTGATGACGTAAGAGACAACGGCTTATTCGAGATAGAGAGAACCTCAATCTGACTAAGGATTGTGGGTTTGAATGTCCCATTAGGCTATTAGTTTCAGTGATACAGGGTGTTTTTTGCAAAAGTGCTAAAAATATAAACTTCCATATCTTCGTCAATATGGCAAATGTTTCGCTGATATTTGGTAAGCTTGTTTATACATATTACAGATCAGAAAAAAAATTTAAGTTGCAGGTCTGTATTCAAAAATTTCGATTTCCGTGTCAGGTGTAAGAGATAAAATGAATTTAAATAAAAAATTGGAATCTGCAAAAAACACTGAGTAAAATCTGTTTTTAGTTTGAATGGCACAATTTTTTCATAGTTTTTATTATATGTTGAAAGTCGAATATTACAATTTATTATATTCACTTGAAGAAACATACTTTTCCTGATAAAAAAACATACTGAATTCGAGATTCTTAAATAATCCTGACGCATTCTAAATGTTCCTTCAAATCTTGAAATTCTGTTTTATTAATTAATCAATCAATATTATGAGAAAAATTCAAAATAAAATACAAACACAAAAAGAAGAACAGTAGCGCATATGATTAATAAAAAAATCAACTAAGCA
Organism: Propylea japonica; assembly: GCA_013421045.1. Taxonomy (NCBI): domain Eukaryota; kingdom Metazoa; phylum Arthropoda; class Insecta; order Coleoptera; family Coccinellidae; genus Propylea; species Propylea japonica. The sequence goes on from CM024242.1 coordinate 30,511,655, forward strand.
AATGCTCGGGAATGGCTCTCATTCCCCTCACACACTTATTGGCTCTTTGAAAAATTGAAGTTTTACATACGTCACCAGTCATCCTGTATAAACAGCCAGTAGATTTAGATATTTTTGAACCACGTTTTTTATTTTGAAATATGTTTTCTTCGTTTTCATATATTTCTTAATTAATATAGTTTCATCAACGAAGATTTTCAGGGCCGAAAGAAAGACTGCGAGGAAAGATTCCACAATTCCTATTTCTTATGATTCTGATGAAATAAGATGGAGATATTATTTATACAGGGTGTTCCTAAATTGAACGTACAAACGAAAAGGGGAGATTCCTTAAGTGAGTTTAAGAAAAAAAGTCCCATAAACATGGGGTCGCTAATGTTTCGTTTTCGAGATACAGAGTGTTGAAGTTTAAATTTTTTCAAGTTTTTTTCTCATGGTATCTACACTTCACAAGACATTCAACTGAAATTTGGCATAGATATTACATTTGAGAGTTCTCACCACGTGACATGGCAATTTCGATAGAAGATCTACAGGGTGATATTTTTTCTGGAACACTGCCACCTGTTCTTCTGCAGAACTTTTTTTGATGAGCAACTGTTAATTTGAAAAAATGTAAAAAGAAGCTTTGTTTTTATACTAAACTTTTCGGTCTCTTGTAGTTTTGTCGTATCTACCAACGATTTCGAGAAAAAAAATTTTGAACGATTCTCTCGAAATCCTCGTGAAAATCTAAATTATGATGGGAAGGCCACTTTGTAAGCTGTGGTGAATGTTCAGTGTCAGTTTTTATGGAAATTTTCCTGATCTGTAGCGATGATTCATAAAGATTCGATAAACTCGTATAATCAACACATGTTTTTGATTGAAACTTTAACACCCTGTATCTCGAAAACGAAACGTTTGCGACCCCATGTTTATGGGACTTTTTTTCTTGAACTCACCTAAGGAATCTCCCCTTTTCGTTTGTACGTTCAATTCAGGAACCCCCCGTATAATATCTCCATAGGAAGTATATAGGTATTTTATGTTCAGTACTTACTGCACCTAGCTATTGGAATACATGGTCCATCGGGCTTTCTAGTACGTACGTATCCTTCGTTACATTCGCAACCCTTGTTGCAGACCAAAAAATTACAATCTGGGGGTCTCGGATCAGAGCAAGTCGGTGTAGCACATGCGTTCACACAATCGGTAGGATGCTCATTTATTGGACATTGTGAGGGTTTTCCTAAAAGACAAACAAAGGATAGATAAGTGCTGCAAAATAAGCGCGTTTTTTTAGTAAGATACTGAGGTAGGTGAATGTTAACGATAAAAGCAGTTAGGTAATGATGTCGTCGACGTTATTAGCTCCGAAGCATGAGTTTATCATTGATTGATTTAATCGATTAATATTTTCATTGCTTTACTATAATCGCATTGATAATAATTTTGTGTTTCCTGCCCCTCAGTTTCAGGCCGCGACCGCAATGGCAGGAGGCTTGCTTAGCACCTAGATGTTTACTTGGATAGTCACTAAGCGACCAGATAGGACCATGTAAGTAGTGAGGCACCTTGCGTACATTTCAAAACGTTTGTTTTACTGAGCTACTAGAAAAATGACTCGCTAGGCTCTAGGCGCTGAGCAAGTCTCCTACCTATGCGGTCGCGGCCTTAATGATTAAGGATGAACATCTCGTTACTTCGTTCAAGGTGAATGCAGTAATAGCAGATTATTCGTGAGGATCCCAGAGATGGCGTTTTGTTTCTTTCTGTTCATACTCAGAACTGGGTAATACTATCTCCATACAATGAGCGTAACAGCCATCTTTGGATGCTCTGGATGATATTACCACTTTCACGTTTCTGACGAAATTTGATTAAAGTTTTAAACTCGAAAAATACAGACATTTCGGCGAAACGATAGCACGCTATTACCCTAGTAACTAGGGCGCAAAAAGGTTCATCCAAGACTATTGTAAAATCCGACCATTGTACTTACATATAGTAAGTCTTTGTGCTCGGCCGTAATAACACCCAGTAATCACAAGGGAATAATGAGATATTAATATCTGCTCTTGGTGCTCCATAGATTTAGTTTTGATATAATTCTCTTCACATTGGTATTTCTTCGGTATTCTTAAGTACTCCCACTTACAAATATGGTTATACCTTGTCAATCGAGGGCCAAATCTACTTTCATTATATCAATTAAAACTTTCTTCATTACAAAATAAACAATGACCGGTTCTCCAAAAATTTCTCATGTACAAACTCGACTTTTTTCACGCTTGCCATAGAAGACTCTTGTCGCGGTCGCCAAATGTTAAAATCTTCAAGAAACATATTCAGTGGTCGTGGATAAAGTAGAGTATGCTACTCGCGTATAATGGCTGTTATTCACTCGGTGGTTTGGGCCACTCACCTACGACCGGTGGCCTTAACTTGACCTCGTGAATAATAGCTATCGTTATAGGCAAGCTTGTTGTATAATATACTATTTGGTTCCTACCTCACACAAACCTTGTTTCATTTCATTTAAAAATCGACCCGCTCTTATTTTGAAGTAAGATTTCTGACTCTCGTCGGTGAAATCAAATCAAATTACCAACATACCAATTTTTATGATTTTACATGAAAACCTTTGAATAACATCAATACTCGTCTGCTTTAAGTAAAAAGATCGTACTCACTGCGGCTTCCAGTTGCTAAAGCGATCGAGAAGATCAGAATTGTAACGTGAGGTAAAACATTTTTCGCGATTCAAAGCGACAACATACTCAACACCTGATTTTATTAATCTTTACAAATAGCTGAATGGTAATCTATTTGAACTCTTTGCGATAAGGTGAGGCAATTGTTTTTTATTTGGACATTTAGACGTTCTCATTCATGAGTTGTGACTGATTAACGAACAAAATCTTACAAATAATGCGAATATTTTGATCATTTGTCAACCTTGGCAGAAAGTGTTTGTTTTGAGTCAAATCTCTATAAATATAGGTACCACTCAATTTGCGAAAACATGAAATTAGTACGATAAGTACAAACAAAGATAAAAAAATTTTTCAGGTTATTCTAATTTACAGAGAATAGAGTGAGAGAGGTTCAGTTGATGACACCCTGATAGTGATTGACTTAACACTGTACAGAGATGTAATTAACTATTGGTGCTATTTAAGGTTTTTTCATCTGTCTCTTTCTATTTCGGACTGTTCAAACATGACCCTTATGAAAAATGATAAAATCAAAAAACCTCATTACTGTACTTTCGATAATTTTTAATGATCAAACAAACAAATTAATCATAAAAATTGCTCAAAATGACCGCCTCTGCTCTGTAGACAGGCAGTGGCCTTCATGGCGACCTGTCTTGTGTCTTTTGCTCGCGTTGTGATCATGTTCCAGCAGCAATAACTTTTAAATTATCTAACTTACAGAAATGATGTGATAGTTGTTTTATAGCTAATATCATTGCGTGTTGAATCATTGAAAAAAATTATACTTTAACGTGCTAGTTCTTGTACTATTGCGGATTTACTAAGAAAATCAGTACATATTTTTACTAAAACATTTTAAAAGAATTTTTTATTGCGTTTTCAAGTTGATTGTTTTCATATTGTTATACTTCAATGAAAGGTTGTAGTATCATATTTCAAAAAACATTTTTTTCACATCTGTACAAAGAAATCGATAATATTCGGAAGGATCAACGAAAATAAAAAAGTTAATTTAAAATGTGGGCAACTCCAAAACTAAGGGGGTAAAATTCCAAATTCGGGTGTTTTTGTCGATAATATAAGGTATATTTGATGCCCTTAAATTATCGCTAAGTCATGACCAAACACACTGTATATGTGACGGTCACTAATAATGTTGTTATTTCTTTGTTTATATGGAATTAATTTGTCTAAACCTTCTATTTCTTTATTATTTTTAGTATGAATGTGAAGGAAAGCAGAATGATATCATAATCAAAATTGATGCAAAAGTGAGATGAAATTATGACTATCAATTATATAACTTCGAGGAAATTGGTGTCTCCTAGAATAATCAATCGATATTTATTGACAATTTGAAGGTAATACCAAAATAGCAACATTCAACTATAGTTCGGTAATAATAACCATGGTGTTACAGTAAAATGAGGAACCGAATTCGTTTACTGAAAGTATCCATGCCCCTCAAGTGTCAATCACTAGAGCTTTTACCCTATATTCATCCTCTTTTCCTTGTACGGGTGATGAAATATTGCATATCGATGTTCTCGAGAAAACACTGCTATTCTAAAACTAAAAGCAGGCAAGAGTATTGCTAAGTTGAGTGAGTAACTTTCAGGTTAAATGGTTTGAAATAAAGCTCAGAATATTATGGTGAGTTGCATTAATTCCATTAGTTATAATAACAAGTTTTCGTTTTGAATATTATTCATCAATCAAACCGCTTTCAATCTGAGAAATATTATAATATGATAAATGAAACTCGAATAAAGAAATAACAATGCAGAATTGAAGCAGTATTATGAGAAATTTCGTAACAATAGTTCGAAGTGCTGTATTTTGAAGTCAAAAATAGCTGAAAACGCGAGAGAAAAGTTGGTAGGTATAGCTTAATATATGTTATCAGGTTTTCAAAATCATTCATGAAATTTTTACTTCAACATGCCATCCTCTTTTAATGTTCTTATATTATTCTTTCTCTTTGGTCCCGCATTCACATTTTTCAACACATTTATTTGTTTTTTCATTCAAAACTTTGCCTCCTGAACAATAACATCCTGGCTTACAAATGAATGAACAAGGTTTTCTGAGGCCCTGGCATGTAGATAAGCATGGTGATCCACATTCTTTGAATTCGAACTCTGGTCGAAGACAATTCTCTGCAACAAAAGAAGAATTACCTTGTGTTAAGCGCTTGTTATCAGAGAATCGAAGTGTGTTAGCTTGGCTCAATTGTTTTTGATATTTGAGATGGAATTGTACTCAGAAATTCAAAAGAAGCATTTCCAGTGATTTCAGGGAAAATTGTTAGAGATTATACGTTTTTAGTTGCGTAGTGAAAATTCCGAGAAAAAACCATTGACATCACCGAAATAAGAAAGCGAATTCAAATGATCACAACTGACGGTTGAATGCAACGTATGCGTCAGCATTCACTTGATTGGTTTACAACGATGTGAACTGGCCGCTCTGTTGTGAATCGTCATCCCCACGAACTTGCTCGTTATCATGGAGACACGCTTGAACATAATCGATATACAATAATTAGAAATTTATTACACTACTTAATGCTGTTACATGAATGAAACCAATTTATTAAAATACTGAAGAGGCCCATTAGGGACAAAAGAAATCATTGATGAAAAATGAAACGTTGACTTTGGGGAAAGCCGGTCTCAATGCATGAAAGGCTCGCGGCCACACTCAGTGAAGAAGGGAGTGAGTTATATATGAACTGCTTACTCCTCTACCAGAGTAACAGATAACAAAAATCCCTCAAAAATTAAAGTCACAATTATTTATTACCAAAAACAGAAAATATGTGCAGTGGTTGATACAATACGGATAAATATTTTCCCCCAAGGGGTAGTCAGAAGAAAAACTTACTAAAATACACTAAATTATATGAAACCAATCATCTAAGCTAACAATATAACCGACCTAAGTCAATAACTACTTACATAAACAATGGTTCCTGAAGGGAACACCGATCAATCATCCTATCACAAAATCCTGACCGACCTAAGTCAATAACTACTTTACATAAACAATGGTTCCTGAAGGAACACCGATCAATTATCCTATCACAAAATCCTGAAGGGATACACGAGCACCCTGGTTGGTACCCAACGCAACTTATGAAGTGCACCTCACTAAAATTGCTCACAGTTATATATAAAATTACCTTATAGAATAATATCACAAATTATCAAAATAAAAGAAACCAATAATTACAATTTTAAAGCCAGTGCTACACACTGGTTACCTTCACAAACTACTCCAGAACGTATGACGCCAGGCACGTAGACCTCCAAGATGCCAATGTTACCTCTAACTGGCAGGTTCGTGAGTACCTCTAACTGACAGGTACATAGATAATTCAGCCAAGAAGACATGCCAGGCACGTGGAATAACTGACAGGTTACCTCCGATAACGTGGAATAACTGACAGGTCACCCCCAATAACGCCAGGTACGTGGAATAACTGACAGGTCACCTCCAATAACGCCAGGCACGTGGAACTCAGATACACCCCATGATACAAAGAAAACAAGATATGATATTCCCGTGAGACCAGTTCACGCATTTGACGTAACTGGAGAATGCTATTGCACAATGCCACTGCACACCGCATGGTTGAAAATTTGAATTTGAATTTGAACTTCGAACAAGATGTTATCGCCACGAAACACTAAACAGAAAAGAACGAGAATTATTCCAGCATTCCTTTTTATAGGTTAGAATTGTTAGAGATAGGATTTATTTACTCTCCAGTGACGTCAGAGCAAGGTGCGCAAGATCATATCTTGTTTTCTTTGTATCATGGATACACCCAATACGTGGAAAACTGTACTCAACACCTGTCACGTGGATCCTATCAAAATACTATAAGAAACGGTACATAAGCTATAAAGGATATTTTAGTTACCTCTGTTGTTCGAGGGAGATGGGTTCAACCTCCAATTCAGTCGAGAATGTGTTCCAAATAATTCCAACAATATTCGCTACACAACAACCTAATAAGAGAAGATGGTAAGACAACTGGTTCAAGATAGAAATGCATGCATACCTGGAGGTGCAAGATAGATTCTGTACGGACCCCATGTGGAAAAGTCTGTATTTCCCAAAATATTCCAAAATACTTCTCAGGGAACAATGACGCTCGAAGATATAATCCCTCACAACGAGGATGAATCCAGATTCATAATTCTCCTCGAAAACGTCTAAACCTTCCACACGACCTCCGCAAAACAAAATGTCCGCCCTGACAGTCGCACAGAAATTTCCGGATACTCAAAGTTCACAGAGCCTATCAGTTGTCACAGCGAAGAAGAAGAAAAACACATAAAAACCAAAATAATATAAAGGAATCATCACGGTACTATAGTCTACGCAGTTTACATCAGAGGAGGGTCTCTATAAATCCATTTCTATAATTCTTCCACGATTTTCCGAAGTACTTTACTGAGGCCAAATATTCTAACCAACTACATGGAACTACTCAAAATGACAACAATCACTAACCTCAAAATTTAAACAATAATAAACAAACCGTTTTCTGATGGAAAACAATTCAAAAAGGTAGGTAAACGAAGTGAATAATTACAACAATAAGGAATATATAGAATATATAGAAAATGAACCATCCCAATAAGTTTACTTAACTATAATTTCTGGAAAAAGATGGCAAAACTACATTTTATGACAAATTCCAAAATAATAACGTTACAAAAACTCAGTGTTTGACGAGCCGGTCTCAAACATTTTTTGATAAAGTAAAAGATTTCATATATCGATTGAGTTACACCAGGTTTCACACAACTCCAATCACGATGATGATGAAATGTCATCATTTCTGGCAATTTTCAGTTCATTTTTGACGTAACCATCGACCTACATAATTCAAAATCAATGATTTGATTGCCCGATCAAGCATTGTGAATCCCACTGTCACCGCGGGTTTCACAAAGCTTGATTGGCAATCAAATCGTTGATTTTGAGAAAAGTTCGATAGTTTACGTCAAAAATGAACTGAAATTTGCACAGAAATAATGACACTTCATCAATCAACGTGATCGGGGTTTTTGTGAAACCCGCTTATGTCTGCTAAAAAGTGACTGATTATGATACATTGAATTCAAAAAAAGTGTCACAGAAGGAAAGTTTTCGGAGAATATGTTTAAGGATGGATTAATCAGAAAACAATTCAATATTACTATTTTCACTGACAGGAGAAGCTTCTAATTATCAGTATAGAGCTTGAGCCTCAATATTCTAGTTGAATTTGTAAGCACCTACCTAAATGATTGTTTGCAATTCTCTGAATGCATTTTTTCAGAGAAAACGTTGGAAAAGTGATAAATTGCACTAAAGAGCAACAAATTGATCTAAGCTTCATAAATCTGCAGCAGAATTTGGAAATTGTTCTTCTTCTGAAAAAAATTTCTAATGATATACTGGCAATAAAAAACGAAAGTTTCAGCATTTTCAATATGAGGAAAAGGATATCTGGATTTGATCAACCTGAAAACTATTGGTTTCAATGCACCTCTCCTAAATTCCAGTTTCTTCTGCACCCCTTGAACAGCTTCAGTTTTTTTTTAATAAACCGATAAAACCTATTAAAGACACGGGATGACTGAGTCTGAAGCACTCAAAGATATAGAATGTTTTATGACAATAATGTGATTACCAAAGATTAATATAGTAATCTATAATCTATACTCTATAATCTATGGTGATTACCATGTCATCACTGAATAATTCGTGAATAAAATCCATAAATCACTTCACTACTTACTGCAATTCTCCATGGGAATGCAAAATCCATCAGGCTTTTTAATGCGTACGTATCCTTCGTCACATTCGCAACCTTTTTGGCAAACCACCTTTTACAGTGAGGTGGCCTTGGATCAGAGCAAACAGGTGTAGGACAAGGATTTACACAATCAGTTGGATGCTCATTTATTCCACATTCCATAGAGATTCCTGAAATATGATAAGGAAAAAATTCAATCTGATGCAGCATGACTCGAAAATTCATGATAAAAAGAGGAATTGTGCTAAAAAAATATGACAGATGTCATTGCTTCGTGGGTCCACTACCTTACTAGTAAGGTAGTGGTGGGTCACGTATAAAATTGAAGTTTTCGGGTATTTTTTCATTGCTTATGGATATTTCTGATTAGTTTTAATTTTGAACTCAAAATGAGTATAATTCATACCATGTATTGAAACAATAACGAATTTATATTTAACAGATTGTCAATGGAGCGTTTTCTCTGATAGCTTTCAATTTTCTCCTGACGTGTTCCCTGGACAAAACCAGGAATCATTTCTTTCATTTTTCGAGAAATGTGACTCCAAATTTCATTCGCTCTTCCTACCTAGGTCATATGCATGTCTGTGCATCATTGAGCAAAAATATTCGATCGAATAGTATATTGTTTACTGGTAAGGAAATACCTAACATTCTTGGGCAATTGTAAAGATTTCGAAGTAGATAGATTTTCTAGTCATCTTTTTTTTCTTGGTTCTCAATACGAAATTGATTGTACCGGGTCCGCATTTGAACTTTTCGCCTCTGAAAGTCCAAAATCTTTGTTAATTTTCAATATTTATTCATTTTCTCCTTTTTTTTCATTTGAAGGCAGAAAGTTTGAGATTTTTCATATATTTATAAGACTGATCTTCCAGTAATACCTTAGGAATTAGAAAAACTCCAGATGTCTTGCTCTATCAAAAGAAAGTTTATTGTTATTACAAAAATATTACTTGAAACTATTCACAATGAATCAAAATATCAAAATCAAGAAACGACAATTGAAGTCGATTCTTCAATTCCTAAAATTCTCTCAGACAAATCAATTTCAATTATTATTTTTTTATCTGTCATCGCCTAAGCCTATTATAAAATATCTCTGAATCGAATATCATTAAAGAAAAACCGTTTCTTCAGATGTTATTCCGAAGGAATATGACAGCCTTTGGCCTTAACAACGAGCTTAAGTCTCTTACTGAACGAGGCACAAGCTGCTGCTGACGTCCTCACTTAAAGAGCTCCATACTCGCGTCAGGGTCACTTGAGCGATTCCTTATGAAATGTGTTTTTTAGAACAATCTTGGCCTGTAAGATGCCCCTTACTCAGTAATTTAGCGTGTTCAAATCTTGTGAGGACGGCGGCCACATGCCACGGTCAATCAAAACTAGAACGTTCGATCTCAACCAATTTTGCGTGCCATTTGCTTCATGCGAAGGAGCCGAGTCTTGTTGGAAAGTCCAACGCTCCTAACCGAATGTTTTACATCTCAAGTCTCTAGGACAATCCCTTGGAAAGTTATATAATTTAGGCTGGACGGTCGGATGGCCCACGGACAGAATTGAATTTGACCACGGTTTTGTCATCAGGGAGTCGAACCCTATCGTTTGAGACCATTTTGGCTCAGAATTCGAGAATTTCAGACATTCGAGAAAAACGATATAGTTCACGATACGTTCAAGTAGAACGAGCGCTCAAAAAAATGCAAACTTCTTAAAGCTGAGATTCAACTAAGTAAGCCTAACCACTTTGCCAATTATTTCATCCGAATTGATTGATTTTGTAGTGAAACTTACCAGAGCTTTCATATATGAGAGAAATGATGTAGATGAAAAATGGAACATGTAAAGACATCTTACTAGTATCGCAAGTATACAGCTAAGTCGACACTAACTACGATATGTCTCTCAACAAGTCGTGAAAAAATAATTTATTGAAATATGTCGTGATAAGGTACAGTATTTGTTTTTTTCCTTGTTTGCATTGAAATTGCACAAAACAACGGTTTTCAAAACAAGTTTTAATAATTTCATTATAAAGGACATTTTCATGCAAATTTTTCGAGTTGCCTTACTTTAATTTGAGATTGATAGAGAACTTGTCTTTCAGGTCTAAAAACGTTTCTGTTAATATCAATCAACAACACGAATCATTTCAAAATATTGCAGAACGGGTGTTTAAATTACAATGCGAGATATTCGTATTTTAAACTGCTTTATAAATCATCAAACAATACTTCACATTCTTATTAACTATTTCATACGAATATTTTGCTTCATTTTCTACTGCAACTCACCAGAGCTTGTATACAGTGAAATCTCCCTAGAGCGGACACCGTTGGTTTCAGCTCTTTAATTTGTCCGGACGTGGGAGGTGTACGCTTGTGGGAAGATGGAAACTAAGAACAAAGAGAAATAAAAAAGATATTCATTGGAATATATTTATGAACTTATTGAAGAAAAATGAATTCTGAAATATTGATCTATCACAGAAAATGAAATAATTCACATTAAGAAACGCACAACTTAGAAAAATCGGCTATTTTAGATTGTATCATTTTTTCTCTTTTGTTAGTAGTAGGCAAGTTTGGAAACAGTTCTCGAGATTTTTAAGGTGTTGAAGGGTCACAAAATCTTCTTGGGGCAATATTTTCAACTTTTTTATGAAATTAAGTGCTTTTTCTGACATATTTTCAGCTTGATCTTCTCTTTTAAAGTCAGAAGTCTATTCTTCACTGCTAGCGAAAACTGTGTTTATCTTTCGAAGAAAAGAAAAAAATTCTCCATAGTTCTCTTTTGCGCGGTTAAACCAATAAATAACAACGAGAATCTTCTATGAACACATACGTACGTATTCACTTTTAGGCCGTTCTTCTATTTCTGCGTCCTTAGGTATATGGAAGGTTTTTCGGCACTGCTTAGAAAGTTATGGTGTCCGTGTCCGTCTGATAGAGCTGTCCGCTCGTGAGTATAATATTGCAAGAAAATTTCTCGGTTCCAGGGCAATTGTCCGTTTGAGGGGAGTGTCCGCCTATGAGGAGTGTCCGCAAAGAGAGGGTTTACTGTATATGAAACATATGATGTAGAGCAAAAATGTAACATGTAAAGACATCTTAGTCGTATCGCAAGTATAAAGCTGAATTGACTAAGTTTTGAGTATCTTCAATTGCGTGAAAAAATAGTTTATTGAAATATTTTGTGATAGGGTACAGTTATTGTTAATTTCCTCATATGTATAGAAATTGCACGATACACTGGATTTCGAACAATTTTTAATCATTTCATTAGAGGACATTCTTATGTAAATCTTTGGAGTTGCCTTACCTTGATTCGAGATTGATGAAGAACTTTTTTTTCGAATCTAAAAACGTTTTTACCTACTGAGGTTTTACCTGAACTCAGGTATCGAACTTAAAATAGTATGGTACTCCGTTTTGCACTTACCTCAGCTAGGGCATAATCTGCTTAATGTATTTTATTATGTTAGCTGTGGATTAAAACAAAAATTAGATAGTATTATTGTTTAATCAAATTATATTTGCGCTCGATATGCTATCGATCGAAAAAAAACATACCTAGATTTTTATCAAAAGTTGAAGATTCATTTTATATTTCACCTTCTCAATTTTTTTACTATTGGTATATCAGAACTCTTAGAAAACTCCTATCCTAGTAAAAATTAGGTCAAGCCATTTCATTCCTATTGAAAAAGTGTATTTTAATGTTAAGGTTCCAAGTTGATAAGACAAACGAAAACCGAGATAATGACCAACGCTGAGATTGCCAAAATGTCAATTTTGGCTTATTACTCAAAACAAAAGACGATAGAGCAATGCTGTTGACGGAAGACTGAGTTTTTCCGAAAAGATGACCGAAGTTTTTTTCTGTCTCATAGGGTTTAAAAAGTTGTAGTTCAGGAATCACCCATTCTGATCACCCTGTACTGTTAACACTCTAAACTGTTTATTAAGGAATAGAGCAGCTTAATAAAATTGTTTCGAAAGTAGATTATCTCATGAGGCGATATCAGTCATTATTGCGAAAAGTTTGCTCTATTTAGACATAAAAAATTCTTCTCTATCTCATAAGGTTTGAAACTTTGTAATTCAGGGATTATCAATTCTGGTCACCCTGTACCTACTGTTCGCACTACTAATTGATGAACACAGCAGCAAACTGTTTCGAAAGTAGATTCTCTTGAGGTAATATCAGCCATTATTACGAATAGTTTGCTCTACTTAGCCACGAAAATTTCACCGAATTTCTTCATTTTAATAGTGTACCAATAAAAATCCTTCTGTCACTACGCTTTGGACAGTGACATTAATGAAAATGAGAGCTTTTTTTCAATGTCTCCTACAATAACTTGTATTGAAAATTTCATGAAAAAATAATGATGTAATATAATAATGTTGTACTTTCCATTATTTCATCCGGAAAAAATGTATTGAAATATATTATAGAAACCCCATGCATAGAAGGTATATATACTACCTATATGTAAGTCAGAAATGGATAATGATACAAAAAATACTTGATGATGAAAATAAAGGTTTATTCATATTGACATTGGCAATCCTATTATTGCTTGATTTATTTTCTGCACTCAGATCTTTCAACACATGTATTTGTACTTTCTTTAAGAACTTTTCTTCCAGCACAATAGCATCCTGGTTCACAAACTGCTGGACAAAATATATCACTTGCGATACCTCTGCATGTAGTAGAGCATATAGATCCACAATCCCTGAATTCGAAGCCAGGTCTCAGACAATTTTTCTGAAAGAAAAAAAATTAATTAACAAATTACTCTTTTGAAAGAGAGCAGAGTAGATATTTTTATTTTTGATCGATCATATATTTTCATTCTTATAATTCATTCATTCTTATAAAGTAAATCCAATGAATATACGAATATAATTTCTATCAGGGCTTTTTCCAACATCAACCTGAATTACTCTCATCAAAAATTACTTGACGAACTATCATTCACTGAATTCTATTTTTCTCAGCCGCCTAGGGCGTCAATCATTCTTGGTTAGATTATGCAGGTTTGGAAATTCACATCTGAAACATACGATATATATACAGAGAATTCTTCCGTCCAGTTGCACAGATGAATAGCCGAGACAATCATGGGCTGTAACACACTGAATTCCGTTGTCTTATTGCAATATTCTAGTCTTGTCTCTCTCTAACCGTTGGGAGGAGCATAATTCATTTAGTATGGTAGGTAACAGTAAATACTCGAATCGAGTATTACGGGCAGCTTGACAAATTAAATAAATCTATACGTGTACTGCAAGTCTATACCATACTGCGATAAGAGAAAAACAAGACTAGGTTATTGCAATAATTCAACGGAATTCATTCAGTTACAGCACGTGATTATCTAGACTATTCATCTGTGCAACAAGACGGAACAATTCTCTGTCTGAAGCATCGTATAACGTATGTTTCAGATGTGAATCTCCAAATTTTTATATCAGATATTGAGCACAAAATTGCATCGAGTGCTTTCAAGAGCACTAAGCACGATGTTCTGTATCTACAGTATTTTTAAAAGTATCTTCAACAATGAATATCGGTACTTACTACATCTTTCTATTGGAATACAAGGTCCGTTTGGTTTTTTAGTACGTACGAAACCTTCATTACATTCGCAACCCTTGTTACAAACCAAAAAATTACAATCTGCTGGTCTGGGATCAGCGCAAGTCGGTGTAGGACATGCGTTCACACAATCAGTTGGATGCTCATTTACTGGACATGATGAAGGTTTTCCTGAAACAGAAAAAAAGAACTGATGAAAATGTTATTTATATTGAAGTATGACCACCTATTCTGTTTTTCTATACGTTTGCTGAATTTTTTTGCGTTATATATTATTGACCTTGACAAATGTATTGCTGTTTTGTGCAAAAATGAAGTAGGTACCTAATCATGTAGCCACTGTTGTCTCAAAATTTATCCAATTTCAAATATCATAACTCATTCGAAAATTTTCAGATGAATATCACCAAACGGGTGCAAAAACTTTCAGGAAAGAAGAAATCAAACAATTCGAATATAAAATACAGGGTCTCTATAAATGATTGTAACAGTGCAGTTGGCTTTGGATTATTCTTTGCGGCTTATACAGGGTGTTCCTAAATTGAACGTACAAACGAAAAGGGGAGATTCCTTAAGTGAGTTCAAGAAAAAAAAGTCCCATAAACATGGGGTCGCAAACGTTTCGTTTTCGAGATACAGGGTGTTAAAGTTTTAATCAAAAACATGTGTTGATTATACGAGTTTATCGAATCTTTATGAATCATCACTACAGATCAGAAAAATTCTATAAAAACTGACACTGAATTCATTCACCACAGCTTACAAAGTGGCCTTCCATCATAATTTGGATTTTCACGAGGATTTCGAGAGAATCGTTCAAAATTTTTTTTCTCGAAATCGTTGGTAAATACGACAAAACTACAAGAGACCGAAAAGTTTAGTATAAGAACAAAGCTTTTTTTTACATTTTTTCAAATTAACAGTTGCTCACCAAAAAAAAGTTCTGCAGAAGAACAGGTGGCAGTGTTCCAGAAAAAATATCACCTTGTAGATCTTCTATCGAAATTGCCATGTCACGTGGTGAGAACTCTCAAATGTAATATCTATGCCAAATTTCAGTTGAATATCTTGTGAAGTGTAGATACTATGAGAAAAAAACTTGAAAAAAATTCAAACTTCAACACTCTGTATCTCGAAACGAAACGTTTGCAACCCCATGTTTATGGGACTTTTTTTTCTTAAACTCACTTAAGGAATCTCCCTTTTCATTTGTACGTTCAATTTAGGAACACCCTGTATATTGTTATATGTTAGTTCTTGATTCAAAAGAATATACATACAATATATATACAGGTTGTCTGTAAACACATGCGAGGGACTTAGGAAGATGATTCGTCGATGAAAATAAGCAGGAGTAGTTCATATAATTTGTTTTCGAAATCAACCTCCCTTCCAATATACAGTCTTGGAAGGCGATGGCGAGTTGACAGTTTTCAATTTTTTTTGAGCCCTAAAAAACACTAAGTGATAAAACTATACAAATATGATACATTAAGTTGATGTTACTCACACAATTTTTTTATCCCATAACTTTACATTAGGGGTTGAAAATAGCAACCCCTCTAATTTTCCTTGAAAAATTGTTTTCGTGGGATACATTTTCGATAGATAAAATTCTGTTATTTAGTTCTGAAGAAAAAGAGTCTTTTGCAGAATTTCGGTACAGTCGATACTTTTCTCGGAAAAAATAAAAACTTTCAAGCAGTTATGATCACTGTTCATTCCATTTCATCGTATGTTCCATAGAATGAATATTCTAAGCTAATGTTTATGCCCAAAATTGGTTTTGACAAAAGAAAAAAGATTCAATATGATTCTTTCTACAATTATCAGTTTCAGAAGAATTCAATTATTTTTAATACTTTGCAGTGATAAAATGAATTACTCATTTAAAAATGGTATTTTATTCGAATTTTCATTTGGCAGATATGCACTTTTGCTTTTATCTCCTGTCATAAACATACAATATTCATTCTATAGAACACTTATACGATGAAATGGAATGAACAGTGATCATACTTGCTTGTAAGTTGCAGTAATAAAATGAATTACTCAGTTAAAAAATGGTATTTTATGAATTTTCATTTGGCAGATATGCACTTTTGCTTTCATCTCCTGTCATAGACATACAATATTAATTCTATAGAACACTTATACGATGAAATGGAATGACCAGTGATCATACTTGCTTGTAAGTTTTTTATTTTATTTATTTTTTTATTTCGAGAAAAGAATCGACTGCAGGAGATTTTTTTACAGAGATTTATTTTTAGAGAATCTATGCCACGAAAACAATTCTTGAAGAAAATTATAGGGGGTTGTTATTTTCAACCACTAATAATAAAGTTATGACAAAATTTTCGTAACATTTACTTAGTGCTACATATTATGTATAGATTCATGACTCAGTGTTTTTAAAGAGCCTTAAAAAAATTAAAACTGTCATCGCCTCCCAAAGGCTGTATCTTGGAAGGGGGGTCGATTTCGAATAAAATGTATATGAATTACCCCTGCTTATTTTCATCGAGGAATTATCTCCCAAAGTCCCTCGCATTTGTTTAAAGATATATATCGAAACAAAGTTGTCTGTGGTGGGTATATGAATTATTATGGAAATTCGCCTAACATTATCCACATAAGAATATCATACTCACCAAAGCTTCCAGGCGCTAAAGAAATCGAGATGATCAATAATACAACGTGTAGTGAAAACATAATATCTCTCGTTACTCAAGCAGACAACACTCAACACCTGATTTTATACTTCTTCACACAGCAGAATTTGTAATCTATTTAAACGTTCCGTGATAAGGAAAACCAATTGTTCTTTTATTGGGAAGTTCAGTCGTTCTCATTTAAATTAAGCACTCGATTAAAAACAGGTTTTTTTTATCTGCCCACTCAGTAACGTATTACGATAATGCGAATTATTTTAATTATTCCTCTAATATCGTTTCAACCTTGACTGATAATATTGTTTTGATTGGACAATCATATTGACCTATGCAAAAAATTTGCAAGAACATAAAAAATGATAAGAATAGTCGTCAAGAATGTATAAACAAACACTTGTTGTCGGCTAATTGTAAATTTATAATCAATAGATTTCATTTTTTGTTTGTTCTGGAGACAGCCTTAGCATTAAAATAAGAAACTTTTGTATGGCAGTTTTTTTTCTGTATTAGATATCTTAGTTTTTTGTTGTCCAGTTTTATTTTCTTGCGTTTGTGCTATGCAGTATGTGTGCTGCAGTATAAAGATACTAGAGCTCGTTATAGTCGCTTTGCAGCTCGCTTTTGCTCGAATTAAAGAAATTGTTGAAAATGCACTCTGTAACTTACTCAAAAAATATTTTTATTCATATCTTATTGTACTATTTAGTATGTTCTTCAACATTTTCTCCTGATAATTATCACTACATAGTATAAAACAAAGTCGCTTTCTCTGTCCCTATGTCCCATTGTATGCCTAGATCTTTGAAACTACGCAACGGATTTGGATGCGTTTTTTTTATAGATAGAGTGATTCAAGAGGAAGGTTTATATGTATAATAAAACCTCTTCTTATTATTTTCTTACATATTTATCAGCTCCATCTGCTCTTCCAACGTCAGAAATCTATTTTTCACTAGCAGAAACTGTGTTTATCCTGCCGAAAAGAACAACACCTTGATTTTTGAATCTAAAAACGTTTTCTGTTGAGAATATCAATTAACACAGATATTGCAGAATGGATGATGAAAATTCAATGACAGGTTTTTTTCTACTGATGTTTTTCCCTATGAACTCAGGTATCGAACTCAAAATAGTATGGTACTCCGTTTTTCACTTACCTCAGCTGAGACATAATCTGTTTAATGTCTTTTATGTTAGCTGTGGATTCAAAAAAATATTAAGGGAGAATTTTTGTTTTATCAAATGATATTTTTGCGCGATATGTTATCGATCGAAAAATACCTAATTTTTTGTCAAAAGTTGATTTCATATTCATTCATATTCCATATTCATTTTATATTTCACCATCTCATTTTTTTTTTATTATTAGTATACTATTTGTCAGAGAACTCTCAGTAAAAATTAGGTTAAGCCATTCCATTATTACCGGAAAAAGTTATTTTTGTATTACGAAATACAAAACAACATTTTCTCTACAACTGTTAATGTGAATTTACATAGTCCTGAAATATAAATGATTGAAGGCAATGCTTCCAATATAATATTTCTATACAACAATTTTTTTTTCACCGTTAAAAAAAGTAATCATTCCCGCATCCATAGTGATGAAGAAAAGTCAAGTTTTTTTGACAGTTGTACAAAAAGTGTATTTCAATATTTTGGTTCCAAGTTAATAGCACAAACGAAAACGGAGATAATGACCAATGTTGATAGTGCCAAAATGTCAATTTTGACTCGAAAATAAAAACAATAGAGCAATACTGTTGGCGAAATGATGAGTTTTTCGAAAAAGATGACCGCAGTTTTTCTATCTCATTTAAAAAGTTGTATAGTTCAGGGATCACCAATTCTAGTCACCTTGTACTGTTCGCACTCTAAATTGTGGATTAAGGATACAGCAGCAAATTGTTTCGAAAGTAGATTTTCTTGAGGTTATATCAGCCATTATTGCGAATAGCTGACTCTACTAAGCCAGGAAAAATTCACCAAATTTCTTCATTTTAATAGGGTACCAAAAAAATACCTGTGTCACTATGCGTTGGACAGTCACATTAATGAAAATGAGAGCTTTTTCAATGTCTCCTACAATAACTTGTATTGAAAATTTCATGAAAAAAACTAATGCATGAAATATAATAATGTTGTTTTTTCCATTATTCTCTCCGGAAGAAATGTATTGACATATATTATAGAAACCCCATGCATAGTAGGTATATTCACTACCTAAGTCAGGAATGGAAAATGATACAAAACATACTTGATGATGAAAATAAAAGTGTATTTATATTGATATTGGCAATTCTGCTTTATTTAAAGCACTGAGTTTTATCAACACATTTATCTGTTCTTTCATTCAGAACTTTTCCTCCAGCACAATAGCATCCTGGTTCACAAACTGCTGGACAAAATATATCGCTTGTGAGACCTCTGCATGTAGTAGAGCATATAGATCCACAATCCCTGAATTCGAAGCCACATCTCAGACAATTTTCTGAAAAAAAAAATTACTTTTTGAAAGAAAATTGAGTGGATATTTTATTTTTGATCGGTCATATATTTTCATTCTTATAATTCATTCATATAAAGTAATTCAATGAATATACGAATATAATTTATAATTTCTGTCAGTGCTATTTCCAACATCAACCTGAATTACTCTCATCAGAAATTACTTGATGAACTATCACTAACTGAATAGGGATGTTGACTCATGTTACGAATTCATATAAATTGAGGTTTTCCTCATAGAAGGAAGTTTTTGCAATCCTAAAAAAACCATTTTAGTGATCTTATTATTCTCGTTAAATTAAATAAAGCTGGTTTAAATTATGTTATTTATTATCGACTATCACGTGACTGCGAACGAGGTCCGTCAAGTTGGCCCGGAAGTTCCGGCACTTCTTGAAGAAAAAATTTCCACGGTAAATGCTAGCTAGATGCTGGGAGATGCTGAAGAAAAAATCGAAATATTTCAACCGTTGTGGAAAAATCGACGATTGAATTTTCCGGGCCAACTTATGTGCAGCCCGGACACCTCAGCATTTTTCATCGAAATGCTCACAAAGTTTAATGCTAGGTAGGTGCTGAGAGATGCTGAAGAAAAAATCGAAATATCTTCAACCGTAGTGGAAAAATCGACGATCGAATTTTCCGGGCCAACTTATGTGCAGCCCGGACACCTCAGCATTTTTCATCGAAATGCTCACAAAGTTTAATGCTAGGTAGGTGCTAAGAGATGCTGAAAAAAAAAATCGAAATATCTTCAACCGTAGTGGAAAAATCGACGATTGAATTTTCCGGACCAACTTATGTGCAGCCCGGACACCTCCGCATTTTTCATCGAAATGCTCACAAAGTTTAATGCTAGGTAGGTGCTGAGAGATGTTGAAGAAAAAATCGAAATATCTTCAACCGTTGTGGAAAAATCGACGATTGAATTTTCCGGGCTAACTTATGTGCAGCCCGGACACATCAGCATTTTTCATCGAAATTCTCACAAAGTTTAATGCTAGCTAGATGCTGAGAAATGCTGAAGAAAAAATCAAAATATCTTCAACCGTGATGGAAAAATCGACGATGGAAAATTCTGGGCTAACTTATGTGCAGACCGGACACCTCAGCATTTTTCATCGAAATTCTTACAAAGTTTAATGCTAGCTTAGCTAGATGCTGAGAGATGCTGAACAAAAAAAATGAAATATCTTCAACCGTGGTGGAAAACGACGGGACAACTATTGTGCAGCCCAAAAACAATTGCACCTTTCATCGAAATTCTGGTGGAAGTAAATGCTGCAGAATGATGCAGAAAAAGTCGAAATATCTTCCACAGTAGCGGAAATGTCGTTGGTTGGATTTCCGGGCCAACTAATGTTCAGCCCGGAGACAAGGGCTTTTTTCATCGAAATGATAGCTGAAGCTGCTGAATGCTTAAGAAAAAGTTGATGTATCTTCGACTGAGATGAGAAAGTTGATGAACAACATATTATATGCTGCTTTTATGAGTTGGCTTGAGACTGAGTAAAACTCTTTGAGTAGTACTTCTTGTGGGCACTCACAATTCTGTACTAGGAAACCCATAAAAGAGACACACACCCAAAAAAATTTTGAAACTTATGTTATTTTTCAAATAACATACCCTGTATTTCATTTAACTATTCGGTAGAGCTTTTTCTTCTGTTTGAAAAATATGAACTTCATTGGGGTTATCTCTCTAGAAGTTTTCTGAAAATATATCTAGATATTATCGTCTGTAAGGCAGTTATGGAACGCCACATTATAACAATACGAATTTTTCGTATCAAAGGAACCACGGATATTAAAAAACTGACACTCATTTTATTTATTAATGAGAAGCAAAATGTTCAAAATGATCCCCTCTACTTCTGCACACTGTCGGTATTGTTTTTCAGGGTATTCCTCAGAATTTCTGGATTGATTTAATGTCTTCAATATTCCGTGGACTGGCCATATACACTTGAGATTTCAAATATGGAACGCCACATGACAACGGTACGAATTTTTCGTATCAGAAGAACCGTGAATAATAAAAAAAATACTGACGCTCATTTTATTTATTCATTGATGAAAGTTAAATTTAGTGTTAAATGATCCCTCTCTACTTCTGGACACAGTTGATATCTTTTTTTCTGGGGTTTTTCTTAAAATTTCTGGATCGATTTAATGTCTTCAATATTTCGTGGACTGGCCACAACACTTTAAATTCCAAATATCCCTATAAAAGTGTCCAATGGTGGTACATCGAGACTGTTAGAAAACCATGGAAAAAAAAACTTTTAATAATTACCCCGATAAAGTATATATCAGGTGTCCCAAGGTGAATGGCCTATTAGATCAAATTGGCGTATTACGAAAATGACTCTAGTTCGCTCAATATTTGAGATTCAAGTCAAAAATTCAGCGAATCATTTGATATTGATCTAATCTATGTCACTGCTTTTGAATTATAGTTGTCAGTTATACAGGATGGACCAAAAAATTTCATCAACAGTTTCCATAAAAATCTAAATAGGCCACTCACTTTGGGACACCCGATATATAGATATAATTGAAAGCAGAAGAAGGAGCTCTACCGATTAGGAGAATAAAATACTGGGTGTACCATTTTAAAAATAATAAGTCACATGAAATTTTTATGTTTGCTGTGCTTTTATGAGTTTTCTCGAACTCAATTCTGAATGCCCCTAAAAAATACTATAATTTGCCCATTCAAACGTTTTTGCACGACCATTATTGACTGACCTACTACGGACGACATTTTTGAAGGAATGATAATTTATTCAAAGTTATGAGGGTTACTTAAAAAAATTCACATTTAAAAAAAAATTCAGAATGATCAAGAAAAAAATCTTTTTGCGAAAAATCTATTGAACAGAAATGAAATTAATAATTACAATAACTATAAAGTGATTAAAATAATAACAGAAGAAGCAAATTATTTTCATATAGAATAAATTAAGAGAGTTGTTGAAACATAACTATCCTCATTAATGCGACGTTCAGCTTTTTTCTTGAGATCATCGTATTTCTCCCATTTACCACGCAATCTCTTTGCGAAAGCCACAAAATTACCCACGGAATCTTTGTTTCCTCCGACTATCTCTATCACACCTCTCAAAAAAAATGTTTTTTCCAGTATATGAATGTCATCAGGTATATCGGATAGCTTACATCTCACATCATTTCCTTTTTCATCCGTCCATTCCAGAAATATCAAAATATCATTGATTTTGTTTTTTATTTCTTTAGAATTTGTACCACATTCTGAACAGAACAATTTTTTTCCTGCAAGTAAACGATTAAGACTTGTTTCAAAGTCATCAATATTGTTAACTGATATTATAGCTAGTCCGGATCTGATTTATTCAATTTCTGAAATATTGAAGAATGGTTATCATAAAGTGACAAAACTCCCAAATTTGAAATAATTCGGTCCAATAATTCAAGAGTTATTGAACTTTGAAATTTCACCCATGAGGTAATAATGTTTTTGCTCACTTCTTGATCACCATGTATGACCGTGCCAAGCAGAGATTTTGAATTTTTATCAATAATGGATTCTTTGTGGTAACGAAAATGTAATAAGAACATAATGTTCACGTACAGGGTTTTCCAATATTCATGAAAATAGAAAAAGTCCGAAATTTTTCAAGTCCGGATCTGATTTCTTCAATTTGTGTAATATTGAAAGATTGCAATCGTAAAGAGTGACAAAACTTGCAAATTTGAAATAATTCGGTCCGATAGTTCAGAAGTTATTCAACTTTGAAATTTCAGCCATCAAATGAATATCACCATGTACTCGTATATCCAAACGAAGGCTCTTGATGAGAGTCCTCCCTGATGTACTTGATTCACGATATCCTTTGTCGCATTCTTCCCGGGACACCCTGTATAGTAGTAAACCGTGTTTCTTATATCATGATCGTGTTTAGTATTCTAACGTTTGGGGACAAATATGAGTTCAATAGCGTGATTTTTTTCAGAAACCCACATTTGATGCTCAGTTTTGTTCTTCTAGAGAAAAATTTCCCAATAACTTTAAAATTTTTCATTGAAATCAAGAGCTAATGCGACCCTATTCTGGGGAAAACCAGAAAAAACTAGTACAAGAAAAACCTACTTCATTCAATATGTAATGTCTAGGCAAAATAATTTTTTCAATTCAGTCCAGCACGTTAAATTCAAACGATGACTTTCGCTCTTCTGTCTTGGTTAGTTCAATATTTTCACATAAGTGGCCGGAAAAATTGAACGGCCAAATTTTTTCTTATAGTAGACTATATTGTGATTTTTTTCAGCATCTATTATTATTCAGCTAGCATTTATTTTTGTCAGCATTTGGATGATAAATGCCGTTGTCACCGTGCTGAACATAAGTTGGAGCGGAAAATTCAACTAACGGTTTTTTTTGCAGAATTCTACAGACGTGAAAAATATACTCCTGTTCTATTATGTGGTTCAAAATGAATAATACCTACCTCGAATTATTCGTCACTCAATTGTGTACGATTTTTACAGAAGAACTTTTCATTTGGATCCTTAATTTTTGAGGTAATTACAAAATAAGTATTTCTCGTACATGAAAAATTAAATTTTTTCCACTTTCAACTGGAATTACTCCTGTTCTACAGTAGTATCAATATGAATGATAAGATTTATTGCACTTAAATGTGTACTATTTATGCAGAAGAACTCTTCATTTGAGTATTTGATATATTTCGATGATAAGAATTGCTCGGAAATTACTCCCGATCTATGAGGCGTATAGAAAATAATGATACCTAGGTTATTCGTCTCTCAGTTGGATACAAATTAACTACAAAACCTATTCACTCGTTTTTCAGATATATCGAAAATAAGAATATTTTGAGTGAAATTAATTTGTAACTGTAAATGGATAAATGTGAATTTCTCATATAGTTATTAATTTTATTCATCTGGATCTGGCAGTACATAACACACCTAAAGGATTTCTTTCAGTCTCGAGCCAACTTGAATACCTGCAGTTAATCATCGCTTTTTTCACTACTGGCTAAGAGATTTCAACTTTTTCTTTAGCATTCAGCAGTATTTAGCTAGCATTTCGAAGAAAAATGTCCTTGACGTCGGCTGAGAATAAGTTTTCCCGGAAAATTTAACCAACAATTCTTTCTTCTCCGTTGAAGATATTTCGACATTTTCTGCATCATTCTGCAGCATTTACTGCCGTCAGAGTTTCGATGAAAAGTGCTATTGTTTCCGGACTGCACAACTGGACCGGAAAATTCAAACGTGGATTTTTCCACTACGGTAAAATATATTTCGATTTTTTATTCAGCATCTCTCAGTATCTAGCTAGCATTAAACTTTCTGAGCATTTCGATGAAAAATGCTGAGGTGTCCGGGCTGCACATAAGTTAGCCCGGAATTTTCAATCGTTGATTTTTCCATCACGGTTGAAGATATTTTGATTTTTTCTTCAGCATTTCTCAGCACCTACCTAGCATTAAACTTTGTAAGCATTTCGATGGAAAATGCTGAGGTGTCCGGGCTGCACCTAGGTTGGCCCGGAAAATTCAATCGTCGATTTTTCCACTACGGTTGAAGATATTTCAATTTTTTTCAGCATCTCTCAGCACCTACCTAGCATTAAACTTTGTGAACATTTCGATGAAAAATGCTGAGGTGTCCGGGCTGCACATAAGTTGGCCCGGAAAATTTAATCGTCGATTTTTCCACTATGGTTGAAATATTTCGATTTTTTCTTCAGCATCTCTCAGCACCTACCTAGCATTAAACTTTGTGAGCATTTCGATGAAAAATGCTGAGGTGTCCGGGCTGCACATAAGTTGGCCCGGAAAATTCAATCGTCGATTTTCCACAACGCTTGAAGATATTTCGATTTTTTCTTCAGCATCTCCCAGCATCTAGCTAGCATTTTCCGTGGAAATTTTTCTTCAAGAAGTGCCGGAACTTCCGGGCCAACTTGACGGACCTCTGCGAACGCCAATCAGAGGTATTGTGACGTCATTATCCAATATTTTCATTGCAAATTGGAATGTTCTATGCTCAGATCATAAAATACATTCATGAGGCTGCGTTTCACAAAACTTCATTTCTGTGCAATTTACAGTTCATTTTTGACATTAAACCATCGACTTAGTTTGAATTCATCAATTGTAAAGTAGTAACTTATTATTATTGATTCCCCTGATGGTCGCAAGTTTCTATTTCTATGCTTGAAAACAAGGATTTTTGTGCAGCGGAGCTTAGAAAGAAAACACCCCATACATCATTTATAGACCGACGTATTGATTTTAGGGGCTGTAGATTGAACTTTCTCACAAGAAATCAGGCAAAATCAGTTCGCTTTGACAGAAGTCAAAGTTTGTTTATTGGATATTGACGTAATCATCATAACGAGAAACAATTTAGCATTTCAGCGGGAATTCGAATTGTCTTTCATTTACGTATTTTTTATTGGCAATTATCATATTTTCAAGAAAAAAGTAATTTTTCGTGTTTGTATAGGGTTTATCTTTAAAATGAAATAAATTTCAAAAAGTAGTCAACATCCCTATTCTATTTTTCTCAGCCGCCAGGGATGACAATCATTCTTGGATGGATTTATATCAGATATTGAAAAACGCTGGCATGGTGCTTATGAGAACAAAATTACACAGAGTGTTTCCACGAGTGCTAAACACGAGACTCTGTACCTTCAGTATTTTCGAAAGAATCCTCAACAATGAATATCAGTACTTACTACATCTTTCTATTGGAATACAAGGTCCGTCTGGTTTTTTAGTACGTACGAACCTTCATTACATTCGCAACCCTTGTTACAAACCAAAATTTACAATCTGTTGGTCTGGGATCAGCGCAAGTCGGTGTAGGACATGGGTTCACACAATCAGATGGATGCTCATTTACTGGACATGATGAAGGTTTTCCTGAAACAGAAAAAAACTGATGAAAATGTTATTTATATTAAAATATGACCACTCTCAGGTTTAGTTCAGACTAGAAGCTTCGGCGGCTCATTTTCTGAAATGCGTTGACATGAGTTTGATAAATTTTTTCGCGTTATACAGGGTGTTTCCTAAACATGCGGCAAAAATTCAGGGCATTGTTCCTTGGACTATTCTAAGAATATTTTGTCCTTTGATGATTTTTGAAAAACCTCTTTGTTTCGAAGATACAGGGGAAACAAAATTTTAGATAATAACATTTTATTATGAAAAATTGCATGAAAGTTTAACTCAACCTACAAAAACTGTTGAAAATGACCACCTCTAGCCAAAAAAACAAATTCAAATGAAACGTGTATAATCTGTATTCCTTTACCATCTGAACTTATCAATTTTAAGTCAAAAAACTGGCCGTTTTTAGTAATTGGAATGTTGTTAAACAAATTTAAAAATAAATTGTACCTACTTAGTAAACACAATGCGGTACGCATTTTCATTTATTAATTTTAAAAATATGAAAAATGTTGTTCGCCCTGTATCTTCGAAATAAAGAGGTTTTTCAAAAATCATCAAAGGGCAAAACGTGCTTAAAATAGTCCAAGGAACAACCCCCTGAATTTTTGCCGCATGTTTAGGAAACACTCTGTATATTATTGACCTAATCATGAAGCAACTGTTATCTCAAAGTTTATTCAATTCAAAGAATCATAACTCATTTGAAAAATTTTCAGATTGAATATCATGAAGAAAAAAGAAATCAAACAATTGGAATATAAAATATAATTAAATGCACTTTTTTCATATAAATTTAAATGAAGACTATCCAAATTGAATAATAAATTGAAGGTGGAGAACATATAGTTAAAGTAATGAAGATCACTAAAAGATTTTCAAACATAGAGCTATTAGCAAATTTATCAAAAAAAAAATTAAAGGAAGTTGTGACAAACTTAGGAAATGGAAAAACTGATGCGTATACATAACTTTATTTACCAATAATTCATTAAGTATAGGAAATCATATGACTGCTGCAACTGAATGTTTTTCAGAATTGACGAGAAATTTCCTCTTGCACATTTTCGATACAGTGGATACTTTTGACATAAAAAAAAAACTTTCAAGCAGTTATGATTACATTTCATCGTATGTTCCATAGAATGATATTCTGAGATATTGCTTATGCTGAAATGGTTTTGACAAAAAATAGTTATTTAATACCTAGGTTATTAAAGGCAGCGACTAATGGTCAGATATTTTAATGCGTGAGTGGAGCGAACGCGTTAATAGTTCGAGACCATTAGTCGTTCGATTAATAATCGAGTTGATTACAAGATTTTTCTGACGATCTCAACATGAATTGTGTATGAATTCTTGATAGAAATACCATGTCAATTTGCACAAGGCAACATTTGAGTTTTGACATAATGGAATTTCTATGTTTCAGTAGAGTTTTGACATTTCCATACATGTCTTTTGAATACTTTGTCTACGGTTGCCATAGGATTGCACATTAAAAAATAGCAAAAAATTGAGCATTAAAAGGGTCATTATTATTCAATTTCGTACAGATTAAAATCACCTTTTATTTCGAGTCGGCGAAAAAAAAATTATTATGATCATTTCTACAATTTTCAGTTTCAGAAAAATTCGATTTTTTTATACTTTGCAGTAATAATGAATAATCAGTTATAAAATGGTATTTTATTCGAATTTGCATTTGGCAATATGCACTTTTGCTTTTATCTCCTGTCAAAGCATTACAATATTCATTCTATAGAACACTTAAGTATACGATGAAATAGAATGAACAGTAATCATAACTACTTGTAAGTTTTTTTTTTCGAGAAAAGAATCGACTGTATTGAAAATTTGCAGAAGACTTTTTTTCCAGTGTTATATTTTTCAAAAATCTATCCCACGAAAAGAATTATTGAACGAACATCACAGGGGGTTGTTATTTTCAACCCCTAATAATAAGGTTATGACAAAATTCTTGTGAGTAACATTTACTTAGTGCTTCATATATGTATAGCTTTATGACTCTGTTTTAAGAAGCTTAAAAAAATTAAAAACTGTCAACTCGTCATCGCCTTCCAAAGGCTGTATCTTGGAAGGGAGGTCGATTTCGAATAAAATGTATTGAACTACCCCTGCTTATTTTCATCGAGGAATCATCTCCCAAAGTCCTTCGCATTTGTTTAAAGACGTTGTATATCGAAACAAAGTTGTCTGTGGTAACTGGTGGGTATATGAATTATAAAGGAAATTCGCTTAACAGTATCAATATAAGAATCATACTCACCAAAGCTTCCAGCGCTAAAGAGATCGAGATGATCAATAATACAACGGTTTAGTGAAACATAATATAATATACTCTCGCTACTCAGCAGACAACACCTAACACCTGATTTTATACGTCTTCACACAGCAAGATATGTAATCTATTTAAACGTTCCGTGATAAGGAAAAGCACTGTTTTCTTTTATGGGAAGTTCAGCGTCGTTCTCATTTGAATTTAGAGTAGCACTCGAATAAAAACAAGTTTTTTTATCTGTCCCATCGGTAACGTATTACGAATAATGCGAATTATTTTAATTATTCCTCTAATATCGTTTCAACCTTGACTGATAATATTTGTTTTGATTGACAATCATATTGACCTATGCAAAAATGGCAAGAACATGAAAAATGAAAGAATAGTCGTCAAGAATGTTTACACAAACACTTGTTTGTCAGTTAATTCTAAATTTATAATCAATAGATTTAATTTTTTGTTTGTTCTGAAAATAGCCTTATCATTGAAATAGGAAACTTTTTTATGACAGTTTTTTTCTGTAAAAGTTATCTTAGTTTTTTCGTTTTCCATTCCAGATTCCTACACATTTGAATCAACTCTTACTTTTTGCCTTACACTGTATGTCACACTGGGCCAGAAAAAGGGATTGCTCTATTTTTTTTATACCTACTTTGTTGAAGTCGCTAGGACCAACGGTTTCCGGTAAAAACGCATCGAAATGTTATGATGCAAGCAAATTGTCCAGAGACGCCAAAGTAATTTTTTAATTAATTGAAGATCGTTGGCTATTTGACTCGTTGACATTATATTTTCGAAATTCCTTTACATGCTTGTCTAAAACTGTTGTGATAATGAATTTCACTATCCTTGAAGCGCTTATTATCACAAAACGCTTTATTTTCCACTACATATTCCATCGAATTATTGAAATATATTTTGTAGTCTTCTTAGACCTATCACTAGTTCAGTTATAGATCACCACCAGTTTTTATAGTTGTTTCAAAGACTTTTTCTCGAGCAATAAAGACCTAGTAGGTACACATTCACAGTTTGAGTATAAGAGTTATTACATCAACTTCAACTTCAAACATGCATATGAATAGGTTTCATGGGTAAAACGCAATTGAAATATGAAAGAACAGAAAAATATGTAAATACTGAACTCATTCTACGGAGCTAGTTCCGTCAACGTTTCAAGAAGCTACTAGGAGGTAATAATAATCCACAGCATCTACAGACAGCTGTTTTTCCCTCTTGGATTGCACAGCTCAAAGCTATCTCCATATGATGAGCCGCAAAAGAGGGAAACAAAGGTCTGTGGATGCTTTGGATGATAGTGCATCCTTGTAGGTTCTTTGAACGTTGACGAGACTTCTTTCGAAGTACGAGTTTATCAATTGTTGATTTTTTTGGACTTATATTATTCTATTCCATTTATTTTTTCGTATGATATTTAACGAAATGTAACAATGATTATATTTCAGAGCAGAAATGAAATTATTCAATTCTTACAATTCTGTACAATGTAGGGGAGATAGAGATTGGTTGTGGCAGATTATGAAAAAGTATTTTTTGCCTAATTAATAAATGCTGCTTCGTGATTGCTTCATCCAAACCGTCTAAAAATATCACGGATTTATTCTGATGGAGGCTTCAATTCTTAACATACCGCTTCAGTTTGGACGATAAACGTGTTTTTGAGGTTCGTCAAGAGACCTTTGCAGCAGCTGGAACTACTATCGTAGCGTGTGTGACTGTCAATTCGAAAAATGAATTGAATGGCTGTGTCTGTGAACGAAGTTTATCGAGAAACACAGCCCAAAAGTCAAACCAACCGATCATCCCTTAAAATTCGCCATCTAAAACAGATTCCTTTTTATTAACACAATTTGTAGACTTAGAACCTGAAAGTTTACCAGGACCTTCTGGAGTCACGTCATAGTTTACTCCGGAAGATTTAAAACCGACACCAACGACTGGAAAACGACTAGCTAACCGAAAAGAGCCAAAACCTGGTCGATCAGCCATATGGATAGACAGGAAAAAACAAAAGATGACAGATTTAAAAAATAATATAAACTCTAAGAAAAGCGGTGACAGAGAAATATGCGCCACAGTAGAGGTAAAGCTTGAACTAAAACTATTAAAGATCTGTTCTGTTGTTCTGTAGAAGAAAGTTTTTGTTCAATTTGTAAAAAGCCATTTTCCAACTCTCGACCAAAGAAAAACGGCTGCAGAAACTTTTTGTTCAATTTGTAAAAAGCCATTTTCCAACTCTCAACCAAAAAAAAATGGCTGCAGTGCACCAGTTGTTTTAGATGGGCTTATGAATAATGTAGGTATGAAAGTCCATATTTTGTGCGCATTCTGACGATGATATGTGGAGAAAAAAAGCTTTCACAACTATCCCCTTGAAGCAGGTTGAAGTTATCTTCTGTTTTTTTTGAATAGACATGTTTGTAGGTATTGCTTTAAATCAGTTCGATTCTAAATTTATCTATAGATGAATGTCCAAATCAAATAAATATACTCGTACTTAAACAAACTTCATAGTTTTATTATCGAAATGTCCAAATGATTTTAAGTAAAGATTAATACAACCCAAGTCTCTCCTAATTTACAGGTAGGGAAAAAGGCTATTGAAATTTCAGAAAAAAGCCTCAAATATTTTATTCGGGGAATAAAGATATTGCCATTAGCAAGCAGATGTTTGAATATATTATGTTCAATTCGTAACTATTCAGCCGAAAACAATAGGTAAATAAATAAAAACAACTCCGTTAAAGGTGAAATTTTCACTTCAGCTCGTCAGGTTGTCTTTAAAATTCTCTATCCATATTTGGTGATTCTTTTTCATTATTACAAATACAGCAAATTTTATCAATCTTTAATATAATTTGAAAGTTATGACAGATTCATACTATCGACTGTTGCAAACATCTGGCCTATTGCTTGCATTTTGATTTTTCAACACATCGATTTGTTTTCTCATCTAGGACTTTGCCTTCTGCACAATAACAACCTGGTTGACAACTGCTGCACAACCTATTAGACCAGAGATTCCCAAACATGTGCTACCACATGATGATCCACATTCATTGAATTCGAATCTGGTCTTAGGCAATTTTCTAAAAAAAAAAATTAAATAGAATTCTTAACACATATCATTACAATGTTTGAGAGATATCAAACAATTTATTTATTATCATTATTTATGAAGACGAGGAACATGCTAACTATTATACGAGTGTTGTCCATTAATTTTGGCGAAAGAAAACAAAATAAATATCGCTTCATGGTTTCTCGAAATATTTCCCTGAAAATGAGTTATGCATGCATTTGAACCAATTGTCGCAGCACATTTGTCCTCCAGTTGTTTTTGAGATCTACATAGGGTTTGTCACTGATCGACATTTAAACAACTTCCTTTTCTTTCGATAGGAAGCTTCCTCCATTTTATATTGTGGTATTCATTCACAACATGTTGAACTGGCAGTCTCTTTCTATTAATTGTTCATATTCATTTTGATGGTCCCTTAATTCGAAATTTCTAAGTGTGTATGGTTTCTCCAATTAGGTATAGCTCTACGATATTCACAAGGTACTTCATATGAAAAATTTTGGTTTTCTGATTTTGATTATAAGTTTTGACTTAAGGATCACTCCTGTTCGTTGAGTTTTCAATACTGTTCTCATATCGTAGGGGAAGGGTGTAAAAAATGACATAGTGGGGTAAAAGGACAGGGTAATATTCGGCTATGAGGAGAGGATATTATTATAATATTCGGCTAGAATGCTGTTTAACTAAGAAGTTGGCACATTACTTGGTTCAGATGAAAATGTGTAATATGTCATTTTACCCTTCGGGTGCTCTCCATTTTCGTTATCATCAACTAGAAAAACAATATTTGTTTTATGTCGAAATGTCTAGTTTAGACAACAGCTGAAAATATGGGCTTTGTTTTTGTTCGACATTTTTCAGAAAAATACTCTTTTTCAATGGAATTTTCAAAGTTTATCAAACTGTATGGCACTTTGAACACCCTTTCCCCATACACATTTCGAATTCTTCTAATATTCGTAGTAAAGCATTCAACATTGAGTTCTACACTGGTCATTACATTTGAGGACTCGGTTAGACTTGTTACAAATTGTGGTTCCATACTATTCTTCCTAATTGCTTTGAGCAGTAATTTTTTTTAAGAATTGCAGATAAATTTTTAATCCTTTCAGTATTATCCTCTCGATGAGAAGAATGCTGTCGTAAGCCATTAAAATTTGGTAGCCCCAGTAAATTTTTCATTGTCTAGACTCTAGACTCTAGAGTTTAACGGCAACAAATATTTCACCTCTCTCTCTCATTTATTTATAAGCACAATATAAAAAGGCGAGAATGAAAGAAAATTGGGCTTCTATAAAAAGATGATTTTTTCAAGAGTAAACTGAAGCGCAGAGTTTATTGCGTCAAAAGTTTTCTCTCTTACATAACATTACGGTTGTGAATTTCTGACCTATTTTTGTAAACACTCATGAAATTTTGAGACTAAATTAAATGAGAAAAACGGACACACATGCTCGAATCACTAACTGTTCCTTTTGATATCATTGAAGATCAACATATTGTGTAATTAATCAACATGATTGTTGACTACTTACTACATCTGGATATGGGAATGCAAGGTCCATCTGGCTTTTTAATACGAACGAAACCTTCATCACATTCACAACCCTTGTTGCAAGCAAAAAATTACAATCTGGTGGTCTTGGATCAGAGCAAGTCGGTGTAGCACATGGGTTCACACAATCGGTAGGATGCTCATTTATTGGACATACTGGGGTTTTCCTGAAATACAAACGAAGAACTAATTGGTAACTTGTTGAGAAAATAAGAATTTAGACAAGCATTACTCATTAATATTAGGAGGTTCGTTTACCGTACATAAATAAAATTACCTGAGATATAAATACGTTAAACCAATGATATTTCATATTGAAGTAAGTTGACCTTGTCTTTCATTGAGTTGAATATTGGAATTATTTCAGCTGAGTCAATGATAAATCATTTACAAAGATGAACTATTGATAACCTTCAAGTGAAATATGATGGACTGGTATGCAAAAAAATTTAATGAACTAAGTTTCGCTTAGCTAGGATGGTTACGTATATCACGATTGGCTATTAACTAGTGAGAATTTATTCATACTAGCACCATTCAGAAAAAACCTTCCAAATACCTTCTCAATGATGCGAAAACATGTTTATCCACGACTATTGTAAAATGCGTCCATTGTACGTCTCTGTGCTCGGCCTTAATAATACCCATCAATCACAGGGAATAATGAGATTATAATTCACTGCTGTCAGATGTTTCCGTGATTTAACTTTGATATAATATTCTTGAAATTGGTACTTATTTATTCAGTATTCTAAGTACTTCAACTAACAAATACGGACATAGCTCATCAATCAGGGCCAATTACAAAATATACAATGACCAGTTATCCGAAAATTGTTCATGTCCAACTTGACTTTTTCCACGTTTGTCATAGAAGGGTCTTGTCGCGGTCGCCAAATGTTGAAATCTTCTAGAAATATATTTAGTAGTCGTGGATAAAGTGTAGTAGGTATGCTACTCGCGTATAATGGCTTTAATTCACTCGCCTACGGCTCGTGACCTAAACTTCACCTAGCAAATAATAGCTACCATTATACGCTCGTTGCATAATATACTTTTGTCCACTTGCCAATACACATGAATTAATCTACTTATATTATTCACTACTACAGATGTAGGTTATTCTCTCTGAATAACTACATCTCATCTGCGAATCTCCCTAGTGATGCAATGATTAAGAAAGTAATCACTGAGAAAAACTTCATGACATTGCTAAGTAAAAGAGATGATTGGAAACGGGAATACACCGACTATAATCTCAAAGAAAATACCGTAAAATGGTATACAGATGGTTCCAAAACCTCTACAGGAGCAGGCGCCGGGATATCGGCGCCAAGCACCAAGTGTGCACTGTCGCTGGGCTCCTATATGAGCGTCTTTCAAGCGGAAATCCTAGCTATTGAAAGATGTCTAGATATAATCTAGAAAGAAACTATCAGAAGTGTGATATAGCCATACACTCAGATAGTCAAGCTGCTATTAAAGCACTAAGTTCCTACGTCATCGATTCTAAGATGATCTGGGAGTGCCGGAACAAACTCAACAAGGTAGGCAAGAAAATAAGGTCTTTTTAATCTGGGTTCCCGGCCACTCGAGAATCGAAGGAAACGAAGAGGCCAATACACTCGCCAAAGAAGGCGCACAAATGTCACTCTTGGCCCAGAACCCTTCTGTGGTATATCTAAATGTACCTATAAGAAGGGGTTTCTGGAGAAGGAGAAAGCCGAGAGGGAAAAGCTCTGGCGGAATCTCCCAGGGATGAATCATTCCACTGAGTTCCTTCGGAACTTCGAGACAGCGGGATCCAAAAGATATCTGTATCTTGGTAAGAAGCAATTGCACCTCCTCACTGGCTTTCTTACAGGACATTGTCGCCTTAGGAAGCACCTGTTGAGGATGGGATTGTCGGACACTGACGAGTGTAGGTTCTGTGGGGAGGAGGAAGAAACCCCCATTCACCTAGTCACGGAATGCCTTGGCATTACGAGCCTGAGGAGGAAATGCCTTGGACAAGAAACTTGTAAGAGTGAGGAACTAGCCTCGTTAAAGTCTTCACAGTTACTAGATTTCATTAGATCTCTGGAACTGGAAGGCGAGCTGTGAAGGTTTTTAACCAGAACAGCTCTGTAAGGGGGCACAATAGACCTTGAGGTCACAGTGGACTGTAACCCCTCTGTAAACTATCAACTATCAACTATTCACTACTCAGTAAATGTTATTCGAATATTATCAACAATCCCATGAAATCTTTTGTCTTTATCGAATTGATAAATGAAAGTGATCAATAGAAGGATAATGTTTCGAACGGTTCATTTTCAAAATAATGTAAAACAACGCTCAATAAAAGTTATTCAATCTGTGGTAGTCGGTTTTCGATTAAAAAAAATTAAGAATGCCCTGAGTAGGTGCTTTTGAGCGCTCGTTCATTTCTGGAGATATGATGCTATTACCTCAAAGTTTTGTGTAGGATTTGAGATTGACACTAAATATATAAATGAAGAATCTCAGCACGAGCCAAATAATATTCTGAGAATTATGTAGAAATTTAAATATGTAAACTGGATAATTTAAAACTTAAATTCTATGGTTCTGTTCTGATGATGTGAACCTCTTGAAATTTTGCATGGACGTTCAGTATATCAAATTTCATTCACAAAATTTCGCTCAAATCGGATATCTTTTCCTGGAAATACCTATAAAGTTTCTTGTTTTCAATATTGCAATTAATTTTTCTATGGTTTAAAACTTAAATTCTATGGTTCTGATGATGTGAACCTCTTGAAATTTTGCATGGACGTTCAGGATATCAAACTTCATTCACAAAATTTCGCTCAAATCGGATATCTTTTCATGGAAATATGAAGTTTTTTGTTTTCAATATTGCAATTAATTTTTCTATGGTTCTGTTTACATAATGGCCACAAAATTATGCGTGACGCTCATTATGAGCATCTTGCATGTGGCCGCAAGGAAAAGATTTCGAATGACCATATTTTATGGAACACCCTATATGATTCGGCTGATTAACGAACTGAACCGCGGTATTTGGTAACCGAACCTACCCAGAAAATCTGAAGTCTCTAGGACAATCTCTTCGGAAGTTATCGTGCTCATAGCTGGACGGCACCACGGACAGAATTGAATTCCACCACGGATTTGTCATCAGAGAGTCGAACCCTATCGGTAGACACCATTTTTGGCTCAAAATTCGAAAATCACAGGAATTTAAGCAAAACGTATAGAACGAAAGCTTAAAAATCGATCAGTCAAAGTTTTCGATGAAATAGAACATGTCGCTTCAAACACTCTATCATACAAACATTTCTATACTGGGTATTAATCCATAAGAATTCAAATATTCAGATCAAACTCACCATAGTAGCCAGGAGCAAGAGAGATGGTGAAAATCAAAATTGCAATATGTAGAAACATAATTCTTACAACACTTTCAGAGTATCAGACAACGAACTCAACACTAAGCTTATACAGCTTTACATAGTATGGAGGAATGACCATTTATTGGACTATTCGCCGATAAGAAAAGGTATCTTCATGTTGTCATTCCAATTAAGCGAAACAAAAGATTGGGAACGGGTTTTTCTATCTAGGCAGTTGGATTTACCGTACTACAAATGATGCTTATTATTTAAATCTCAGAGCAGACAACTCTAAATCCTTGACTACTGATTTTGCACTTCCGTTTCTGGTTGAAAGTAATCTTAACATGAAGATCTTTTTTGAAATTTGTTGACCCATTCCAAATATTCTCGAGTATCTGAAAAATAATTGTAAATTTGCATTTATCAAAATTTCCAATTACATGTCGACAACGTTGACATTATAACTATATTGACGTCTTATTGACATATATTTGCATTCTGTTAAGACTGATTACTAGTTCATTGACAAGTCACTACTAGTTTCCAGAGTTGTTTCGAGGAATTTCTCATGCAACAAAGACTTAGTTATTACACACATCACACTTTTTCTATTATCGATATTGGGGATTCAGAGGTATTTCATCCCGAACAACTAAATCATGAATATAAATAGGTATTATGCCGTATATGCAAGTGAAATATGAAAGTATGAAATAATACACTGCGCAAAAAAATTTTCGCACATTATGAAAATCTCAATTTATTCTACAACTGAAAGGGTTCTCAATGATAATTATTTTTATCAGAATAATGCATGCATATGTTATCCACTTTCAACGTTTTTCTTCAATACAGATGTTTTTCCAGCAGGAATGAAAAAAGATGAGATTATCAGATTTTGAATGTATTGACTCCATTCTGAAATCAGTTGTTCTCGATCAATTCTAATGATCAATAGTTTTTCTTTCGTTTGATTTTCTACACTCGATCGCTATGCAACGCGAAACGCGTAATTTGACCCAAGAGGAATGTGCCCAAGCGATAGTTTTGCGAGAAGAAGGGTAGACATACACAAGAATTGAAGAAAGGTTTTGAGTTTCTCATACAAGTGTGTCCAGAACGTTGCAGCGATTCAGAGAGACAGGTATGAATGTCCGAAGACCAGGACAGGGTAGATCACTGGTAACATCTACCATTCAAGAAGGTTACTTGAGAGTTTCTTCGTTGAGACAACGGTGTGCAACCACTCGCCTGCTTCCAAATCAGCTTGAGCAAACTCGTGGGGTGCAAATTAGCACTCAGACAATAAGAAATCGCCTCAGAGAATATGATTTAAGGCCTCGTGTAGCGGCAAGAGGCCCAGCTCTTACCCCAACCTATCGAAGAGCGCATTTTAGTTTGCGAGAGAGCATATCCATTGGGAAGTGGCTGATTGGGAAAGAGTTCTCTTCTCTTCACAGATGAGTCTAGATTCTGCCTCTACCATTGTGATCGACGTTCCCTTGTATACAGGCGTCCACATGAAAGATATGCTCAATGCAATTTCCGGAATACTACTGGTTTCGGGAGAGGATCGATTATGGTATGAGGTGGAATATCTTTAACTGCTCGCAGAGACCTAGTGGTCGTTGATAATGGAACTATGAATGCTGATAGGTATATAAGGAACATTCTAAGATCACTCATTTTGAGTATAAACAGTCGTTGCCGAGCTGTAATTAACGCAAGGGGTGGAAATTCCAAGTATTAAATCACTTATCGGCATTCCTGTATTTTGAAAATTTTTATTCTCTTCTTTCACATAGGATTCGGTGAAATCTTGAATTATTTCTCCATTTAATGTGTCTTGTTCGTTCAAAAGTTTTCCGAGAGAACATAAAAAAATAAATTATAAAATCAATATAGAATTAACTTTCATTTAAATCGAGATTTTCAGAATGTGCGTTGATTTTATTTCGCAGTGTATTAATCGACAAAACTCAACAAATATTTAACTTTCATTCGCCAGGTCAGCTTCAAAATTCTTCATACATATACATATAGGTACATTTTATTTGAAAATTCTCTTAGGATTCTGAATATTGTGTATTACAACTAGAGCAAATTTTTTGTACGAATCTTGAATATCAGTTGGAAATTATCAAAGATTCACACTATACATGACTGCATACAGTTGGTCTATCGCTTGCATTCCGATTTTTCAACACATCTATTCGTTTTTTCATCCAGAACTTTGCCTCCTGAACAATAGCAACCTGGTTGACAAACAGCTCCACAACTTATTTGACCAGAGATACCCAAACATGTAGTATCACAAGTTGATACACATTCACCGAATTCGAATCCTGGTCTTTGGCAATTTTCTGAAAAAAAAATAGAAAAGCATTTTAATAAAAAAACATTCAAATGTTGAAGGAATACAAAACAATTTGGAACAATGGCATTACTTCGGCTGAAAGGATAATGGATTTCTTATTATGAAAGATGAGGAACATGCTAACTATACGATAGTTTTTCGTTATATTTTGGGATAAAAAAAACAAAATGAAATATCGCTTCGTTGTTTCTCAAAACTCTTCCATGAAAAAGTGCATTTGAAAAAAATTTGAGGAATGTTTTGAGATCTACATACAGTGTGGAACAGCCAAATGGAATAAATTCGATAACGAATAAATGAGAGCGTGTTGGAGAAAACGCTTGGACATGTCGTTTTCTATTTCAGATGATTAGCATTTTTTCCAAAAAAAACATTAAATAGGGTGTGTCATGTGACAGTGGCGGATACCAACTTTCTTATTTTAAATACAACCCCCTGTATATTATTAGTATTATGGATTTTCAGGAAATTCTAGTCATAATTCATGTACAATGTCCCCTACCCATCTTCAACTCTTTTGGAAATATCAAGTGTTTTCAGATGTATTACAAAAATTAACATTAAGAAAACATATTTATACCAGATTGGCATGTTGCCAAGACATTCTGGCGAACATTTTGAACATCTCTTACATTGAAATTAATGTTTTTTTGTTTTTTACTTATTTTTGAGATAAAATTATTTTCTTTTTTAATTTTAATTTTTGTAATACATCAGAAAACACTCAATATTTCCGAAAGAGTTGAAGATAGGTATGGGACATTGTGCATGAATTATGTCTAGGATTTTCTGAAGAATCCAAAAAACTTAAATATACAGGGCTATATAAAAATTTTTTTCTCCAACCATCAAAAAATGTTGACTTTTCTGTAGGTACTATTTTCAGGTGCAAAAGTCATAAATTCTCTTACCGTACAAAAATTTGCTCGTTGCTTAGCAACACTTTTATCCTAGGATTAAAAACGCTACTTTTAATCCTTGGATTAAAAGTAAACGCATTTGAAGTCTACTTGACAATCACTGTCATGATTCTGTTTTCAAATTCATGACCAAATTATGAACGATTTTCACTAAAACCAATTTTATTGTAATTTTGACTTGGTTGGATAAAAAATAGTATATATTATTCGGATTAAAAGTGCCTATTTTAACTCGCAATTTTGCATTCGCTCGGCTGCACCTCGCAACTGCAAATATTGCTCGTAAAAAAAATATGCACTTTTAATCCTTATAATATAATATACTTTTTTACGAAATTGCTTTTTTTCCTGTCAAAAAAGTGAGTGTCTATGTATCCGCGAAAGAAAACCCACTTTTTTCCCGAGGAAATAGTAATTGTTGATGAGTTATATTTCTTCACTATTAAATGGTCGTTTTTCCTGTCACAGAAAAAAATAGTTATTATACACGGAAAAAACATAGATTTCAGCTCTCGAGCTGAAATCTAATATTTTTTTGCTTTGTATGATAAAAAACTATTTTTTGAAAAAAAGCGCATAAAAATACAAATAGACGTGTCCAAGCGTTTTTCGCAACACGCTTTCATTTATTCGTTATCGAATTCATTCCATTTGACTGTTCTACATTGTATGGTTGAGTAATGGATTTTTCAATTTTCACCGATCGACATGAAAGCTACTTCCTTTTCCTTCGATATTAAGGAAGCTTCTCCAATTTATCTTGTGGTTTTCATTCACAACATGTTGGACTTGGCAGTCTCTTCCTTTTGAGCTCATTTTTGATTGTCCTT
Source organism: Propylea japonica (assembly GCA_013421045.1). NCBI lineage: Eukaryota > Metazoa > Arthropoda > Insecta > Coleoptera > Coccinellidae > Propylea > Propylea japonica. Next base: position 30,552,412 of record CM024242.1, read on the forward strand.
TAATTTGAAATTCCAAAGGGTATCTTTTCCCACAATAATAGCTCTACAACATTCACAAAGTATTTCAAAAGAAAAATGTTTGTTTTCCTGATATTCATTATCAATACCAGGTTTCACTCAAATATCACTCCTGCAGAGCTGTGCCGAAGTCTTGTGCTTAGTGCTCGTGAAAGCACTCGAAGCACTTTGTGCTCATAAGCACAGTGCTCGCGAGCACTAGAGTGAACCAGTGCTTAGTGCTTGGAGCTTCGAGAAATTTTTGAAAGGGCTTAGTGCTTAGTAATTCGACAAAGTACTCCTAGGCATCGCAGTACTCCCGAGCACTTTCAGAAACTACCAAGCACTAAGCCCTTTATGGACTTGTCGGAACATGAAAATGACGGACTAAAGGCCGGATTGGAATAAACAAAGAACTAAAATATAAATATTTTTTCATTCAACCTTTATGGATATCTGAGTTGTTAAGTTTTGCCGCCATTATTTTGACACGGAGAACAAATTGTTATGTTTTATGGCGAAATTTTTGTGGGAAATTCTATGGAGCAATGCGACCTTTTTTCGTTATATGATGCAAGTTTCTATAATCATGCTTTCAAGTTATTTACTGGCGAATATTCAAGTTACAGTCTGTTCACTTAATGAATGACATAAAGAGCTCAGAAAACATTTGTAGCATTTTTTTTAGCTTCGCCTCAAGAAAAACTTTCATCTTATTGGTTGCCAAGACGTCATTGTCTTTCTACAACTTTTCGAATTTTATTTTCTGTTTCGTGACCAGATGCTATTCTTTCAATTTTTTATATGACGTCATGGTAACTTTATGATTTTTTTTTAGCTTCTCCGCAAGAAAAATTTCCATCTTATTTGTTTCCAAACGTCATTGTCTTTCTATAACTTTTCGAATTTTGTTTTCTGTTTCGAGACCACATGCTATTGTTCCATTTTTTTATGATGTCATGGTAACTTTATGTTTGTCTGTGAACGACAATGTTGGACATGTTGAGAAAAAACTATTGTCAATTTCAATTAGGCCAATTCAAAACACGATAACACTAGAAAAAAATTATTAGGACATTGAAATCAAAATTTCAAACTAGAAATATTGAATGGAAAATACAAAGGATCATTTTGAAAAATGCTTAGTGCTCGGTGCTCGTGTAGACAAATTACTTTCCAAAAGTGCTTAGTAATAGCGAGCTTTCCTTAAGAAATAAGAGCTTAGTGCTCGAGATTCCGAAGCACTTTTTTTCATCAGTGCTCGGCACAGCTCTGCACTGTGCGATGAGTCTTGAATACAGTTCTCACATCGTTCTCATTACGAATTCTTCAAATATTCTTAGTAAAACATTCTCTCTCACATAACAGAACTGCGAGTTTTTGGTTTTTTGTGAGCACTCATGAAAGGTTTAGCCTCTTTGAATATGAAAAACGCATAAACAAGCTTGAATAATTAACTGTTCCTTTGAATAACTTCATTGAAGGTTAACGTATTTTGTCACTAACAAACATGATTTTTGACTACTTACTACATCTAGATAAGGAAATGCAAGGTCCATCTGGCTTGTTAATACGAACAAGACCTTCATCACATTCACAACCCTTAATGCAGACCTTAAAACCACACTCTGGTGGTCTTGGATCAGAGCAAGTAGGGGTAGCACATGCTACACAATCCGTTGGATGCTCATTTACTGGACATGATGAGGGTTTTCCTGAAACAAAAACGAAGAACTAGTCGGTTACTCGTTCAAAACAAGTTGTAGTAGGACAAGCATTTCTTCGGCTGAGGAGCAAAATCGGTATCTCTAATTTGACAAATTTACAGGAGTGACAAAAAAACTTTTTTCTTGAGAAAAATGTGCGAACTTACAACTTTTTTGAGTGATCTTTTCGCTCTTCTATTACAAAATATTTATTTTACTTTTTTCTGAGCTTCGACACAACACGCGACGGGTTATTCGAAATTTAATGAAAAAAACCTGAAATATAAATGGGTTTAACCAATAATATTTCAATGGGAGGTCAGTTGACCTTTACGTTATCTTTTAACGAGTTTAATACTGGAAATATTTCAGCTGTGTCAATGAAAAATCATTTACAATGATATAAGCGATCACAGCCTAACATTTGTAAGATCAATGTGAGCAGTGTAAAGAGTAAGCCAAGGATGATAACGTATAGAAATTTGAGGAGAATTAATCAGGAACAGCTTCTGCACAGTCTTGAATCGCAACCGTGGCATACTTCCTTCGCGAACCGGATGTCAATAAAAAAGTTGAACTATTCAATACATACGTAACTCGTTGTTTTGACTTGCATTCTCCAGTTTTGACTCGCAGGGTTACTAGACCTAAGGCTTTATGGTTGACGGAAACGGTTATAGAGATGATGAGGAATCGTGATAGAGCTATGAATAGGTACAAGAAATCAAGGGATGTAAATGATTGGTTACTGTACAAAAATTGAGGAATGCTACTCTGCGGAAGTACGTAAGAATAAGAAGAAAGTGTTGCATGATGCGTCTTCGAGGGGGGGTAGGGAGGCATGGGCTGCTCTTAAATCACTTAATGTCGCCGAGGGTGGGGATTCCAATCGGTTACCCGCGCACCTGTGCGATCCCGATGTCGTCAGTGATTATTTTGCGAAATTTACTTGCCAAGCAAACGATGATATCTGCAAAGATAAAATTAGGTTTATAATAATAATAGGATCGATGAGTATCTTCGTTTCTCTTTCAATATTGTTGAACTTGCAGAGATTCGTGAAATTATGCATAAGATCAGTACAAGGTCTGCGGGCGCTGATGGAATTTCTTTCCAAATGATAAGTCCCGCGGCTCCAGCCATCGAGAAATATATTCTTCATTTAGTAAACAGCTGTATCCTTTCAAATAAATTTCCGAAATTGTGGAAGAATGCAATTGGCTGTGTGCTTTCCAAGACTTCAAGTCCTGAAACTGTTTCTGATTTGCGAGTAATCAGTATTCTTCCTGTTCTGTCCAAAATTCTGGAGAGGGTTCTTTTCAACCAGGTGAGTTCCTTCTTGGGCAGCTCCCGTCTGCTTCCGGACTATCAATCGGGTTCAGGAAAACCACAGCACAACAACAACACTGCTTCGGTGACAGACAGGATTTTGGGGATCTTGATAACGGTTTGATATCTGTTCTCGTTCTGATCGATTTCTCAAAAGCATTCGATACGATTAACCACAAACTTCTTCTCGCCAAGCTGAAATGCTTTGGATTTGATAGGAATGCAGTAGCAATGATAGAATCGTTCCTGATGTTGCGGGTGCAGACAATTAAATCAACGGTCGATCTTCGTTGCCGAGGCAGATCCTCTCGGGGTGCCCCAGGGTTCTATTCTCGGTCCACTTCTGTTTTAATATACACTTCGGACATTTTGAGGGACATGAGCGTTGCATTCCTGAGGCGTATGCAGATGATACCCAGCTTTCTGCCTCTTTTCCCTTGGAAAATTTATGTATAGGGGCTAGTGGTATTAATCGTGATTTGGAGAGGGTTAGATCGGAATCAGAGGCACATAATCTGCATATAAATGCAGAAAAGACGAAAGTGTTAATCTTTTGTCGAGAAAAAAATTGGAAATATTTGAAAGAAAATTTAGTTCTGAGAATTGGAGGTCAGACTTTGGAGATATCTGAGTCGGCTCGAGACTTGGGGTGGTTCTGGACAGACAGCTGAACTTTTCGGAGCATGTGTCCGGTTTAGTTAAACTGCATATTACAAACTCAAACTGTTATATGCTTCACGAAGAGTTTTGACTTTCGAATTGAGAAAGGCATTAACGGAGGCTCTGGTACTCTCTCATTTTAATTATTGTGACTCAATATACGGGCCTTGTCTAGACTCATTTTCAGAAGACGTATTCAGTTAGTCCAGAACTCATGTTGTAGGTTTATTTTTGGTCTTCGCCGGTTCGACCATGTATCAGATAGGATTAATAGTTTAGGTTGGTTACGTATGGAAAATCGTGTAAAGCTCCATTTAGGATGTTTCACGTTCAAACTTTTAAGATTTCCGGATAATACCTTGAGCAGTAGGCTTATTGCGAGACGATTGGCTCACAATGTGAATGTTAGGCATCGACATAGACTCACGGTACCGCTGCACAGGACGGCCAGGTTCAGAAAAGTTTTAGTTATAATGCTGTGAAAGTATTCAATTCACTAGATGTCGATATCACGGGTATGAGTGTTTGTCAATATAAACGCAGGCTGAAGTCTTTACTCTTTTCAAGGCAACTTGGTGGCAGCCAGTAGCCTTTTTTTGTTTTCTTTTTCTCTCAACAATGCACTTATCTTATTTTTATTTATTTGCTTATCTTAGTTGAGTATGTATGTTTTTTTTTTATTATTCCTCGGGATTGTGTAATGATCGTTGAGCATTATATTTTTGTTACTTTCAGTTTTGTCACACAATAGCAAGAAGAATACGGAGTTAAGTGTAAGAATAGTCTAGGGACTAAACTTCGCTTCGTAGGGTTCTTTATCATGTAAAATTGTAATTGTCACATTTCTTTCAATAAAGACGATTTATTATATTTATATTATAATGATGAATTTTCGACGACATTTATGTGAAATACATAATTTACATGACAATACATGAAATATGATGAATATATGAAAAAAATTTGAATGAACTAAGTTTCTCTTAGCTAGGATCGTTATATCATAGTTTTTCTATAACTAGTGACAATTTAATCATACTAGCGCCATCTCAGAAGTAGCCTTGCAAATACCTTCTCATTAATACGAAAACATGTTTATCCACTTGCCAATACACTAAATTCATCTTCTTTCATTATTCACAACTCAGTAAATGTTTTCCAAATTTCATTAACAATCCTATGAAACTTTTGTCTTTATCGAATTGATAAATGAAGGTGGTCAAATAAAAAACAACATGTTTCGGACGTCTCATTTCAGGAAATAATTTAAAACTACTCTTAAATAAAGTTATTCAATCTGTGGTAGGCGGTTTTCGATCCTTCTAAAAAAAAAGCTCTGAGCCACTACCTTACTAGTTCTAGTAAGGTATTGTCTGAGCAGGTGCCTTCGAGCGTTCGTTCATTGGGCCAATTACCTCAATGTTTTGTATTGGACTTGAGATTGATACTAAATATATAAATGAAAAATCTCAGCACGATCGGAATAATATTCTGGAAACTATTCAAAAGCTGAGATGTGTAAAAACTTGACAATTGAAAAATTGAATTGATTCTGATGATGCGATCCTCTTGAAATTTGGATATGGACATTCTGTATATCAATCTTCATTCATAAAATAAATGTCACTTAAGCAGATGTTTTGTAATGAAAATATAATAATTTTTTTTTAATATTTCAATTGATTTTTCTATGGTTCTGATGATGCGATGGTCCTGAAATTTATCCTGAACATTCAGTGAATCAATCTTTACTGCAAAAATAAATTTCACTCGAATTTCACTCGAATCGTATCTTGTTATGGAAGTATAAATATTCTTCTTTTCAATATTACAGTAGAATTTTCTATGACTCTGTTAACACTTTCGCCACAAAATAGATCATGAGGCTCAATATGAGCATCTTGCATGCGGCCGCAAAATTTCATTTCGATTGGTTTCGTTTTGTCTGAGGTCTTGAATAACAAAAATTTTGGATGGCCTATTTTATGATACACCCTGAACGATTTGGCTGGTTAACGAACTTTAGGAACCAAACCTACCAAAAAAATCTCAAGTCTCTTGGAGAATCTCTTTGAAAGTTATCGTGCTTTCGGCCGGACGGGCCCACGGACAGAATTGAATTCGACCACGGATTTGTCATCAGGCAGTCGAACCCTATCGTTCGAAAAAAAACAGACATTTAGGCAAAACAATATAAAACGAGCGCTTAAAAAGCGGTCAGTCAAAGTTTTCAATAAAATAGAACATGTCGCTTCAAACACTCGATCATTCAAAACATTTCCATACTGGGTATAATCCATATTAAATCGAATATTCAGATCAAACTTACCATAGTAGCCAGGAGCAAGAGAGATGGTGAAAATCAAAATTGCAATATGTAGAAACATAATTCTTGCATCACTATCAGATTATAAGACAACGAACTCAACACTTA
>CM024242.1:30558637-30832656 GCA_013421045.1 Propylea japonica
CCCATAGAGATACGAATGCATAGATTAACTAAGAATATAGATGAATCACTCATACACTTAGCGCCATCTATGGTGACGGTAATCTAAACACACACAAAATAATTCAAAATTCTATCGTTAGATGTCACTACATTCAGGGCAGGCTTTTTTAAACTAGTAGATGACCGTAGTTTTTAACACGGTTAATGCCTTCCATGCACGCTACGATTTACCATGAAGGAAACCTGAGCTAATACACATGAAACATGTATAGAAAGATGTTCAGAAATTTATATTCTTGATACTATATAGATATACCTACCTATATTTTTTTGATAATGGGCATTACAATAAAATAAGTTTCAAACAATATTATTACAAAATAAGTTGGAATATCTGATTATGTCGTGTCGGAGGACATTTCGTTTATTCAAACAGCTTTTCGTAAAAAGCTTGATAATTCGATTTATTCATAGTAGTCTTAAATTATGACTTAAGAACAGAACTGCATGTCAAGTTTTGTCATAATTTTCAAAATGCCTTCACGAAATAAGTTGTTTGTGTGGTTGGATGCAGAAATAGGGAAGGAAGAAGGTAATTATGATATATTAATTCAAAAGACGTTAACTTTGAAAACTATCTAAACAAAACTTCAGCATGTTCACTAGTTTCTCGTGGCATAATTTTCATAATTATAATATTTTGTAGATATGTCATTGCTGCTGAAAAAAACTGTGAAAGGTGTGGCTTCAGCGTATTGGCAATCCAAAATTATTCGAATTGAGCGATAGCCAAATTAAAAATGAAAGAATATGCCAGTTGCACTTTCATGGAGACTGCATCGACAATAATAGTGGAAAGTTGAAAAAAGGTTCTTTGCCCTCTATCAATTTGGCAGGTAATAATCATATAAGTATATGCCGGTCTTCCCCTTGTTCCTACCATATCATCTCACTTCCGTTTTTAATCCTTCATAAGGCATAAAGCTTCCCAGGTTTTTGATTCTTCTCTCTGCCAAAGCGAGAATGAAAAGCACAAACCCATTTAAATTTTGAAAGAAGCCTTGAGAAGAATTCGCAATGCCAGGATTGCGTTCAGAAACTGGGGATATTCATAGCAATCAACAAAAACAATCAGCGAATCAGACTCGATCAAGGAGTCAGCTCGTTGATGATTTGGTATTGCTTGGAATATTTTCCTACAACATCTTTTCATAATATTGTCTTATTGCTTGTAAAAGATTATGAAATATTGTAGGGTATACGGAGGAACATAATGAAATTTCGGTTACGCCGAAGAAAAATTTCAAGAAAAAAAAAATAAAAGATGTTACGGAATTAGGTCCTTCAACTTCATTTGGACGAAGCCCAAAACGTCATGTTACCGCACCCATACGGACATATTCAAATTCGAAGAGAAGAAGGCTAGAGTGTAACGAATCAGCTAGTTCCGTCTCCGAAAATTTGGCAGGAAACTCTCCCAATTCAAGAAAAACATTCCAATTGCTGTCAGAAGGTGAGGTTTTCAAAATCACAATTGAAAGAAATAAGTTATGTAAGCCATTTAGAATTATGATCAATATAGTTTCAAGAAATAAGGATCTCTTCCTCACCATAGAGAGAATAAATGGATATTGATACATTATTACATTGGAGCTCAATTTGAAAGTTCAGCTAAGAATATACAAAGTAACCTTTCTTGATAGGTTCTATTATATTCTCATTGAACAACCAAAATATGAAGATATGTAATTAATTGTTGAATACTACAATTCAATTTAATTTTTTATTTGACGATATGGTTATTATAATATTTTATACAAACTCGTCGCTCAAATTTCTATTTAGGGACCTATATTACCTACTCATGTTTCCTAATATTTTTAAGTTTAATTGAAATTTTTTTGTCCAAAGGGAACAAAAGGAGAACAATCAAGAGGAATAATCGTGGTAGAAAAGCTAAATTGGCCAGAGAGTTGTTGAGAAAAGTGAAAAACCGGAAAAACCCACACAGCTACAAATTTTTAAATAACATCAATTCATTAAATAAAACAACCTTGAATTTTTTGGAATGCCAAATTAAAAACCAAGTTTTGGAACCAAGGGGACGGAGATTCACACTGGATGATAAAATATTTGCGTTGAGTACATTGAGACAATGTAGGAAAGGATACAAATTTTTATCTAAATTTTTCAGTTTGCCATCTCGTCAAACTCTGAACCGACTCTTATCAAATTTAGATTTTCAATGCGGACTAAATGAATTCATTTTTCAAAATTTAGAAAAAGCAGTTGGCAAACTGAAACCTTTAGATAAAATTTGTATCCTTATGTTCGACGAAATATCTTTATGCCCTGGCCTGACTTATAACAAGAAAAATGACGTAATAGAAGGTTTGGTAGATTTTGGCAATGGAAATAGGCAAGCAGTTTTTGCTGATCACGCTTTGGTTTTCATGCTGAAAGGTGTCCACAGGAAGTGGAAACAACCTATTTGTTTTTTTTTCTGTGAGGGCACCACTTCGTCAATAAATTTGGTCAGAATACTAAAAGAAATTGTAGTTCGTGTTCGCAATTGTGGTTTAGAAATCATAGCTTCAGTTAGTGACCAGGGGGGTTCTAATAGGGGGGCAATCAATAAACTTCTCAAGGAAACAAATGAATATTGTTTGAGAAGAAATATAGAGAATAGGCATCAGGGCTATCTAATTAATGGCATCGAAATAATTCATTTGTATGATTGCCCCCATTTGATGAAAGGTATTCGAAATTCCATGTTATCAAAAATATAATTTTTAAACAAAATGAGCAGAAAGAAGCCTCCTGGTCACATATAATCGAATTATATAATAAAGATAAAGATATGGGTCTGTTCAGCCAATGTTCAAAATTAACTGACGAACATGTAATTCCTCACAAAATAAAAAAAATGAAAGTGAAAAACTGCACTCAAGTTTTTAGCAGATCTGTTGCGGTGGCATTGAAAACCAGAGCTGAAATCAGTAACGACTTGCCTCAAAATTCCCCGTATTATATCAGTCCTGCTGCCAGTGATACAGCTGATCTACTGATGTTTTTTGACAAACTCTTTGATAGTGTGAATGCAAGTTTCTTCATACCACCAGCAGGAAAACAGCTAAGGGGAATGGTAACTTCAAATTCCCCCCATATTAATACCTGGAAATCCTCAATACCCGTTCTCAATTCCATGTTTTTCAAATCTTCCAGTTCCTCAAAAAAGATCCCCTCCATCACTAATTTCATCTTCACTCTCCATGGCTTCTTATATTTATGGAACAAATTAAAATCTAGGGGTTTCAAACATATGTCGACAAGGTGTTTCAATCAAGATCCCCTAGAAAATTTTTTTTCTCTGGTAAGAAGCCATGGAGTGAGAAACGTAAATCCTACCTGTTCCTCCTTTACATCATCCTTCAAATCCCTTGTCTTAAATAATTTCATGTCCCCCCATTCCCCGAATGCTAACTGCGAAGAAGATGAATCTTGTGGAGCGCTTGATGACCTAAAAGAATTTGTCAACTCAGGCAGCAGGACTGATGAAATAATTTCAAATACTATTCCTCCTATATATCCTGAAATGAAACCAAAAATATTTGACAGAAAATTAGATTTTTCCACCGCTTACGTTGCAGGATATATAGGACGAAAATTATGTCTTAAATTGAATTGCGATGCCTGCGCAAATATATTAAAATCCAGTGTAATCTCCAAAAAAAACCTCTTAATAACAAAAAGAACATATTCAAATTGTAGTATGATGTACCCCTCAGAATTTTATTTGCATATATTTCACCAACTCATTTCTCAAATTGTTACCATTTTGCCATCAGTTATAAATTCTTTCAAAATTTCAGAACAGTTAGCAGATCGAATTGATATTCCCGATATACAAAAAATTTTCTGCAAATCACATGAATCTTATTCCAATTTTTCATTCAGAAAACGATAATTTTCTTTATTTTTTTCTATGTTAAAAAATTAATAAAATTCTGAAGGGTACCGATCTTCGACACAAAAATTTTGATGTGGTTTGTAATTTAGCTTTTCAAAAATATTTAAAAAGAAAGAAAACATGATTTCGCATATATATATATATATATATATAAGTTTAATTTCAATGTATTAGATAATGAATAGGTAGGTAGGTTCAGTAATTAGAGTTAAAATTGTTTTTCATGTCATCAATTGGTTTTGTAGTAAGAATTAATATGGTTTATAGTAAACGTAATTTATTTAATGAATAATTTCTGTTATGTTTCTTAATTGATTAGCAACTAGCAGGAGACGATGTTTCCCATCGTGGATGTGGGAACCGTGTTTGAAATGAACTATCACTTGTCGACGGGTTATGCGACGTACTTATTTGAAATGAACTGAATAAATATAAAATTTATCTGTATTGATTAGTACAATTTTCATCTAATAAAGATTTATTCTGCATTAAATTTGCTGGTTTTCTCTTTAAGTATCAGTTTTAAACAAAATAGGTAAGAGAAAAATTCGTATAAGCTTTCATTTTTAATGGAAAAGAATTTACCAATCAACAGCTATCTCGAATCTTTCTCTTATTTTATTTAGGAAATTCCAAGTATTTTGGTTCTGGTTATTGGAAAAAATTCGAAATGTGGGTTACAGAATACTTTTTGATTTTACACATCTTTACAGATTTCTTTTTTAATTCAGTTTTTTTTTTAATTAGTATACTTACCTCGAAAAGAGATTGCACTGAAGCTTGTTTTGAGAGTGAGCTATCTATTTCCGTTGAGTTAATCTATGATAGAATGCATCTACCTTAGATATATTTATTTATTTATTATTTAGCGTATGGCGCTTCGACACATTATAAACACAAATCATAAACATTAACAAACATAAACATAAACTACAAAATACAACAAGCCTAAGCCTACAAACAAACATCGAGATTATTTATATATTCTATCGCTTCTGGCGTTGCAACCAGGAAGTCGTCGGGACTGCCTTCGTATGAGCGTAGGGGGCATTCTTCTGTTATGTGCTTAATCGTTTGAATTTCTCCGCAATCGCATGATGGTGATGGTAGTTTTCCCCTTAGATATAGACTGCGCAGCATTGAGCAAAAATATTCGATCAAATAGTATATTGTTTACTGGTTAGGAAAAGAGTAACATTCTTGGGCGACATGGATATTCTAGTCATCTGTTAATTTTCAATATTTATTCATTTTTGTTTTTTTTCATATGAAGGCAGAAAGTTCAAAATTTTTCAAATGTAATTCCAAAGGAATATGACGGCCTTTAGCCTTCACAACGAGCTTGAATCTTTTTCTGATAGCGGCGCAAGCTGTTCGAATGACATCCTCACTTAAACGGCTCCATACTCGCGTCAAGGACAACTTGAGCCATTCCTTATGGAGTGTGTTTTTCAGAACAAACCTGGGCCTGTAAAACCGGGTTTAGACGAAGCGCACCTACTCGCGCACCAGCCTCGCTTCCGCTTCATCCCATACTGTAAACATGCCCTCGTTTTGAGGCTCCTCGTCCTCGGGTTGAGCCATTGCCGGTCGTTTTTCAGTCGCGCATCAAAGAAACCTAACTGTGTTGTTTGAACAAATTTCTGGAGCTAGTCGAGTCTGGTAGTCTCGGACTGTAAACGAGGCTGATTACTACTTCGCCTTCTCATCCTGGCTCACCCTTCCTGGCGAATCCAGTGCGTCGAGGATGAGTTTTTGTGCGCTACTAGGCGGCGAGGTTTGACTCGCGAGTGGTTGCGCTTTGTCTAAATGCGGCTTTAGATGCCCCAAATTCAGTAGTCGAGTGGTTCAAATGTTTTAAAGACGCCGGCCACATGTCACGGTCGCTCAAAACTGGAACGTTCGATCTCAACCAATTTTGCGTGCCATTTACTTTATGCGAAGGAGCCGAGTCTTGTTGGAAAGTCCAACGCTCCTAACCGAATGTTTTACATCTCAAGTCTCTAGGATAATCCCTTCTAAAGTTATTGTGTTAACGGACGGCCCCACATACAGAATTGGATCTGACCACGGATTCGTCATCAGGAAGTTGAACCCTCGTTTGAGTCGATTTTCTGCTCAAAATTGGAAAATTACAGCCATTAGGGCTAAACTATAAAGCACTCGTTCAAGTAAAAAGAACGCTCAAAAAAATGCAATCTTCTGAAAGCTGAGATTAAAGTAAGTTACCCTGACCTCTCTGACAATTATTTCATCGGAATTGATTGATTTTGTACTTACCAGAGCTTTCATATATGAGAGAAATGATGTAGATGAAAAACGGAACATGTAAGGACATCTTACTAGTATCGCAAGTATGCAGCTAAGTCGACACTATCCACGATACGTCTCTTAACAAGTCGTGAAAAAATAATTTATTGAAATATTTCGTGATAAGGTACAGTATTTGTTTTTTCCTTGTTTACATTGAAATTGTACAAAACAACGGATTTCAAAACAAGTTTTAATCATTTCATTATAGAGGACATTTTCATGTAAATTTTTCGAGTTGCCTTACTTTAATTTGAGATTGATAGAGAACTTGTCTTTCAGGTCTAAAAACGTTTCTGTTAATAATATCAATCAACACGAATCATTTCAAAATATTGCAGAACGGGTGTTTTAATTACAATGCGAGATATTGGTATTAAACAGCTTTATAAATACAACAAGCATTACTTCACATACTTATAAATTATTTCGTACTAATATTTTGCTTCATTTTCTTCTGAAACTCACCGAGATTGTATACAATGAAATCTCCCAAGAGCGCACACCGTTGGTTCTAGCTCTTTTGTCCGGAAGTGGGAGGTGGGCGGCTACACACAGAGAACTATTTAATTGACTGAAGTAAAATAGAACTTCTGCCAACTCAATATTGGGGTTGATAACGAGCAATTAAATATTTCATTTACCCAATGAAATGAATTTATTGAAATCAAGCTGAATAACAACCTCCATTTCATTCGTTCAAACAAATGAATATAATCATAGTGAGTTGTACACCACTTCTGGGAAATAAAAAATTATTCATCCAAAATACTTGATTAATTTCAAAGAAATCGGAATTTATTGTTCTAACCCTTTATTCGTTTGGAGGAAATAAAATTGTTGTTGTGTCAATGACATTAATGATTTTCGCAATCAAACGATTTGATTATCTCAAGAATGAATTATTTGTTTCAATTGTACGTTTTATTGTCTTAAACAAATTATGTTTCAAACAATACCAGTTCTTTTGTTCAGGAAATCTGAAAATGATTCTTCTGAACAATATGATATGGTTATATAGGGTGTCCCAAATTCGATGCTCACACTTAAAAGCATCTCGTAAACTTTCAGATTTAGAGACAAAAACTTCAAGGGTCCTATGATTCCTTCTATATAAGATATAGAAAGCAGATCATATCTTATTTCATCGAAAAAGAAATCGTAGGGCCCTTGAAGTTTTTGTCTCTAAATCTGAAAAATTTCGAGATGCTTTTAAGTGAGAGCATCGAATTTGGGACACCTGTACAACCATATCATATTGTTCAGAGGAATTATTTTCAGATTTACTCAACGTGTACCTAAAAGTAGGTAATTGTTTCAAATATTTCGCTCATTTATATCTTCGTTTATATAAATAAACAGAGGTTTAAAGCGTATCATCGTTAGATATAGGTATATAAAACGTATTTTAATGGTATATATTGTCATCGTTACAGCGAAATATTTTAAACAGTCATTTTTCAGAAATGTCGTTTAACTAGAGAACGGATATCTTTGATCTATTCTCTGGTATCTCATTATTTCAACAAAGAGATCGGCAATGCTTGAAGGATTTTTCTCGAATAATTATAATTATCTAGATGCTTTCAGTGAACATCGAATTTGGAACACCTGTACATATTAATTTACTAATGTTTGGGATGGCCAAAGAAAATATTCCGTTACTTTTTGAAGTTTGTATTGAACATTCAATGCAAATTTATCAAAAATAAACATTTGTATATAGTTCAAAAATCAGGTACTCATTCTGATGCTTATCATTTATAATATTAAGTATTCTATCACTTTTGTTTGTATTCAACATATAATGCAAATATATCAAAAATAAACTGTTTCGATCAGGTACTCATTCTGATGCTTATTATTATCATATAAAATATTGAAAACATAATATAAAATTTTAAAAACAAACATAAAGTTATCTAATTAAAAAACATGAATCTCAGTGATATTTTCAATAGACATTACTTAAAATTGAATAGAAGCTAATATGTAAGGACCCATCGTTCATAGTATGGGCGTTTATAGGTAGTCTAAATACCATGTCATCCAACTTGATAATTTTTACTTTAGGTATATCAGTCATGTTCCAGTCACGAATTCTATACGATTTACAGTGCGCCTCAAATGTCAGTAACTTCACATTAATAACGACAAATAAAAGACATCCATTGTGCACGAATAACTCGCATAACTTAACGAAAATTGGATCTTCATTTCTATTGAAACCCAAAAGGAAATACTGATTCTTTTTATAGTGAAGTCCATTGATTTCTGCCCATGCAAGCATTTCACATTCGCCATACAAAGAAAATATCTTAAAATCAAAGAATTTATTGTACAAAGATGAACTTAATTTGTAATTAGACTTTCCAGTGAGAATTTTTCCAAGAGCTATACCATATTGATTGAAAAACCTAGAGCATAATCTGAAGGCATGATGTAAAGCAAGTGTTCGACAAATATTAATTCGGGAAGGGATAGCATGAGCTTTGACTTTAGATATTTTATGGAAAGCTTCATATCGTATACTGGAGAAAAACGTGGGAGGTCCCATTAATTCTATGATAGTTGGATAGTGAGTTAGAAAGTGATATTTAGGTTTAAGCGGCCTGTGAAATAAATTTAAATATATGGTATGATGTTCTTTTATTTTGCATCTCAGATAAACGATTTTTTCTGAGGAAAAATATTTGCTAGAACACATCTGGACAACATCATACAATGATAAGTAAAAGTCCCAGACTTCATCATCTTCAGGCACAAGGTCGCCTACTAACAAGCTGAAGTATATGACAAATGAATGCATTTCTGCAGCAGACATCATGATCAGTTCATTTTTTATATTCTCTAATTTAATAGGAGGACATTTGTTTCCTATATCAGAATGTTTCGAATGATGAAAGTACTCTATTCGTGAGTTAAGGACCTCCAGAGTAAATATTTTATTTTTCAATATGAAATGATTCAAAATGATTCCCATGTCATACCTACATATGCCTTCTAGTATGTCATGCATAAAATCACATGTGATATTAATGCAGTTATGATAGTATTTCAGTTCATTCCACAAACAATCGGTTTTAACCCCATTTCGTAGATATTTGAGATCCACTTTGTAATTATCGGGGCTTCTCATCAAATCTGCATTCTCACTAACACTGTTTGTGCAAAATGTTTTGTCTGCTTTGCAGAAACGACAATAAAAGTTCGAATTGAATCCTTCTTGAAATCCCAACATGAAGTTTATACCCAAATTATCACCTAGTATACCAACAAGAACTACATAAACTTTCAAAGAGTTATTATTGATAGTTAGTTCAATTCCTGAAGTTTCTAATGATTTTAGCTGTTTTAAGATTGGTTCGAAAATTTCTCTATGACTGAAATATGCTTTATACCGTGTTTCGAAAAGTTGTAAAAGAAATATATTCTCTAAGTGGGAAGCACATTCTGGAGGTAAACACGCTAAAGAACCGTATAAACCTGCCACTTTATGAAAACCAGCTCTAGAACCTAGTGGATTACCAGTTTCAAATTCATCCATATAAATATAAAAGGGTAGTACAATTTTATCCTTATAGTCTGTTTTAATATTTTTCCAAATTGATCCATGCAGGAAACAAGACAAGGTGTCTGTTGAAGAGACCATCGTATCCATGTAATTTGTAATGGCATTGTAAACATTCGGCAATTCTAAGAAATTTTTCAGAATTTTTTTCAGAGGCATTATTTGAGCACTACATTTAATTAAATCATGATGAATACTGCCCAATTTCTGAACTGGACCTTGTAACTGGCAAATAGTAAATTCTTTGGGCTTAATAAAATAGTTGCTTGACTCTAGGTTTTTCATAATTAAATGCTCGCTATTCAAATTTGAAAAAGGTTGTTCAATTACTTCAAACATAGACCTAAGTTCTCTGACTTCTGTAGTAATACAATTTTTGTCATTAAGCCGCGTACACATCTGAGCAAAAGAGCCGAATGAGCACATCGCGTATCGCGCCGAATGAGCATTCAGATGTGGACGGACAAAACGCGCCGAACCGAATGAGCGTTTGTGCGGGCAATTTTTCTTTCCGACGCACGAACAGAATGAGCAATATGAGCATGACGTGTTCGGTGCCGCACAACAGATGTGTCAGTTCAGTGCTTACGAACGTAAACGATGGAAAACTTGGGATGTGCTAGTGCCTCTTTCATAATTCTGTACGAGTTGCTAAAGAAAAAGAGACGACGGCGAACTAGATGGTCTTCGCAGTTATATCTACTAAGAAGTCGAGACCGTAGCCTCAACAGCACTTTTTTATTACACGACATTCAAAGTAAGGGCAACGGCAGGTGATTCAAAAATTTTACAAGAATGTCAGAAGCAGATTTTTCATTTCTCCTGAATGAGATTAAAGACAAGATATCCAGACGAGATAGTTCCGAATGGCAATCCCTGCGGAAGAACGTTTAGCGCTAACACTGCGGTTCCTTGCAAGTGGCGATTCATTAACAAGTCTCCAGTATATGTGGAAAATATCCAAACAATTGATATCCAGAATTGTTCCCAATTGCAGAATATTTTTTTGTGATTGTTACAAGACCACAGAAGCGAAAGCTCGAAAAAATTTATTGGCTTCTGGTGCTGCTTTCCAGTCACGGGGGTGAGTTGCTCTGAGCAGCTCAGAGTTGCACCCGGACTGTTGTCTGTGTTTCGAAACATAGAATCCTTTGTTTTGGACCACAGACAATAAATAGTCCCGCGGCGACTCACCCCCGTGAGTGGAAAGCAGCATGGGTGAGGATAGATATTCTGTGACAAAACGAAAATTATGAATATACAGTGCATCCTCGAGTGCATCCCATTTTGGGTGAGACAGCCAGGTTTCTAGCTTGTTATTTAAGATAGAGACTTGGGGTTTTCACGTTCCTGTCCTACATTCTTGTGAAACTGAAGTTGGTCTGTTTCCGTTGATGAGATACAAGGCGATTTTGGAAATTTATACTTTTCGCACCCCTCCTTTATCTCCAAAGTTATTAGAAATAATGCTGAGCTAAAAACATTCTGATACAGAATTCTGCGTAGAATACAGTGAGGAACTCAACTTTTTTTTCGTGGTATGGTTTTGAAGATACGACCAGGCTGTCTCACCCAAAATGGAATGCGCTATACGTTATTTTTGAACGCCATGTTCATCATAGTTCAAAACGAATAATAAATGTGGCTACCTCATATCGCACTTTACATTTCAATACATTTCTGTGTGAGTAATACAATTATTCAAATACGCCAACGAGGTGGAAAACGAGGTCAGAAAACTGATGGCTTTGAAGAATAAGTTAGATTAATCTAAAAAAAGACATTCCAAAAATGAACGAATGAAGTATGAGAAATAATATTGTACAAAAAATATAATTATAAAACAACAGAAACATAAATATCAAAGTTGACTACAAAACAAATGAAAACAATTCATAATAAATCTGTATCATAAAATCTATTTTTACTATCCTAAGTGAATAACATAACAGTCTCCTTCGGAATTTTGATTGTTTAGAAATAATGTCTAAACTATGGTTCAGACACTACACAATGCCACTGCAGTACTTTCCCACGCGTTATTATTATTATTATTTCTATTTTTTGTATATATGGAACTCCTATACTCATAATCTAGAAGAATACTAACTGATAGTAACTTGAATTACTCATTCGATTGAATTTCCGTCCGAAAGTTATTGCGTCGAAAAAACATCGGAAAACATCCTCTGGTAGGTACCGAAGTAGAATCCAACTGTTTGGAGTAGTGGAGTAGGAAGTAATCAAAAGGATCTACTCCATTCGGAGTAACTGTGACAACCCCCTGAGCACGAATTTCCTTTGATGGACCGACAAATTTCGGATCGGCTCCGCGCAACATGAGCGCGCTCATGCTGTGCGTTTTGACCGTCCACATCTGAATGCTCATTCTGCGCGATGTGCTCATTCGCCTGTTTTGCTCAGATGTGTACGCGGCTTTTACCCGTCCACACTGAGCACGAATTTTCTTTGATGGATCGACAAATTGCGGATCGGCTCCGCGCAACATGAGCGCGCTCATGCTGTGCGTTTTGACCGTCCACATCTGAATGCTCATTCTGCGCGATGTGCTCATTCGGCTGTTTTGCTCAGATGTGTACGCGGCTTTATACGTCAGAGCTTTATTTTCCAGAAATGGAGTTATCAGATTCGAAAAAAGCAAATTAGTAATCCTTATAATCTCTAATGCTTTAGTCCTGCTTATATCACCATTAAAAAGATTTGAAACGAACGCTAAAGTGTTGATTGCTACAATTTTTTTGAAATTTGGGAGTGTTTCGTTTTTATGTTCATTATAATTTAATATTGTTTCAGAAGAATTCCGGATAGAAGGTGTGGAACATAATTGACTGGAATTGTGAGATTCATTCGGAATATTACCTGATAAAGAATGCTCCTGAATGTCATTATCAGAAATATAATTATCTGTTTTTCCTATATGACTACTCAATATATGCTTTTTCAAAAATCTGAATTCTGAAAAAGATCTGACACATTCAGAATATCCACAATGATAGCATAGTGTAAGAGGATGGAGCAATTTTAGATGATTTAAATACAGAGTATTATCTATGAAAATTTTTTCGCAAATTTGGCACTTGAGATTCATGTTTTCGAATTAGTTTTTAGGAATATAAAAAAATTTTCACATTAGTTTTACTTTTCGACTGCCTTTTCATGACGCTTTTTCAATGCTTTCATGAAATCCAGAACATAAGGAATTTTCACGTCATATTTGGTTGATATATCATAAACCTGATGTTGAATCAGGTAGTATATCTGCTCACACTCTGGTGGGTAAACACCAAGAAATAAAATGAAACTTTTGAAGCATATATCCAGCGCTTTCAATAATGATTTCATAGGATATAATGCAC
Organism: Propylea japonica; assembly: GCA_013421045.1. Classification (NCBI taxonomy): domain Eukaryota; kingdom Metazoa; phylum Arthropoda; class Insecta; order Coleoptera; family Coccinellidae; genus Propylea; species Propylea japonica. The sequence continues at coordinate 30,571,847 of CM024242.1, forward strand.
CCTCAATAAATACATAGCTTTTCCTTACTTCAGTTATAGATGGTGCCTCCACAACTATTTGAGGATGCATGCATAATCCCAATTTTTTCAGTTTTTCCTCACGTTCTTTCAGTTTCCTCTCAATATCCCCAGGAACTTTGACTTGTAGGACGAGGGCCTCTCGGCTTTCAGATATTGAAGGTTTCCACTTTTTTAATTTATTTGATTTGTTCGGCAGGAAAGAAGGCAGCAACAATAATTGGATCAATGTTCTTGAATCTAGAAAAAAAGGTTTAAACTCATTAAAACCACAAAAAATGGAATTAAACATATAATAAATATATATATCATGACGCCCTAGTGTTTCGAAATATATTTTCAGTAGATTACTATAGAATTGCCCATTATTTGTTTCCAAAAAAAATCAATGGAAAATTTGAAGTTTACTTACCGAGCGAAAGATTTCCGGATTTCAAGAGATCCACCAATAATGCATCAGATGTTCCTTGGCAATTCTTCAGCTTATATTCCTGCACATCATTGAAAAATTTATCGAAATTGTCAAAGAGTGCTGTTGATTTTCGAGGATATTGCACTTCGAAATCTGCTTCAATCTGTAATAGAAATTACATAAAATATTTACAGAATGCAGAAGTTAACACCGAAAAAGTAGGTCAGGTTTCATTAATTATTCATTAATTTTCTGTTTCGATTACACGACTCTTTCACATATAAATATATTATTGAGATTTCCTAATATGAATGAAAAATATACACAAAAAGGTGACAAAAAATTTTCATAATTGCTGGTGAGCAATTTGAACATTAGGCATAACTTAAATATGTACAAGTACTTACTAAAATGTGACTGGATTTTTCATATAGAATTTTCCAATTTCTATAAATTTCATTGAGGTTTTTACATTTTTTGTTCAGATAATACTCTCTAAATCGTCCCTGATATGTTTTTTTCCAGTGTATCAAAACCTGCTCCTGTGGTTCGATATTAAAATTGAGCCAAGTCTTGGATTCGTTATATTCATCCACTTCGTAATCGAGAGCTTAAAAAATATATGTTTCATATTATTGTAAACCATAGAATCAGAAGAATATCAGTTATACCTTGTGAAGAATTTCCTGAGTCGTCGGATTCTCCAAGTGATTGTTTTTTTGAAATTACTCCCGATTCCTTCAAAAGAGCCAATTTATTTTTGTATTTGTCAGGTATTTTACCTTTAGCAATGGTAGGTATATTATTTAGAGTTTTATTTTTTTTACTGGAGCAACATAAAATGAAGATTTTTCTTCCTCAGGAAAAATTTCTATTATTTTGTCTGCTATGATGTTGAAGCATTCATTTGTCATATGCCTGAAAATATACTCATGAATTTCTATATCATAGATACCTACTTATAATAAATAGGTACAAATTTGAATATTTTGTCAGATTCCAATTGATATTGATTCAATAAATAAAAAAATAAAAAGGATTCGATTTAATGACAGCAAATTCACAAATGTACTGACCCATATTGGCTCCTGTTGCTCAATATGTGGGTGATAATGATATCCACCAAATAGTTTTGGTATTTGGGTAATAATATTGAGTCTCTTTGATAAATTTTGATAATTGCCTCCCCAACACAATTGGACTTGAGGATATCCAAAATGTTCAAGTCAGCTAATTGGCTCTGGAAGGGCTTCTTCATGGGAATTTCACATTGGTCAATACTTGATCTTCTTTTTTTCTCATTTTTTGAACTACTTTCCGCTACGAATTCCTCGAGAGTTTCATGAATAATTGCAGAAGTATCATCAATTGTGAAAACTAATGGTGACGTTGACGAAAAGTTGCTAAATGTCTCATTGTTGTTCATCGCATCGGCAATGAAAACGTTATGTTTGTTTATAGGAGTGGAGCTGCTCAAAGATTCACTATCTAACTCCATTTTCAAAAATTTCTTCAATTTTATTTTGTGCCCCACAGATGTAAACAAGGATTCAACTTCGCCAAATTCATTGTCCCTATAGAGTTCTTTCAATAAATTTAGAGTTAGCTTTTGTTCTGAAAGAAGAATATCAATGTACCTATACAATGAAACCTGAAACCTACAGAATGAATACATCTAATTTTATTTTATAGGTTGAGTTTTTGAGGTAAAAGCACCATTTCAATACAGTAATTTTGCTAAAAATGTGCCTTGAGAAAACATCATTACGAAGCATTATACCTACATAATATTGCTATTGATCACAGGAATTCGGACTTGATATTTATTGAATTTTCAACAAAATTTTTGCTCAGTTTTCCGAGAATTTAACACCTTTTTTTACATCTTGAATATGTAAATTTCGATGTGACTCTGGAAAGCAAGAACAGACCACTCAACTCAATTTTTCTGAAAATTTTCGTAACCTTGTATTCATAATTTCATCCATGTTGTTAATAATTGAAAATATCTTTCAGGTATTTGGATTTATTTCGACACTCCTTTTTACATCATTTCACCGACGTTTCGGTCGCAAATCGGACGCAAATCGGACCCATGATTTCCACAAGTTCTAACCTTCTACCACGTCTTGATTTTAATATAATTTTTAAATATAAAGAGGCCAACTCTATACATGTTGAAGACAATTTTAAATGTAACTCGATTCCTGTGAAGTCATTATCCTTGATAAAGGTCCGATTTGCGACCGAAACGTCGGTGAAATGATGTAAAAAGGAGTGTCGAAATAAATCCAAATACCTGAAAGATATTTTCAATTTTCGTAACCGTTTTCTATTTTATGTCATGGTCCAAATTTCAGCGGTCGCTATAGCGAACACAGATAAATAAATTTGAAAATTACGATATAGCATTCGTTTATGTAGAACGAGAGCTCAAAAACACAGGCAGATTCAACGAAATTTTTTCAAAATCGGTAAATGAAGACGAGCATAACTTTATTCACATCAACCGAAAATTTTAATCAATAGGTATTACCAAAGATAAAAGATTATAATTTTTGATTATTACAATATCATAATTCGGTAAATAAAAGCAGCAGAAAATAATAAGCGGAAATCTGAAAAATTTCTGAACCTACCTTTCAAAGTGTTGAATATCTCTTCCAGTCCCCTAGCAGTCAGCCATAATTGCAAATGTTCGTAATCGTCATACGAATCCATATCACTGTCTCAGAAATTAAAATCGCCGAATGAATAAATACAATTTTCAATACTTATTTTACCCTTATTTCACTTTCACTGCACGAAAGAACGCCTCAACGGTCTGGTCTAGGCTTAGTCAGCATACACTAAAACGCACAAAATTTTCGGAGCCGATCAATGATTCGGGTATATTCGTGAATCGCCTAGGTGGTTGCCTACTCCGAGTTTTGTAAAAACTGCAACTAAGATCATATCTCCCGCCTTTCCAGTTTCAAGTCGAAACATCTATAAGCAGGATCTATCGCCACACCATCCTTACGTTTTTCATATTTTTCAAGTGAAACGGCGTTAACACTGTTAACAGCAATTTTAATTGCTCAGTTTAGTGGTTTTAATAACAAATATAATATGGATAAGGAAGAACAAACGTAAGCATATAGCGATAAATTAATTTCAACGGAAAATATATAGATCGATTTTAATTATTTTAGTGAAGGAGCGCTAGGACAAGAGCTAGCAATGACTTTGGAAGAAAAAAGAGAATCCAAAACAAAACGAATTATTTGTCCTATATGCACGAGTAATGAAACTTATCAGACTTTCAAGAAACTAGTGAAGCATTTGACAGATCATCATGATATAAATATAGTGCAATCATCTCAAAATTTTGTTACTTTTAATGAGTTCTTGGAATGGAGGAGTTTGGAAAATCGAGATGTGGATTATATTAATCACAGCACATCGACTTATCGTGGAAAAAAATATATTTCATATAGATGCAACAGAAGCAATTCAGAAGGTATCTCTTTAATAGCTTTTTATATAAATTTGGAAGAAAATTAAGTTTTTCATATTTTCTAGGATTTGTCTCTACTGCCAAAGTAAGGAATTTAAAAACAGGAGGCAGCATCAAAATCAATGGAATGTGCCCATCAAAAATCGATTTAACAATTTTAGAAAATGGTACCTACCAATTGGAATTTGTAAAATTACGTTTTAATAATTTTTACTTTTAGGAAATGTAACTATGACCTTCATAGAAACTCATGTGGGACATGAAAATGAGCTACGTTCAAAAAGATTAACAGGGAAGGAAGAAAAACATATTGTTGATAAAATGTTAGCAGGAGTTAATTCTAAAAGAATTTTAAATGATGCGAGGAAAATTGAAGATGGTCAATTATCAAGGATGAACTTATTAAATGCTAAAGACTTATCCAACCTGAAAAGAAAACATAATATAGATAATAGACGACATGCTGATGATATGATGGCAACTGCATTAAAAATTGAAGAGTGGAATAAACTAGGCAGAAATTATGCATTTTTATTTAAAAAAATTGGTAAGTTTACTCTTCAGTTCATCTTCTGGGTATTTCGTGTATGAATATTTGGGTTTAATACTAATACAGTAGAATTCCCATTATCTGAACTAAATGTTGTCGTTAGGCATTCGGATAATCGAAATAATGGGATTATCTTATTGAAAAATTATGATTTATAATAATATATTTATTGGGAAAAACAAAAATAAGATGAAGCAACATTAATGAATATTCATTAAATAAATAAATTGACCTGTCCTTTTTTAAATATTTACATAATACATCTGTGTATATCGATTTCATTCTGTGATTTTCATTTAGTCGTGGACGTTTGGATAATCAGAATTCTGTATAACAGGGGTCCGGATAATGGAGTTTCTACTCTAATAATATTAACCAAGTTAGTAATTAATGGTTATAGTTGTACATATACTGGGTACTTGTATGTAGTAGATAGATGCATGCTATTGTAGGGGATAATTATCCTGGTTTGAAAGAAGAAGACTTTGCCGTGGGTTTTATGAATGGAATCATGGAAAAAAAAATGAGAGAGAATTTTAAAACAGTATGTGTAGATGGAACGCATGGTTCAAATCGAAGAAATTGGGAACTAACCATTATACTAGTTAAAGATGAGTCAGGTAGTGGTTTTCCTGTTGCTTTTTTGTTGAGCAATAGACACGATCAAATAATTCAAGAAATTTTCTTCATGGCTCTCAAATCAAGATTAGGAGAATCTGTGGAAGCTGAATTCATTATGAGCGACGATGATCCCAAATATTACAACGCTTGGGTGAAAGCTATGTCCCCGCAGAACAAGCCCAGAAGATTGCTCTGTTCTTGGCATGTGGTGAAAAATTGGACGATACAAGGCAGGACGAAAATAAAAAATGCCAATATTAAAGAAGGAATGAAACTGCAAATGAGAAAAATACACCAAGCCTTAAATGAAGAAGAATTTTTGGAAAACAAAGAGAGCTATTTTCAATATTTGGAACAAGAAAATGAAATTGATTTCCTGAATTACCTGAAAAAGTATGCAGAATTTTGCGAATTTCGTCTAACTAAATTAATTATATTATTTTCAAGGTATTACTTCAAAGACAAAGAGAGAATGATGATGTGGGCCTATTGCTATAGATTAGGAGCAGGTATTAATACGAATATGGCGATAGAGAGCTTGAATAAATACCTGAAATATGATAAAATGGAAGGACAAAAAAATATCAGGTATTAATGTGTATATAATTCTATTCTTGCTGTTATAAATTTGCAAATATTTAATATTGTTCTAGAGTTGAAAAGCTATTGGATTTGTTGGAAGAAATAGTTGATGAGAAGATGTGGATGAAAATTATTAGAAATGAAAGACCTAATGCCAACAACTACCAACACAAAATGACTGTAGAAGCTCATAAAAAAGCCGAATCAATGAAAGACTCAATAGAGAATGTGAACGGTCAAAATTTCATGGTGAAGTCTCTATATGATGATAAATATTATCAAGTACAATTTATATCATCCTGTGATCCCGATTGTAGATTCGGATATTGTAGTAATTGTAAAATTTGCTTGCACAAATATAAATGTAAGTGTTTCACTAACAGCATAAAAACTATAATGTGCAAGCATATACATGCTGTTAGTATGTTTGGGCAGAGAAGCGATCCTGTTTTATATGAAAACTCCGATGAAGACAATAATTTAGAAATTCACCAGCCATCAACAAGTAGAATAAACTATAATGATGATGTTAGACATTTTATGAATGAAACCGTTTCCAATACACGAAATTTAACATCTATTTGCAATGAGGAAGAAAATGTAAGTTAAAAGAATTTCAATTTAAAATTATGATTAATTCATTATTCCACGGTTTCAGGATGTTGAAGACCAACTTTCGGATAAATTAAAGACTCTTAATCTAGAAGGAAAGAAGAATTTATTGGCATATATATCATCAATGGGAAATGAAATGTTTCAAACACAGAGCCAATGCCAAGAACCAATATCTAAGAAGAGGAAAATTGAAAAACAAACCTATTTCCCAAGAAAAAAATGAATGAGAAGCGATTCTGTTTTATATGAAAACTCCGATGAAGACATAATTTAGAAATTCACCAGCCACCAACAAGTAGAATGAACTATGTATAATGATGACATTTTATGGATGAAACCCTTTCCAATACACGAAATTTAACATCTATTTGCAATAAAGAAGGAAATGTAAGTTAAAAAAAGATCAAATTAAATTTATGACTAATTCATTATTCCACGGTTTCAGGATGTTGAAGCCAAACTTTGGGATAAATTAAAGACTCTAAATCCAGAAGGAAAGAAGCATTTATTGGCATATGTATCATCAATGGGAAATGAAATGTTTCAAACACAGAGCCAATGCCAAGAACCAATATCTAAGAAGAGGAAAATTGAAAAACAAACCTATTTCCCTAGAAAAAAATGAATGAGAAGCGATTCTGTTTTATATGAAAACTCCGATGAAGACATAATTTAGAAATTCACCAGCCACCAACAAGTAGAATGAACTATATATAATGATGACATTTTATGGATGAAACCCTTTCCAATACACGAAATTTAACATCTATTTGCAATAAAGAAGGAAATGTAAGTTAAAAAAAGTTCAATTTAAATTTATGATCTATTAATTATTCCACGGTTTCAAGATGTTGAAGCCAAAATTTTGGATGAATTAAAGACTCCCAATCCAGAAGGAAAGAAGAATTTATTGGGATATATATCATCAATGGGAAATGAAATGTTTCAACACAGAGCCAATGCCAAGAACCAATATCTAAGAAGAGGAAAATTAAAGAACAAACCTATTTCCCGGGAAAAAAATGAAAGATATGTATCGACTTATTGTATTCAAAAAGTGATTTAGTTTTCTATAAATTAATATTGTCATTTTTTGCAGATTCATAAATCCGATCCTGATGATGCACAGAGTAAACGTTTTAGTGGGTATGCCAATCAGGAGGCTCCCACACTACCTCAACTTTTTTAGTTTTACTGTTAGGCAAAATTTTTTTCACAACCAATTTGCTCCTGACAAATTAGTGCAAGGATTTACGCAGGAGCATTTCATCTTAATTAAAAATTTTTAATTGTTTCTGTTTTAGAAACTGGAAGTGAAAACCTGAAAAAAGTTTTCTAGAAATGCAGAATCCTCCAAAATTATATTTCAATCGATATCAACTTGTTAAGGTGCTCTACTTTAACGTGCTGAGTTGTCCTCAACGAATTTCCGCGCCTCTCTAAACAAGAGATTCTAATTTCAGGAAACAAAACCGAAAATTGTAATTGTTGTGAAGAAACTTGCCAGCCATATCATGAATCAAAGTGAAAATTGAAAAAAAAATGGTACTGATACAGAAATTGAAATTTCAACTGTTAATTCATATTCTTCCATTTTCAACAGAATATAAAATAATTTAGAACATCATAATGGGTTTCTAAGAAGATGAGATCAAGAAATAGAAAGGAGATCGAGGAAGTTGGGCATCGTACGACAAAAGACTTAAAAACTGATATATATATATATTTATAAATGAATATATTGTATATAACTTTGTAAGCCTTCTTACAATAAACTGCTTCCTGTATTGATTCATATATGTGATTTCATTTTCCATAGTTCTACCAAAGTATAATAATGTAGATAGAGACTAATTTTACAAGGCCAAATGTCAAACCTATGCTCATATGAAACAAGCTGATCCTACTTTTAAAGTCCATACCTAGATGTTTTCATTCAAGTTCAATCCCCTATTACAAAAAATAATTGAGACCCAAGCCAAGTTTTTTTTCTAAAAATGAGTTAACAGCAGGAACGGCCCACAAATAAATAAAATTTTCTGATGCAATGCTCGAATGCAAAAGTGATCCAAACACAAAATCTTATTAAAAAAAACTGGTCGGAAATCAAAGTACTACATCCTAGTAGTTATCTACAGGAAACTAAATAAATCAAAATGTTTACAAAATCGCTTCTAAGGATTAGTGGTTAATCAACAAAAACGCATATTTTTCTTTCGCTATTTATTCTATGATGAATATTTCAGATTTGGGCCACTTTTGCTTCAAGAGTAAAGTTTGAAATTAAATAATTATTCATGGTAAGACCATACAATATAAGGTTGCCTTCAGTCCAATCTCTAGGTACAAAATTCTATATCATATTCACAAACCATTATTACTGTATTAATGTAGATGAAGGTCCCTCAATTAAATTTTGTCTTGATTTCTCTCATTCTTTATTGGCAATTGGAATAAAAGAATATATTTTTCAAAACAATTTCATGGCTCAAACAAGTTTCGAAGTACATCATTCCATTATTTTAAGTTTGTATTGATGGCACATTTTTCCTGGCATACTGGACAAATAAGATGAAATCTGAAAATTAAATCAATACTTGAAAAAATTATCAGTAATTGATATTAGGAATAAAGTTACCTTCGAACAGCAAAGTCATCATTGACTATTTTCAATATATTCATACCATTATCGAAAGCGAAATAATTCGAACTACGGCAAATATGTACAACGATCTCCTCTTACTTGTGTTTTAATTGAAAATCCCATAATTTCAACCTACGAATAACTACTGTAAAATGAGTAAAAACTCGAATGTCTCCAAATGAAAATCTGACATCTGGCGAAAATGTAAACAGATTCTGTCTGTCAAATTTAAGAATCCCTACTGCTCTCTGATTGGTTGAAGATGCGCTCCTTTTAATGTAGTCTGGGCGTACTGTAACATATCAGCTTCGGGTCCGAAAATTTTGTGCGTTTTAGTGTATGCTGTCTAAGTCGCACCCTTGCATAAATGCAATAAAGAGTCCGCTTCTCGAATCAAGCAGGTGGTTCACATTCGCGTTCAGACAAGAAAAATATCTGGATTTATCTGGAATCTGATCCAGAAGCGTCACTTGTATAAGGCCCGGCAGGTCAAATTCTCATGTCAATTATAATATAGTTGGCGCAACCAAAATGAACTTGCCTGCAGAAATATGTTTATTTCACGGAAGGTAGTAGTTTATTTGAATGAATATTCGCCCCTATTCTTGTACGAATTCAGACAGTACGATTACGTCGAATGAACTATTACTTGAACCAATGCTTCAACATTAATTTATTTGCATGTTAGTTGGGAGAATACCTTCTTTGGTTGAAATAATTAGATGAAGGATTCCAACAAATGAATTGCTTTCATCGTTTGAAGACTTTGATTTAGGAGAATGACTATCTGTTTGACTCAATGAAATAAGCTCCAATAAAATGATTTTATTCGAGCAATGATGAAAAAAATCACTGTTCAATTAAAGATAGCTGTTGATAATCATTTATTGTTTGGTTGCAGTATGAAATGGTCAATTCTACCATTTAACTGACAGAAGAATATTTTTTCTCTGTGTGTAGTGGCAAGATGCTAACTGAATACAAAGAGAAATGAAAAAAAAACAAATTATTTATTGGAATATATTTATGAACTTATTAAAGAAAAATGAATTCGGAAATATTGGTCTATCACAGAAAACGAAATTATTCACATTCAGAAATGCACAACGGCTATTTTGGATTGTGTCATTTTTTCTCTTTTGTTGTTGATAGGCTAATTTGGAAGTGGGTCTCAAGATTTTTAAAGTGCTGAAAGGTCGCAAAATCTTCTTGGGGCAATATTTTCAACTCTTTTATGAAATTAAGTGCTTTTTCTGACATATTTATCAGCTTCATGTGCTCTTTCAACGTCAGAAATCTATTCTTCACTGCTAGCGAGAACTGTGTTTATCTTGCGACGAACAGAAGGAGATTCTGCAAAGTTCTATTTTGCGCGGTTAAACCAATAAATAACTATGAGAATCTCCTATGAACACATACGTACGTCTGTTCTTCTGATTTCTGCATCCTTATCTAGGAGGTTTTTTGGCACTGCTAAGAAAGTTTGGTGTCCGTGTCTGATAGAGATTTCTGCTCGTGAGTATAATATTGCAAGGAAATTTCTCGGTTCCAGGGGAGTGTCCGCTTATGAGGAGTGTCCGCCAAGAGAGGTTTCACTTTATATGAAAGAGATGATGGAGAGTAAAAATGTAACATGTAAAGACATCTTAGTCGTATAGCAAGTATAAAGCTGAATTGACTAAGTTTTAAGTATCTTCAATTGCGTGAAAAAATAATTTATTGAAATATTTTGTGATAGAGTACAGTTATTGTTAATTTCCTCATATGATATATTGAAATTGCACGATACACTGGATTTCGAACAATTTTTAATCATTTCATTGGGGGACATTTTCATGTAAATCTTTGGAGTTGCCTTACCTTGATTTGAGATTGATGAAGACCTTCTTTTTCGAATCTAAAAACGTTTTTTTCTACTGAAGTTTTTCCCTGAACTCAGGTATCGAACTTAAAATAGTATGGTACTCCGTTTTGCACTTAGCTCAGTTAGGGCATAATCTGTTTAATGTATTTTATTATGTTAGCTGTGGATTAAAAAAAAATAGGTAGTATTATTGTTTAATCAAATTATATTTGCGCTCGATATGCTATCGATCGAAAAAAAACATACCTAGATTTTTGTCAAAAGTTGAATATTCATTTTATATTTTATCTTCTCAATTTTTTTATTATTGGTATCTATATCAGAACTGTTAGAAAACTCCTATCCTAGTAAAAATTAGGTCAAGCCATTTCATTCCTATTGAAAAAGTGTATTTTAATGTTAGGGTTCCAAGTTAATAAGACAAACGAAAACCGAGATAATGACCAACGCTGAGATTGCCAAAATGTCAATTTTGGCTTATTACTCAAAAACAAAAGACGATAGAGCAATGCTGTTGACGGAAGAATGAGTTTTTCCGAAAAGATGACCGAAGTTTTTTTCTGTCTCATAGGGTTTAAAAAGTTGTAGTTAACACTCTAAACTGTTTATTAAGGAATAGAGCAGCTTAATATAAATTGTTTCGAAAGTAGATTATCTCATGAGGCAATATCAGTCATTATTGCGAAAAGTTTGCTCTATTTAGACATGAAAAATTCTTCTCTATCTCATAGGGTTTAAAACTTTGTAATTCAGGGATCATCAATTCTGGTTACCCTGTACCTACTGTTCTCACTCCTAATTGATGATTAAGGAACACAGCAGCAAACTGTTTCGAAAGTAGATTCTCTTGAGGTAATATCAGCCATTATTAGGTACGAATAGTTTGCTCTACTTAGCCACGAACAATTCACCAAATTTCTAAATTTTAATAGTGTACCAATAAAAATCCCTTTGTCACTAAGCGTTGGACAGTGACATAAATGAAAAAGAGAGCTTTTTTTCAATGTCTCCTACGATAACTTGTATTGAAAATTTCGTGAAAGGGGATAATGAACGTAAAATAATAATGTTGTACTTTCCATTATTTCGTCCGGAAAAAAAATATTGAAATATATTATATAAACCCCATGCATAGGAGGTATATATACTACCTATATGTAAGTCAGGAATGGATATGATACAAAAAATACTTGATGATGAAAATAAAGGTTTATTCACATTGACATTGGCAATCCTGTTATTGCTTGATTTATTTTCTGCACTCAGATCTTTCAACACATGTATTTGTACTTTCTTTCAAAACTTTTCTTCCAGCACAATAGCATCCCGGTTCACAAACTGCTGGACAAAATATATCACTTTGGATACCTCTGCATGTAGTAGAGCATATAGATCCACAATCCCTGAATTCGAAGCCAGGTCTCAGACAATTTTCTGAAAGAAAAAAAAATTAATTAACAAATTACTTCTTTGAAAGAGAAAATATCAATGCGGTGCGAGTGCTTGGCGTGATTTTATTAAAAAATAATCATAATGTGGCTCTGATCTAAGGTAAGCATGTTTTTGGAATTTTGTTTTTTTTACATGTAAGTGTTTACTGAAATGTTGTTTTATTTGCGGGTATTAGTAGCAGTTAGCTAATATTTAAGCAATGTTCGATCATCGCACGCGGTGTGTGAAGGTTTTGTTTTGATCGATATTTTGTAATTTGGTATTTGGGGTGAAATGATCCCTTCTGTGTGTCTAAAATGATCCCTGGAATCATTTTACCCCATTGATAGTTTTGTTTTACAGATTATGCCGAGAATTTATAAACGTAAAACTAATCGCCAAAAGAGGCCTGAAGAACAAATGCAGAAGACATTAGAGATGGTATGGCTTACAAACAAAGAACAAAGAAGAGCCAAAGGTAAAAATAAAATAGCTGTAGGCTCAGCTAAAAAGTTAGGTAGCAAACAAACAGTGTTCAACCTGGAACAAGAACTGGAACTTGTTGACATGGAGTCCAGAATAATATACGGGCTGACCACTCAGGATTTCTTAACCTCAGCTCACCAAAAATGGCAGAAAGAAATAATTTACCGCATCATTTTCCGAAGCTAAAGGAAAAGGTGAACTTGAATGGCTTCGTGGGTTTAGACGTAGACATCCAGACATTACAATGCGTGCGCGAGGTTTTAATAAGAATGTGATGGATGAATTTCTCTCGAGTTTGAGAAACGCCCAAGAAAAATATTATTTTTCGACTGATCGAATATTTTTGTTCTGTGTAACTTGCTTACATACTTAAATTGTTATGAACAATACATATTATCATTTAAATAAACAGCAGAGTTTTTTATTTCATTTTTATTTGATATTTATTAACTCATAGTACAAAATGATCCCTGGGATCATTTTGCCCCTACCCCAGGGATCATTTTATCCACAGGGGTGTATAAAATGAGCCTTCAGTAAACTTTAACAAAAATATCTAATACAAAAAAACTACATATATGAAATGAAAAATAAGTAGGCAGATACAAAGTTAAGTAAATTCACTAGCTTCAACAATTGAAATCTTTCGGTTTTGCCTTCAACTTTAGCCACAATTAAAATTTTCCCTTAAGGGGATCATAATACCTCACCTTCCCCTAAATCAATGAATATACGAATATAATTTCTATCAGGGCTTCTTCCAACATCAACCTGAATTACTCTAATCAAAAATTACTTGATGAACTATCATTCACTGTATAATTATTATTTCTCAGCCGCCTAGGGCGTCAATCATTCTTGGTTGGATTATGCAGGGTTGGAAATTCACATCTGAAACATACGATATACAAGACAGTGAATTCTTCCGTCCAGTTGCACAGATGAATAGCCGAGACAATCATGGGCTGTAACACACTGAATTCCGTTGTCTTATTGCAATATTCTAGTCTTGTCTCTCTCTAATCGTTGGAAGGAGCATAATTCATTTAGTATGGTAGGCAACAGTAAATACTTGAATCGAGTATTACGGGCAGCCTGACAAATTAAATAAATCTATACGTGTACTGCAATTCTATACCATACTGCGATAAGAGAAAGACAAGAATAGGTTATTGCAATAAGTCAACGAAATTCATTCAGTTACAGAACGTGATTATCTAGACTATTCATCTGTGTAACTAGACGGAACAATTCTCTGTCTGAAGCATTGTATATCGTATGTTTCAGATGTGAATTTCCAAATCTTCATATGAGATATTGAGCACAAAATTGCATCGAGTGCTTTCACGAGCACTAAGCACGATGTTCTGTATCTACAGTATTTTAAAAGTATCTTCAACAATGAATATCGGTACTTACTACATCTCTCTATTGGAATACAAGGTCCGTATGGTTTTTTAGTACGTACGAAACCTTCATTACATTCGCAACCCTTGTTACAAACCAAAAAATTACAATCTGCTGGTCTGGGATCAGCGCAAGTCGGTGTAGGACATGCGTTCACACAATCAGTTGGATGCTCATTTACTGGACATGATGAAGGTTTTCCTGAAACAGAAAAAAGGAACTGATGAAAATGTTATTTATATTGAAGTATGACCACTCTGTTCTGTTTTTCTATACGTAAGTTTGCTGAATTTTTTTGCGTTATATATTATTGACCTTGACAAATGTATTGCTGTTTTGTGCAAAAATGAAGTACCTAATCATGTAGCCACTGTTGTCTCAAACTTTATCCAATTTAAAATATCATAACTCATTCGAGAAATTTTCAGATTGAATATCACCAAACGGGTGCAAAAACTTTCAGGAAAGAAGAAATCAAACAATTCGAATATAAAATACAGGGTCTCTATAAATAATTGTAACAGTGCAGTTGGCTTTGGATTATTCTTTGCGGCTTCAGAATACCTAAGTAGGTTCACTATAACCAATCAGACCATAGCGGAATACAGAATTCTGTGGTTTGCATAGAAAGCGGAAAAATTTAAATATTCCAAAGCCAACTGCGCTGTAACAATCATTTATAGATACCCTGTACAATGAAATGCGCGAAAATATAATAGTTTTTTATATAGAAATTTGAATGAAGACTATCAGAATTGAATAATTAATTGAAATCAGAAAACATAAGAGTTAAAGTATAGAAGATCACAAAAAGAGATGCGAACATAGAGCTGTTTTAGTCATATAAAAATAACAGAAAGTTGTGACAAACTTAGGAAATGGAAAAACTGAAGCGTATACATAAACTACATTTACCAACAATTCAGTAAGAATCCGAAATCATAGCTGCTGTAGCTGAAGCATGAGAAATTTTTTCCATGAGCCCCAATAACAAATTTATCAATAACAATAGTTTTGTCGAGCTTGACCATCTTATACAAGTTTAACGTATCGCAAGAGTCCCAATCATGCAACTGTCAAGATTGCAATCCAAAAATCGACCAATTGGTGTTAATAATTGAACCAACTCGAAGAAAACTTTCTAAATTCCTAAGGCAAAATCAAAGAATAACAAATAAGAATCGATAACACTTGCCAACTGATCAAAAATTCAGAGAAAGTTACAGAATAAATGGAATCTTAGAATCTCAAATCACGAAATTTTTCGTCCTGAGAATTTTATCTTGATTGAATTAATACATGATGGGTTCATCTATGGGAGATGAACAGAAGATTCGAAAAACACACTCCTAGCTAAAGAGCAAAAAATGTGAGGTATTTTGTTTCAAGTTTTAATTCTGTAAAAACGGCGAGACAGGGATTTTCTACTGAGGTCCTTCCCTGAAGAATATTATTGTTTTTCGTTTTGCACTAATCCCAGCTAGAGACTTTTTGTTTTATATATTGTTATAAGTTAGTTCTTGATTCAAAAGAATATACATACAATATATATACAGGGTGTCTGTAAACACATGCGAGGGACTTAGGAAGATGATTCGTCGATGAAAATAAGCAGGAGTAGTTCATATAATTTGTTTTCGAAATCAACCTCCCTTCCAATATACAGTCTTGGAAGACGATGGCGAGTTGACAGTTTTAATTTTTTTTTTGAGCCCTAAAAAACACTAAGTGATAAAACTATACATAATATGATACATTATCATAAGTTGATGTTACTCACACAATTTTTTTTTATCCCATAACTTTACAATTAGGGGTTGAAAATAGCAATCCCTCTAATTTTCTTTGAAAAATTGTTTTCGTGGGATACATTTTATAAATAAAATTTTGTTTTTTAGTTCTGAAGAAAAATAGTCTTTTGCAGAATTTCGATACATCTCGGAAAAAATAAAAACTTTCAAGCAGTTATGATCACTGTTCATTCCATTTCATCGTCTGTTCCATAGAATGAATATTCTAAGCTAATGTTTATGCCCAAAATTGGTTTTGACAAAAGAAAAAAGATTTATTATGATTCTTTCTACAATTAAGGTAAATGGGGCGAACATTGACATAACTTCATAACTTCTTTCTTCTTTAGATCAGATTTTTTTTATTTAATCTCTGAAAATTTTCTGAGATAGGCATACTATGTAGGAATACCAAGCAATGATGTACGTAATGTTCTAATGTTTACTTTATCCAAAAAAAATTTTTTTTTTTATTATGTCCGGTGTCAATGTTACCCTATGAATAGTACAACATTGACATCCCATATAAATTGAAGCCCAAGTCAATGTTAAAGAATCGTTAAGCAACATCGACACACATAAATCTGTTTTAAGGTCTTTTTAGGCAGAGACAAACCATTTTACCTTATTTTTCTGCAAAACTGAGTATTTATTGGGTAAAACAGTCTGAAAACTATGTTGTTTTTAAAGAAATCATATTTTTATTCTGAATAATACAAGAACAATATAATGTGGGAACCTTATTATCAAAAACTGGTACTTAAGCTAGGAATTACATCTTTAAAACATACAAAACTAAATATAAGCACGCCTCTTTGGCAAGGTAATGATACTAAACTAATAAATTTTGGTAACTCCACTAATGCAGGGCACTTTAAAAAATGCATTCCTCTATTCATCGTCGGTTCGTCAATTACTGCAACCACTGCATTTAATAATACCGGCTCTGTGTCTCTTAAATTACCTTAAACACCAAAACTTCGGGCCTGTTGACTCAAAATTCACAAAGTTTTCTATGCAAATATTGGGAACACTTTGAACATCAGCTGTTAAAAGCAGCCGTTATGAATTCAAAAGTTGGCTGCGGAGCATGCGCATTACGTATATACAAAGCCGTCGGATGGTAATAGAGCACCATAAGGAGAAAACGGTATGGCTACCAATGCAGTCACATTTTCGATTAGATTTAGAAATTGTGTCAATGTTATACCAATGTCAATGTTGGTCCGCGTTACCTTATCAGTTTCAGAAGAATTCAATTATTTTTAATACTTTACAGTGATAAAATGAATTACTCAGTTATAAAAATGGTATTTTTTTCGAATTTTCATTTGGCAGATATGCACTATTGCTTTTATCTCCCGTCATAAACATACAACATTCATTCTATAGAACACATACGATGAAATGGAAGGAACAGTGATCATACCTGCTTGTAAGTTGCAGTAATAAAATGAATTACTCAGTTATAAAAATGGTATTTTATGAATTTTCATTTGGCAGATATGCACTTTTGCTTTCATCTCCTGTCATAGACATACAATATTCATTCTATAGAACACTTATACGATGAAATGGAATGACCAGTGATCATACTTGCTTGTAATTTTTTATTTTATTTATTTTTTTTAATTCGAGAAAAGAATCGACTGCAGGAGATTTTTTTACAGAGTTATTTTTAGAGAATCTATGCCACGAAAACAATTTTTGAAAGAAAATTATAGGGGGTTGTTATTTTCAACCACTAATAATAAAGTTTTAAGAAGCCTTAAAAAAATGAAAAACTGTCATCGCCTCCCACAGGCTGTATCTTGGAAGGGGTGTCGATTTCGAATAAAATTTATATGAACTACCCTGCTTATTTTCATCGAGGAATCATCTCCCAAAGTCTCTTGCATTTGTTTAAAGACGTATATCGAAACAAAGTTGTCTGTGGTGACTGGTGGGTATATGAATTATAAAGGAAATCCGCTTAACAGTATCCATATAAGAATATCGTACTCACCAAAGCTTCCAGGCGCTAAAGAGATCGAGATGATCAATAATACAACGTGTAGTGAAAACATAATATCTCTCGTAACTCAAGCAGACAACACTCAACACCTGATTTTATACTTCTTCACACAGCAGAATTTGTAATCTATTTAAACGTTCCGTGATAAGGAAAACCAATTGTTCTTTTATTGGGAAGTTCAGTCGTTCTCATTTAAATTGAGAGTAGCACTCGATTAAAAACAGGTTTTTTTATCTGCCCACTCAGTAACGTATTACGAATAATGCGAATTATTTTAATTATTCCTCTAATATCTTTTCAACCTTGACTGATAATATTTGTTTTAATTGGACAATCATATTGACCTATGCAAAAAATTTGCAAGAACATGAAAAATGATAAGAATAGTCAAGAATGTATAAACAAACACTTGTTGTCCGCTAATTGTAAATTTATAATCAATAGATTTCATTTTTTGTTTGTTCTGGAGACAGCCTTAGCATTAAAATAAGAAACTTTTGTATGGCAGTTTTTATCTGTATTAGATATCTTAGTTTTTTGTTGTCCAGTTTTATTTTCTTGCGTCTGTGCTATGCAGTATGTGTGCTGCAGTATAAAGATACTAGAGCTCGTTATAGTCGCTTTGCAGCTCGCTTTTGCTCGAATTAAAGAAATTGTAGAAAATGCACTCCTGTAACTTACTCAAAAAATATTTTTATTCATATCTTATTGTACTATTTAGTAGGTTCTTCACCATTTTCTCCTGATAATTATCACTACATAGTATAAAACAAAGTCGCTTTCTCTGTCCCTATGTCCCATTGTATGCCTAGATCTTTGAAACTACGCAACGGATTTGGATGCGTTATTTTTTAATAGATAGAGTGATTCAAGAGGAAGGTTTATATGTATAATAAACCTCTTCTTATTATTTTCTCACATATTTATCAGCTTCATCTGCTCTTCCAACGTCAGAAATCTATTTTTTACTAGCAGAAACTGTGTTTATCCTGCCGCGAAAAGAAGGTGATTCTCCGAAGTTCTCTTTTGCGCGGTAAAACTAATAAATAACTACGAGAATCTTCTATGAACACATACGTAAGTATTCACTTTTTGCCGTTCTTCTGATTTCTGCATCATCTGGGAGGTTTTTCGGCACTGCTAAGAAATTTATGGCATCCGTGTCCGTCCGGTAGAGGTGTCCGTTCGTGAGTATAATATTGCAAGAAAATTTCTCGGTTCCAGGGCAATTGTCCGTTTGAGGGGAGTGTCCGCTTATGAGGAGTTTCGGCTAAGAAAGGTTTCACTGTGTATGAATGATGCAGATGAAGAATGTACCATGTAAAGGCATCTTATTCGTATCGCAAGTATAAAGCTGAATCGCCTAAGTTTAACGTATCTTCAATTGAGTGAAAAATATGTTGTTGAAATATTTTGTGATAGGGTACAGTTATTGTAAATTTCCTCATATGTATTGAACTTGCACGATACACCGGATTTCGAACAATTTTTAATCATTTCATTGAAAGACATTTTCATGTAAATCTTTGGAGTTGCCTCACCTTGATTTTCGAATCTAAAAACGTTTTCTGTTGAGAATATCAATTAACACGAATATTGCAGAATGGATGATGAAAATTCAATGACAGGTTTTTTTTCTACTGATGTTTTTCCCTATGAACTCAGGTATCGAACTCAAAATAGTATGGTACTCCGTTTTGCACTTACCTCAGCTGGGACATAATCTGTTTAATGTCTGTGGATTCAAAAAAATATTGAGGGAGTATTTTTGTTTTATCAAATGATATTTTTGCTCGATATGCTATCGATCGAAAAATACCTAGTTTTTTGTCAAAAATTGAATATTCATTGTATATTTCACCATCTCATTTTTCTTATTATTAGTATATCAGAACTATTTGTCAGAGAACTCTCAGTAAAAATTAGGTTAAGCCATTCCATTATTACCGGAAATAGTATTTTTGTATTACGAAATACAAACAACATTTTCTCTACAACTGTTAATGTGAATTTACATAGTCTGAAATATAAAATGATTGAAGGCAATGCTTCCAATATGATATTTCTATGCAAACAGTTTTTTTTCACCTTTAAAAAAAGTAATCATTCACGCATCCATAATGATGAAGAAAAGTCAAGTTTTTTTGACAGTTGTACAAAATAGTTATTTTTGTATCTAGTGCGCGAAATGCTACTTTGGTGATCGAGAACTGATTTTTTTACGAGGCGCAGCCGAGTTAAAAAAATAGTCGAGATCACCAAAGTATTTCGTGCATGAGATGCAAACAAAATTTTTTGTACAACTGTCAAAAAAACTTGACTTTTCTTCATCACTATGGATGCGTAAAATATTACTTTTTTTCACCGTTAAAAAAAGTCTTTTTTTCACCGTTAAAAAAAGTCTTTTTTTCACTGCTGATAACTAAAATTAGAACAACTTAAAAATAATGAATATTTTAATTACAACTAATTTCACAAAATTATGATTGTATCTGTATCTTATAAAGTAAATTAGTTTCGTCATCAGCATCTCTGAGAAATTTATTGATATTATCCCTCCATAACACTTTAGATTTCTTTCCTCGGTATCCGACGCTTTTGTTCTTAATAAGCGGGACCAATTTTGAAAAATTCCTCATATCAATATTTTCCTTGACATTCGATGTTTTTTTAACATTGAGCTCCATAACTTGAAAGGTTTAAAAATTTTTTATTTTTCCTCGAAATAGCATGTGAGCACATTTTCAGAAACCTTTTTTACGTTGTTCTTGTTGCGCCATTCTCGCAATTGGTTATATGTTTTCTCATATTATTAGCTTTGATTTGGCTGGTAACATATAAGATACAATTGTATTTGCTTTTTCAGCCATATCTGCGGGGGTATCACTACCACTATCATGTTCAACATTAATCTTCTTTAAAATAATTCGAAATTGAAACAACTACGAGCAAATACTGTCAAAGATTCAAACAATTTCAACAAACTGTTTCTATAGTTACGACACAGAAAGATCACTGGATTCATTTAAATATTGTACTGAAAGCATTATCTTCAATGATTATACGTATTTCAGACGATGTAAATTCACATTCACAGTTGTACAAAAATGTTTTGTATTTCGTGCGAATAAAATTCGTGTTTTCATGGCACATTCGAGTGAATTTTTGGCCTCGACCTGCGGTCTCGGCCAAAATTGACACTCTCATGTGCCATGAAAAAAACACTCATTTTACGCACTTAATACAAAAATAACTATTTTCTACAAACGCTTAGCTCAATATGAAAAAATAACTATTATGGAGATTTTAATCGTGACAAGACCCTTCTATTACAACTGTGACAAAACTCAAGTTGACATATGGGAAGTTTTTGGAAAAATTGTCATTGTATATTTAATGATGAACATTGCTTCAATTGATGTAATGAAAGTAGATTTTGCCCTCGATTGCCAAGTATGCCCAAATTTGTTAGTTAATATATAAAAATCCCATATAGTTTATGTACATGCAGTGTGCGAAGTAAGTATTTCGCACACTACTTCGCGCACGGTGTCATAGTAACAAAGGAAAATGAAAAAAAGGGTCACTTCGCATATTCTTGCCAATGCGCGAACCTTGGCATTTTTTGGCGTTTGTAGAAAAAGTGTATTTTAATATTTTGGTTCCAAGTTAATAGCACAAACAAAAACGGAGATAATGACCAATATTGATAGTGCCAAAATGTCAATTTTGACTCGAAAATAAAAACAATAGAGCAATACTGTTGGCGAAATGATGAGTTTTTTGAAAAAGATGACCCCAGTTTTTTCTATCTCATTTAAAAAGTTGTATAGTTCAGGGATCACCAATTCTAGTCACCTTGTAGGTACTGTTCGCACTCTAAATTGATGATTAAGGAATACAGCAGCAAATTGATTCGAAAGTAGATTCTCTTGAGGTTATGTCAGCCATTATTGCGAATAGTTTGCGCTACTAAGCCACGAAAAATTCACCAAATTTCTTAATTTTGATAGGGTACCAATAAAAATCTCTGTGTCACTACGCGTTGGACATTGACATTAATGAAAATGAGAGCTTTTTTTTCAATGTCTCCTACAATAACTTGTATTGAAAATTTCATGAAAAAAAATAATGCATGTAATATAATAATGTCGTTTTTTCTATTCTTCTCTCCGGAAAAAATGTATTGAAATATATTATAGAAACCCCATGCATAGTAGGTATATTCACTACCTAAGTCAGGAATGGAAAATGATACAAAACATACTTGATGATGAAAATAAAAGTGTATTTATATTGACATTGGCAATTCTGCTTTATTTAAAGCACTGAGTTTTATCTACACATTTATCTGTTCTTTCATTTAGAACTTTTCCTCCAGCACAATAGCATCCTGGTTCACAAACTGCTGGACAAAATATATCGCTTGTGAGACCCCTGCATGTAGTAGAGCATATAGATCCACAATCCCTGAATTCGAAGCCACATCTCAGACAATTTTCTGAAAAAAAAATTTACAAATTACTTTGTTGAAAGAGAACTGTGTGGATATTTTTATTTTTGATCGATCATATATTTTCATTCTTATAATTCATTCATATAAAGTGAATCAATGAATATACGAATATAATTTCTATCAGTGCTATTTCCAATCATCATCAACCTGAATTAGGGGAAAGTGAGGTAATACGATCTCTAAGGGTCAAATGATCCCCCGCCGTAAATCAGAAACAGCTTGTACCATCTATCCAAATACACATGAAACATGTGCCCCTGCGCCCCTGCAAGTTACCTGTAAAATGTCAATGCGGTGCGAGTGCTTGGCGTGATTTTATTGAAAAATAATCAAAAAGTGTGGCTCTGATCTAAGGTAAACAGGTGTTTGGACTTTCGTTTTTTTTACATGTAAGTGTTTACTGAAATGTTGTTTTATTTGCGGGTATTAGTAGCAGTTAGCTACTATTTAAGCAATGTTCGATCATCGCACGCGGTATGTGAAGGTTTTGTTTTGATCGATATTTTGTAATTTGGTATTTGGGGTGAAATGATCCCTTCTGTGTGTCTTAAATGATCCCTGGAATCATTTTACTATATTAATAGTTTTTGTTTACAGATCATGCCGAGAATTTATAAACGTAAAACTAATCGCCAAAAGAGGCCTGAAGAACATATGCAAAAGGCATTAGAGATGGTATGGCTCACAAAACCGCAAGAAGAGAATTTGAGGTCCCTGTGATGGTATTAGAAAGAAGTGCCAAAGGTAAAAATGAAATAGCTGTAGGCTCAGCTAAAAAGTTAGGTAGCAAACAAACAGTGTTCAACCTGGAACAAGAACTGGAACTTGTTGACATGGAGTCCAGAATAATATACGGGCTGACCACTCAGGAATTCTTAACCTCAGCTCACCAAAATGGCAGAAAGAAATAATTTACCGCATCAATTTTACGAAGCTAAAGCAAAAGCTGGACTTAAATGGCTTCGTGGATTTAACATAGATATCCAGACATTACAATGCGTGCGCGAGGTTTTAATAAGAATGGATGAATTTCTCTCGACTTTGAGAAACGCCCAAGAAAAATATTATTTTTCAACCCATCGAATATTTTTGTTTTGTGTGACTTGCTTACATACTTAAATTGTTATGAACAATACATATTATCATTCAAATAAACAGCAGAGTTTATCATTTCATTTTTATTTGATATTTATTAACTCATAGTACAAAATGATCCCTGGGATCATTTTGCCCCTACCCCAGGTATCATTTTATCCACAAGGGTGTATAAAATGATCCTTTACTAAACTTTTACAAAAATATGTAATACAAAAAAACTACATAGATGAAATGAAAAATAAGCAGGCAGATACAAAGTTAAGTAAACCTTCAGCAATTGAAATCTTGCGGTTTTGCCTTCAACTTTAGCCACAATTGAAATTTTCCCTTAAGGGGATCATTATACCTCACCTTCCCCTACTCTTGTCAAAAATTACTTGATGAACTATCACTAACGGAATTCTATTTTTCTAAGCCGCCAGGGATGACAATCGTTCTTGAATGGATTATATCGGGTGACATAGATCAGGTCAATATCTAATAACTTGCTAAATTTCTAACTTAATTCTCAAATATTGAGCAATTTGGAGTAATTTTTGTAACACGCCAATTTGATCTAATATGCCACTCACCTTGGGACACCTGATATATCAGAGATTGAAAAAAACTAGCATGGTGCTTATGAGAACAAAATTGCACCGAGTGCTTTCACGAGCGCTAAACACGAGACTCTGTATCTACAGTATTTTTAAAAGTATCTTCAACAATGAATTTCAGTACTTACTACATCTTTCTATTGGAATACAAGGTCCGTCTGGTTTTCTAGTACGTACGAAACCTTCATTACATTCGCAACCCTTGTTACAAACCAAAAAATTGCAATCTGCTGGTCTGGGATCAGCGCAAGTCGGTGTAGGACATGCGTTCACACAATCAGTTGGATGCTCATTTACTGGACATGATGAAGGTTTTCCTGAAACAGAAAAAAAAACTAATAAAAATGTAATTTTTATTGAAGTATGACCACTCTCAGGTTAAGTTCAGACTAGAAACTTAGGCGGCTCATTTTCTGAAATTCGTTGACATGAGTTTGATGAATTTTTTCGCGTTATATGTATATTATTGACCTAATCATGAAGCAACTGTTATCACAAAGTTTTTTCAATTCAAAGTATCATAACTCATTTGAAAAATTTTCAGATTGAATATCATGAAGAAAAAAAGAAATCAAACAATTGGAATATAAAATACAATTAAATGCACTTTTTTCATATAAATTTAAATGAAGACTATCAAAATTGAATAATAAATTGAAAGTGGAGAATCTAATAGTTATAGTAATGAAGATCACTAAAAGATTTTCAAACATAGAGCTATTCCCAAATTTCATAAAAAAAATAAAGGAAGTTGTGACAAACTTAGGAAATGGAAAAACCATAGACATAGTCTAAGGGAAAAACTGATGCGTATACATAACTTCATTTACCAATAATTCATTAAGAATAGGAAATCATATAACTGCTGTAACTGAGTGTTTTTCAGATTTGACGAGAAATTTCTTCTTTCAGAATTTCGATACAGTCGATACTTTTCTCAGAAAAAATAAAAACTTTCAAGCAGTTATGATCACTGTTCATTCCATTTCATCGTATGTTCCATAGAATTAATAGTCTGAGATATTGCTTATGCTGAAATTGGTTTTGACAAAAAATAGTTATTTAATAAACTAGGTTATTAAAAACAGCGACTAATGGTCAATATATTTTAATGCGTGAGCGGAGCGAACGCGTTAATAGTTCGAGACCATTAGTCGTTCGATTAATAACCGAGTTGATTACAAGATTTTTCCGACGATCTCAACATAAATTGTGTATGAATTCTTGATAGATACACCATGTCAATTTGCACAAGGCATACATTTGAGTTTTGACATAATGGAATTTCTATGTTTCAGTAGAGTTTTGACATTTCTCGTAGTGCTTTTGAATACTTTGTCAACGGTTGCCATGAGGATTGCACATTGAAATATAGCAAAAAATTGAGCATTAAAATGGGTCATTAATATTCAATTTCGTACAGATTAAAATCACCTTTTATTTCGAGGTCGGCGGAAAAAAAATTTATTATGATATTTCTACAATTTTCAGTTTCAGAAAAATTCGATTTTTTTTATACTTTGCAGTAATAAAATGAATAACTCAGTTATAAAAATGGTATTTTATTCGAATTTGCATTTGGCAAATATGCACTTTTGCTTTTATCTCCTGTCATAGACATACAATATTCATTCTATAGAACACTTATACGATGAAATGGAATGGACAGTGATCATAACTGCTTGTAAGTATTAATTTTTTTTTTTCGAGAAATGAATCGACTGTATCGAAAATTTGCAGGAGACTTTTTTCCAAATATTATTTTTCGAAAATCTATCCCACGAAGCAATTCTTGAACGAAAATCATGGGGGGTTGTTATTTTGAACCCCTAATATTAAAGTTATGAACTACCCCTGCTTATTTTCATCGAGGAATCATCTCCCAAAGTCCCTCGCATTTGTTTAAAGTATATCGAAACAAAGTTGTCTGTGTTGGGTATATGAATTATCAAGGAAATTCGCCTATCATTATCCACATAAGAATATCATACTCACCAAAGCTTCCAGGCGCTAAAGAAATCGAGATGATCAATAATACAACGTGTAGTGAAAACATTATATCTCTCGTAACTCAAGCAGACAACACTCAACACCTGTTTATACTTCTTCACACAGCAGAATTTGTAATCTATTTAAACGTTCCGTGATAAGGAAAAGCAATTGTTCTTTTATTGGGAAGTTTAGTCGTTCTCATTTGAATTTAGAGTAGCACTCGAATAAAAACAGGTTTTTTATCTATCCAATCGGTAACGTATTACGAATAATGCGAATTATTTTAATTATTCCTCTAATATCGTTGCAAACTTGACTGATAATATTTGTTTTGATTGGACAATCATATTGACCTATGCAAAAAATTTGCAAGAACATGAAAAATGATAAGAATAGTCGTCAAGAATGTTTACACAAACACTTGTTGTCAGTTAATTCTAAATTTATAATCAATAGATTTAATTTTTTGTTTGTTCTGGAAATAGCCTTATCTTTGAAATAGGAATAGGAAATAGTTTTTATGACAGTTTTTTTTCCTGTGAAAGATATCTAAGTTTTTTTGTTTTTAGTTTCTTGCGTCTGTGCTACGCAGTATGTGTGGTGCATTATAAAGATTCTATGATCGGCTCGTTATAGTTGTTTTGCAGCTCGCTTTTTCTCGAATTGAAGAAATTGTAGAAAATGCACTCCTGTAACTTACTCAAAAAATATTTGTATTCGTATCTTATCGAACTGTTTGTTAGGTTCTTCAAAATTTTCTGCTGATAATTATGATATACAGAGCTAAAACTTATCTATAGCATAACTGAAATGTTGACCAATCGGACAGAAAAGTTATCGCCATTGTATATATGCGAAAGACAATATTGAAATTTTAATATCATTCAACTTTTTATTGAAACTTCCACCTACTCTATAATTTTCAAGGTTTCAACTAGTTCCCTTGGGAAGTTATCATTTTTAAGCTAAACGCGCATACGTCGGCATCGGTATGGAAAAAACACTCTCAATGAAATTGAGTGTGTGCCTTAAACATTACACCTTACTACTACAGCTAGATATTTTGAACATATACGTTGAATTCATGAATGAATAGAATGCAACCAAGGATTCTCAGGATATTCAGATCAGATTAGATGATCATTTTCCTAATGTGAACATGCGTGTAAACACTTGCAGAATGTCTTTTACAATATGAATAGATTTAGCTAATGTCAATAACATCAACATCATATAATACAACCACAGAAAGGTTACAGTAATCCTATCCTATTTTGGCCGATTTCGTAAATATACTGCTTTAGTGCAACTAAGTTAGGATAGGCACTCTTCCTTTGGATATATTTCATTGCTTCCTTCATTGCTTGTGTAAGTGTTGTCATAATGAATTTCACTATATCCTTCGAGCTGTTATTATCACAAAACGCTTTATTTCCTATTTCAAATTTCATCTAATTACGAATTATTGACATATATTTTTTAGTCTGCTACGACCTATCACTAGTTCAGTTAGAGATAACCACCAGTTATTATAGTTGTTTCAAAGAATTTTTATCGTGCAATAAAGACCTAGTAGGTACACATTCACAGTTTGAGAATTAAGAGTTATCACATCCACATCAACTTGATCATGAATATAAATAGGTTTCATGCGCAAAACGCAACTGAAATATAAAAAAAAACAAAATAATATGCAAATATTGATTTCATACTACGGAGCTATTTTCGTCAACTTTTAAAGAAGCTACAAGGAGGTAATATAATCCACAGCATCTACAGACAGCTGTTTTTCCTTATTGCATTTCACAGCTCAAAGCTATTTCCGTACTTATGAGCCGCAAAAGAGGGAAACAATGGTCTGTGGATGCTTTGAATGATATTGCATCCTTGTAGGTTCTTTGAACGTTGACGAGACTTCCTTCGAAGTAGGAGTTTAACAATTGTCGATTTTTTCGGACTAATATTATTCTTTTCCATTTTTTTTTCGTATGATATTTAACGAAATGTAACAATGCTTATATTTCATAGCAGAAATGAAATTATTCAATTCTTACGATCCTGTACAATGTAGGGGAGATAGAGATTGGTTGTGACAGATTATGACAAAGTATTTTTTGCCTAATTAATAGATGCTGCTTCGTGATTGCTCCATCTAAACCGTCTAAAAATATTACGGATTTATTCTGATGGTGGCTTTAATTCTTAACATACCGCTTCAGTTTGGACGATAAAATTCTTTTTGAGGTTCGTCAAGAAATATATGTGACGTCGAATATTTTCGTTAAGAGACCTTTGCAGCAGCTGGAACTACTATCGTAGCGTGTGTGACTGTCAATGCGAAAAATGAATTAAATGGCTGTATCTGTGAAGGAAGTTTATCCAAAAATACAGCCCAAAAGTCGAATCAACCGAGCATCCCTTAAAATTCGCCATCTAAACATATTCTTTTTTATTAGGACAATTTGTAGACTTAGAACCTGAAAGTTTACCAGGACCTTCTGGAGTCACGTTATATTTTACTCCGGAAGATTTAAGACCGACACCAAAGACTGGAAAACGACTAGCTAACCGAAAAGAACGAAAACCTGGTCGATCGGCTATATGGATAGACAGGAAGAAGAACAAAAGATGACAGATTTGAAATGAATAATATGAAGTCTAAGAAAAGCGGTGACAGAAAAATATACGCAACAGTAGAGGTAGAACTTGAACTAAGACTATTGAAGATAGCAGCAGTTCTGTAGAAGAAACTTTTCGTTCAATTTGTAAAAAGCCCTTTTCCAACTCTCGACCAAAAGAAAAATGGCTGTAATGCATCAGTTGTTTAAGATGGGCTCATGAAGAATGTAGGGCTGAAAGTCCATATTTTGTGCGCATTCTGATGATGATATGTGGAGAAGAAAAGCTTTTCACAACACAGGTTGTAACATTAAACGTTATCTTCTGTTTGTAGTGTTTGCATTGCTTTAAATCAGTTCGATTCTATATTTTTCTATAGATAAATGTTCGAATCAAATAATATACTCGTACTTATACAAACTTCATAGTTTTATTATCGAGATGTCCAAATGATTATAAGTAAAGATTGATACAATTCAGGTCTCCCCTAATTTACAGGTAGGGGAAAAAACCATTGTAATCTCAGGAGAAAGCCTCAAATATTTTATTCAGGATTTAGGGAATAAAGATATTCTCATTAGCAAGCAGATATTTGAATATATTATGTTTAATTCGTGACTAGTTAGCCGAAAACAATAAGCAAATAAAAAAAACAACTCCGCTTAAAGGTGAAATTTCACTTCAGCTCGTCAGGTTGTCTTTAAAATTCTTTATCCATATTTAGGTAATTATTTTTCAATTATTACAAATAGAGCAAATATTTTATCAATCTTTAATATAATTTGAAACTTATGAAAGAACCACACTATCGACTATTGCATACATCTGGACTATTGCTTGCATTTTGATTTTTCAACACATTTATTTGTTTTCTCATCTAGGACTTTGCCTCCTGCACAATAACAACCTGGTTGACAAACTGCTGCACAACCTATTAGACCAGAGATTCCCAAACAAGTGGAACCACATGATGATCCACATTCATTGATTCAAATCCTGGTCTAAGGCAATTTCCTGAAAAAAAAATTAAATAGAATTCTTAACACATATCATTACAATGTTTGAGAGATTATCAAACAATTTATTATTATCATTATTTATGAAGACGAGGAACATGCTAACTATTATACGAGTGTTGTCCTTTATATTTTGGCGAAAGAAAAAAAGGGATTTTTCCTCGAGCTTACTACAACTTACTACAGCATACCATAGTTAACTTTACATATTTCTGCGCCGAGTAGTTAGAACCATGACGTCATAGTTAACCAGACCAGGTTACCATTATCTCGGCATAGTTTATTGTCTGGTAATACGAGAAATGTAAGGTTAGTGTAGTAGACATACGTCACCGATCTTACTACACATTACTACGAAGTTAACAATGACGTCATGAAGTAAACTAACCACACGGGTGTAGTAAGCTCGAGGAAAAATCCCTTTTAGGGATTAATCAAATATCGCTTCATGGTTTCTCGAAATATTTCCCTGAAAATGAGTTCTGCATGCATTTGAACCAATTGTCGCAGCATATTTGTCCTCCAGTTGTTTTTGAGATCTACATAGGGTTTGTCACTGATCGACATTTAAACAACTTCCTTTTCTTTCGATAGGAAGCTTCCTCCATTTTATATTGTGGTATTCATTCACAACATGTTGAACTTGGCAGTCTCTTCCTATTAATTGTTCATATTCATTTTGATGGTCCCTTAATTCGAAATTTCTAAGTGTGTATGGTTTCTCCAATTAGGTATAGCTCTACGATATTCACAAGGTACTTCATATGAGACATTTTTGGTTTTCTGATTTTGATTATAAGTTTTGACTTAAGGATCACTCCTGTTGGTTGAGTCTTCAATACTGTTCTCACATCGTAGAGGGTGTACAAAATGATATAGTGGGGTAAAAGGACAGGGTAATATTCGGCTATGAGGAGAGGATATTATTATAATATTCGGCTAAATTGCTGTTCAATTGAGATGTTGGCACATTACTTGGAAGCCGGTTTAGATGAAAATGAGTAATATGTCATTTTAACCTCCGGGTGGGGTGCAATGAATTTATGCTCTCCATTTTCGTTATCATCAACTAGAAAACAAAAATATGTCGAAATGTGTAGTTTAGATAACAGCTGAAAATATGGGCTATGTTTTTGTTCGACAGTTTTTAAAAAAATACCACTTTTTCTTTGAAATTTTCAAAGTTTATCAAAATGTATGTTACTTTGAGTTTGAACACCCTTCCCCTACTCATTTCGAATTTTTCTTATATTCGTAGTAAAGCATATAACATTTAGTTCTTCAATGGTCATTACATTTGAGGAATCGGTTAGACTTGTTACATATTGTGGTTCCATACTATTCTTCCTAATTGCTTTGAGCAGTAAGTTTTTTTTAAGAATTGCAGATAAATTCCTAATCCTTTCAGTATTATCCTCTCGATGAGAAGAATGCTGTCGTCATAGAGATAGAATAGAGAAGAGACGCTATGACAAATAATTGTGTAAGGATAAATGGAACCACTGGGCGGGGCTTAGTTGGCCTACCAATATGGCCGAAAGTTCAGGGTTGAATTAAGTTGCCAGTTTTTTCTCTTTACGAATTTCACCCAGAAAATACAACGTGTTGGGTCTTTAGCAATACTGTTCAAATAAGGTCAATTGAATATCAATTAAACAATTTTTCTTCAGGCGATAATATACACATATAGAAAGATATCAAATTACCAAGACATACTAGCAAAAATTTTGAATGCGGATCTGTTCAGTACTCATCCCTACCTGTGATATGTTTTTCCTCTAATTTTCTTCTTATCTGTTCCTTCTCTGCTTGAAGAAAGCCATACAGCACACGATACCATTTTATTATTATTTATTAAGCTTAAGAAATCTCAACTTAACTTGAAAAAGGTACAAAAACTATTTTCAGGAAAAATTCAATGATTGTCAGAATTCGACGTATAGCAGTAATATGGGGGATCTGATACCATACTTTCATTTCATTGATAGCAACTCTATACTATTCTATCTCTATGGCTGTCGTAAACCATTAAATTTTGGAGCACCAGTAAATTTTTCATTGTCTAGAATTTAACGGCAACAAATAAAATTTGAGAACTAAATTAAATGTGAAAAACGGACACACGTGCTTGAATAACTAACTGTTCCATTGAATATCATAATTAAAGGTCAAAATATTGTGTAATTAACATGCATGATTCTTGACTACTTACTACATTTGGATATGGGAATGCACAGTCCATCTGGCTTTTTAGTACGTACGAAACCTTCATTACATTCGCAACCCTTGTTGCAAAGCAAAAAATTACAATCTGGTGGGCTTAGATCAGAGCAAGTAGGGGTAGCACATGGGTTCACACAATCCGTTGGATGCTCATTTAGTGGACATGATGAGGGTTTTCCTGAAACAGAAACGAAGAACTAATCAGTTCAAAACAAGTTGTAGTTTGACAAACATTTACTGAATTGGTGGAGCGTTCGTTTACCGTTATGTGAAGTAAGTAAACGTCAACGTTATCTTTCATTGAGTTAAATACTGGAAATATTTCAGCTGAGTCAATAAACAATAATTTACAAAGATGAATTATTGACGACCTTTATGTAAAATATGATGAATATTCAAAAAAAATTTGGATGACCTTAGTTTTGCTTAGTTAGGATCGTTATATCACGATTTGGCTATTAACTAGTGAGAATTTAATCATACTAGCGCCATCTCAGAAAAATCCTTGCAAATAACTTCTAAATAATGCAACAACATGGTTATCCACAAGCCAATACACATGAATTAATCCACCTATATTACTCACTACTCAGTAAATGTTATTCAAATATTATTGATAAAGTAAAATTACGCTTAATTAAAGTTATTCAATCTATGGTAGGCAGTATTCGATTTCATTAAAAAAAATTGAGAAAGCCCTGAGCTGGTGCTTTTGAGCACTCGTTGATTGCTGGAGCAATGTATGGAATTACGAGTATCCAAAAACTGAATATGTAAAAACTCGACAATTCAAAACTTAAATTCTGTGGTTCTGAGGATGGGATCCTCTTGAAATTTTGCATGGACATACAGTATATCAATCTTCATTCACCAAATTTCGCTCAAACCGGATATCTTGGTATGGAAATATCAAGTTTCTTGTTTTCTATATTGCAATTGATTTTCCTTTAAATCTGTTCACACAATGGCCACAAAATTTTGCTTGAGGCTTATTATGAGCATCCTGCATGTGGCCGCAAAGAAAACATTTTGAATGACCATATTTTTTATAGAACACCCTATAGATTTGGCTGATTAACGAACTGAACCTCTGTATTTGGGAACCGAACCTACCCAGAAAATCTCAAGTCTCTAGGACAATCTCTTCGGAAGTTATCGTGCTCATAGCTGGACGGCACCACGGACAGAATTGAATTCCACCACGGATTTGTCATCAGAGAGTCGGACCCTATCGTTAGAGACCATTTTTGGCTCAAAATTCGAAAAAAAACAGACATTTGGGCAAAACGATATAAAACGAACGCTCAAAAATCGATCAGTCAAAGTTTTCGATAAAATAGAACATGTCGCTTTAAACACTCGATTATACAAAACATTTCTATACTGGGTATTAATCCATAAGAATTCAAATATTCAGATCAAACTTACCATAGTAGCCAGGAGCAAGAGAGATGGTGAAAATCAAAATTGCAATATGTAGAAACATTATTCTTACAACACTTTCAGAGTATCAGACAACGAACTCAACACTAAGCTTTATACATCTTTACATAGTATGGAGGAATGACCATTTATTGGACTATTCGCCGATAAGAAAAAGTATATTCTTGTTTACATTCCAATTACGCGAAACAAAAGATTGGGAACAGGTTTTTCTATCTAGGCAGTTGGATTTACCGTACTACAAATGATGGGTATCATTTTAATCTCAAAGCAGGGACCTTTACATCCTTGACTACTGATTTTGCACTTCCGTTTCTCGTTGAAAGTAATCTTAACATGAAGATCTTTTTTGAAAATTGTTGACTCATTCCAAATATTCGTGAGTATCTGAAAAATATTTTTTAATTTACATTAATTAAAAATTTCAATTAATATGGAAAAACTACTTGTTGATAAGGAGAGAGGATTATTCTTCTATTAAACTAACTAACAGTATCCAGTTATGAATATCATACTCACCAAAGCTTTTAGGCGCTAAAGAGATCGGGAAGATCAATATTACAACTCCCCCATATTCGCAGAAATCTTGAAATATTAGAACCAATTAATTTATAATGATTTTCAAGTAGTTTTGTGCCGTTATATAATAATAGAATATCATGTATATTAATGAAGAATTATTCCAAGGAAAAATATAGGTACTTCGAACTTCATTATTTGTCTTCGAGTTTTTTCATTCGACCAGCATTATTTTGTTTCATGGTCGAATTTCGGATCTAGCCCAATAGGTATCACATGAAATTTGTTCATAATATATTTACCATTATATGTTCTCATTTTGTGTCGACGTTCAATTTAAGTTGTTAATTCAATTTTAAATTCCAATGGCCATTTGACTCGTGGACATTTTATTTTCCAAATGCATGATTACTTCCTGTATATGCTCGTTTATGAGTGTGTGTTATAATGAGTTTTACTATCCTTATAGCGATAATTTTACGAAAACGCTCTATTTTTCTACTTAATTCTGATTTATATCTAATAACATCTTATTGACACATATTTGTATTCTGTTAAGACTGATTATAGTTGTTTCGAAGGAATTTTCTCATGCAACAAAGATTTAGTACCTACACACATCATACTTCTTTTTTTTTCGATATTCAGGATTCAGAGGAATTTCATCCCAAACAACTAAATCATGAATATAAATAGGTTTTATGCAAAGCGGCAAAGTAATCCAAAGCCAACTGCACTGTTACAATAAGGGCGTGCGTCATCGACAAATGTCAATCAACTTAGCAGGGAAGTTGGTCGACAATTGTCGATTGTAGATCTTTTCGCTCGGTCTATTTTGACGGATCAAAGCGATTTTATCCATAGAGTTTTATGTTTTTTATGTAATTTTCTGTTTATGTTGAGTTTTCTGATCCGACAACCGATATATTAAAAAATTCTAGTACTTCAACACTTTTATTCTTCTGTTTTCATTTATTCATTAAAAACCCAATTAATTCATTAAAAATTTTCGATATAGCTGTCGTAGTTATGAATGGGCAGGAGGAGAGATTGCTTTCTCGTTTCTCTTTGGTGTAATGAATTAATTAATTTCGGTACAACTATCGCCGTACTGAACGACCAGAAGAGGATATTGCATTCCTCGTTTCCTTTGCATTCAGTGCCTTTGCACCTAATTATGTAATTGTGATTTTACAGTAGAGCTACGAAAAGGGTGAAAGTAGCGTTAAAAGATTAGCATATTTTCCCAAAATAGTGATCTTTGAAATTTAATAATCTATGAATGTAGAACAGCAGTATGTTCTGTGGCAGATTCTCTGTACCGTTCGTTTATTAGCAGATATTAAAGATGAATCTGTACGATATGTGGTCACGTGACTAAAAAATTCGTCTGCTCGCAAGGGTGAACGCCGAACGGGCTTAATCATTTGAAAACCCTGTATAACCAGCTGTTCACAACTCAGAGATATCTCTATACTGATGAGCTGCATGAGAGCGAAACAGTTGTCTGTGGATGATTGGGATGATAATAGTGTTAGTAATAATTCGCTCTCCGATATTCTGTTGGTTCTCTTTGACGATACATCATGTTCAATGTATATTACTGGTATGGAAAAATAGAAAACCTATTGAAATTTCGAGAGAAAGCCTCAAACTTTGGAAAGCAAATGGATGAATATCTTATGCCCAGTTCGTGACTATAGTTAGCCGAAAACAATAGGTAAATCAATAAAAACAACTACGTTAGGAAGTAATATTTAACTTTCATTCGCCAGGTCAGCTTCAAAATTCTTTATACATATACATATAGGTACTTTTTATTTGAAAATTCTCTCAGGATTCTGAATATTGTGTATTACAACTAGAGCAAATCTTTTGTATAAATCTTGAATATCAGTTGAAAATTATCGAAGATTCACACTATACACGGCTGCATACAGTTGGTTTATCGCTTGCATTTCGATTTTTCAACGCATCTATTCGTTTTTTCATCCAAAACTTTGCCTCCTGAACAATAGCAACCTGGTTGACAAACAGCTCCACAACTTATTTGACCAGAGATACCCAAACATGTAGTATCACAAGCTGATACACATTCACCGAATTCGAATCCTGGTCTTTGGCAATTTTCTGAAAAAAAAATAGAAAAGCATTTTTTATAAAAAACATTCAAATGTTTGAAGGAATACAAAACAATTTGGAACAATGGCATTACTTCGGCTGAAAGGATAATGGATTTCTTATTATTATGAAAGACGAGGAATATGCTAACTATACAGGGTGTTTCCTGAACATGCGGCAAAAATTCAGGGGATTGTTCCTTGGACTATTTCAAGAATATTTTGTCCTTTGATGATTTTTGAAAAACCTCTTTGTTTCGAAGATACAGGGGAAACAAAATTTTAGATAATAACATTTTATCATGAAAAATTACATGAAAATTTAACTTAACCTACAAAAACTATTGAAAATGACCACCTCTAGCCAAAACAATAAATTCAAATGAAAACCGTGTTTAATCTGTATTCCTTTACCATCTGAACTTATCAATTTTAAGTAAAAAAACTGGCCGTTTTTGGTACCTAATTGGAATGTTTGTTAAACAAATTTAAAAATAAATTGTACCTACTTAGTAAACACAGTGCGGTACGCATTTTTATTCAAACTATTATTAATTTTAAAAATATGAAAAATGTTGTTCGCTCTGTATCTTCGAAACAAAGAGGTTTTTCAATAATCATCAAAGGACAAAACATGCTTAAAATAGTCCAAGGAACAACCCCCTGAATTTTTTCCGCATGTTTAGGAAACCCCCTTTATGATACGAGAGTTTTTCATTATATTTTGGGATAAAAAACAAAATGAAATATCGCTTCGTTGTTTCTCGAAACTCTTCCATGAAAAAATGCATTTGAAAAAAAATTTGAGGAATGTTTTGAGATCTACATGCAGTATGGGAACAGCCAAATGGAATAAAGTTGATAACGAATAAATGAGAACGTGTTGGGGAAAACGCTTGGACACGTCGTTTTGTATTTTTAGATGACCATCAAAAAAAAAATTAAATAGGGTGTGTTATGGGACAGTGGCCGATACCAACTTTCTTATTTTGAATATAACCCCCTGTATATTATTAGTTATATCGATTCTTCAGGAAATTCTAGTCATAATTCATGTACAATGTCCCATATCCATCTTCAACTATTTCGGAAATATCAAGTGTTTTCCAATGTATTACAAAAATTAACATTAAGAAAACAATATTTATACCAGATTGGCATGTTGCCAAGACGTTCGCGGCGAACATTTTGAACATCTCTTACATTGAAATCAATGTTTTTTTG
This sequence comes from Propylea japonica, assembly GCA_013421045.1. NCBI lineage: Eukaryota > Metazoa > Arthropoda > Insecta > Coleoptera > Coccinellidae > Propylea > Propylea japonica. The sequence goes on from CM024242.1 coordinate 30,609,146, forward strand.
TTTTTTACATTATTTTTGAAATACAATCATTTTCTTTTTTTAATTTTAATTTTTGTAATACATCTGAAAACACTCAATATTTCCGAAACAGTTGAAGATAGGTATGGGACATTGTGCATGACTTATGTCTAGGATTTGCTGAAGAATCCAAAAAACTTATACTTAATATACAGGGAATTGTATGTATTTGAAATGAAAAAGTTGGTATCAGCCATTATCACATGACACACGCTATATAATAATTTTTTTCTGTGACAGGAAAAAAATATTTGACTTTTTATATCTTTCGACAGGTCACAAAATATAACTTTTTACGAAATTACTTTTTTCCTGTCAAAAACTGAGTGTCTATATATCCGCGAAAAAAGAACCCACTTTTTTTCCGGGGAAATAGTAATTTTGTGAAGAGTTATATTTCTTTCACTATTAAATGGTCGTTTTTCCTGTCACAGAAAAAAACATTAGATTTTAGCTCTCAAGCTGAAATCTAATACTTTTTTGCCTTGTATGATAAAAAGTACATTATATTATAAGGATTAAAAGTGCAAATTTTTTTACGTGCAATATTTGCAAGATTGCGAGTAAAAATAGGCACTTTTAGTCCGTATAATATATACTATTTTTTCTCCAACCAAGCCAAAATTAAAATAAATTTAGCGATAGCAAGTTGGTAGTCAGGGATATCTGGTTTTGTTGGTGAATATTGATTGTCAAGTAGACGTCAAATGCAATTAGTTTTAATCCAAGGATTAAAAGTAGCGTTTTTAATCCTAGGATTAAAAGTGTTGCTAAGCAGCGAGCAGATTTTTGTACGTTAAGGGAATTTATGACTTTTGCACCTGAAAATAGTACAAAAATGTCAACATTTTTTGATGGTTGGAGAAAAAATAGTATATTATATTATAAGGATTAAAAATGCATATTTTTTTTACGAGCAATATTGCAGTTGCGAGGCGCAGCCGAGTGAATGCAAAATTGCGAGTTAAAATAGGCACTTTTAGTCCGAATAATATATACTATTTTTTCTCCAACCAAGTCAAAATTACAATAAAATTGGTTTCAGTCAAAAATCGTTAATAATTTGGTTATAAATTTGAACACATACTAATGACAGTGATTGTCAAGTAGACGTCAAATGCAATTACTTTTAATCCAAGGATTAAAAGTAGCGTTTTTAATCCTAGGATTGAAAGTTTTGCTAAGTAACGAGTGAATTTTTGTACGGTAAGGGAATTTATGACTTTTGCACCTGAAAATAGTACAAAAATGTCAACATTTTTTGATGGTTGGAGAAAAAAACTATTTTTTGAAAAAAATGCGCATCTAAAAATACAAATAGACGTGTCACGTGTCCAAGCGTTTTTTCCAACACGCTTTCATTTATTCGTTATCGAATTCATTCCATTTGGCTGTTCCACATTGTATGATTGAGTAATGGGTTTTTCAATTTTCACCGATCGACATGAAAGCTACTTCCTTTTCCTTCGGTATCAAGGAAGCTCCTCCAATTTTATCTTGGTTTTCATTCACAACATGTTGGACTTGGCAGTCTCTTCCTTTTGAGTTCATTTATGATTTTCCTTTAATTTGAAATTTCAAAGAGTAACTTTTCCCCTTCTTCTCTGTGCGGTGCCTTTCCGGCCGAACTGAGGCTTAGTGGCCCATTGTTTATCCGCATCGTTCTATAGAGACTCAGCTCCTCAGACACGAAGACAGAAATGTCGCGAGCCTGCCAGGAGTGATCCCTCTCACCATAGGAATAGAAGGTGTTGGATTTCCTAGGTGTGTTGACCTTAACTCAGTAAGGTTCCTACAGTTGAACAAAATATGCTCAACCGTTTCATCAGTACTCCTGCACCACCGGCATAGGGAGCAGCTCGTCAATCTCATTCTCTTCAAATGCTTGTTAAACAGGTGATCAGTCAATGCACCAGTCACCAGACCGAGTTGTTTCCTCTCCAGCAACAGAAGTCTATTGACCTCAGATCGCGAGGACGGTCTCTCAATGAGAATCCTCGACCACCTCTGGCCCACCCCTGCGCTCCATTCCGAGGAAAAATCCCTGTTCAGCCAGTTCCTGAAGAAACTTCTGACAGAAATGCGACAGATTGGCAGCACAGGTTCCGGACCAACCAATGCTAATCCGGCTCCCCGCCTAGCCAGTTCATCTGCCTTAACATTACCAGGTATATCCGCGTGAGCCGGACACCAGATTACTTTCAAAAAGTTATCAGAGCCCAGCCCACGCAGAGCTTTCCTGCATTCCTTTACCAAAAGAGAATCAACTCTAACATCGGATAGAGATTTCAGAGTTCCCTGGCTGTCGCAACATATAGTCCATTCACGAAAGGTTGAGCCGTCGGTTGGCCATGGAAATCTGACATATTCCACTGTGTATACTAAAATTTTAGGTTATGTTCTTTATTTTTCTGTCAGATTGATACGCGATGTTGTCAATATTGCATAGAGTTGTCTGATAACTCGCAAGCTCGTCGGACGAGGCCGGGTACATTCGGCAACGTTGAATTTATTTTACGTTACGACAGCAAATACTGCCAACTTCAGATAAATGAAGAAACGCCTACTATGTGCTCAACCTTTCGTGAACGGACTATATGTAAATGTGCTGGCCAGAGTATCCCCTGCGAATATTTTCTTTTCCCCTAATAATAGCTCTACAACATTCACAAGGTATTTCAAAAGAAAAATGTTTGTTTTCCTGATATTCATTATCAATACTAGGTTTCACTCAAAAATCACTCCTGTACGTTGTGTCTTGAATACAGTTCTCACATCGTTCTCATTACGAATTCTTCAAATATTCTTAGTAAAACATTCTCTCTCACATAACAGAACTGCGAGTTTTTGGTTTTTTGTGAGCACTCATGAAATGTTTAGCCTCTTTGAATTTTAAAAACCCATAAACAAGCTTGAATAATTAACTGTTCCTTTGAATAACTTCATTGAAGGTTAACGCATTTTTTCACTAACAAACATGATTTTTGACTACTTACTACATCTAGATAAGGGTATGCAAGGTCCATCTGGCTTGTTAATACGAACAAGACCTTCATCACATTCACAACCCTTAATGCAGACCTCAAAACCACACTCTGGTGGTCTTGGATCAGAGCAAGTAGGGGTAGCACATGCTACACAATCCGTTGGATGCTCATTTACTGGACATGATGAGGGTTTTCCTGAAAACAAAACGAAGAACTAATTGGTTACTGGTTCAAAACAAGTTGTAGTAAGACAAGCATTTCTTCGGCTGAGGAGCAAAATCGGGTATCTCTAATAGACAAATTTACAGGAGTGACAAAAACCCTTTTTTTCTTGAGAAAAATGTACGAACTTACAACTTTTTTGAGTGATCTTTTGGCTCTTCTATTACAAGATATTTATTTTAGTTGTTTCCGAGCTTCGACACAACACGCGACGGGTTATTCGAAATTGAATGAAACAAAAACATGTAAACCACCAATTTCGGAGTTACACGGTTTTGCACCTCAGACGACGATTTACCGAATAGGTGAAGCGTTCGTTTACCGGACATAAAATCACCTGAAATATAAATGGGTTCAACCAATAATATTTCAATGTGAGGTCAGTTGACCTTTACGTGATCTTTTAATGAGTTAAATACTGGAAATATTTCAGCTGTGTCAATGAAAAATCAAAAATCCTTCACAATAATGAATTTTCGACATTTATGTGAAATACCTAATATAATAACAATACATGAGATATGATGAATATATGAAATTGAATGAACTAAGTTTCTCTTAGCTAGGATCGTTATATCATAGTTTTTCTATAACTAGTGAGAATTTAATCATACTAGCGCCATCTCTGAAGTAGCCTTGCAAATACCTTCTCCTTAATACGAAAACATGTTTATATACTTGCCAATACACATAAATTCATCTACTTACGAGTATGTTATTCACAACTCAGTAAATGTTTTCCAAATTTTATTAACAATCCTATGAAACTTTTGTATTTATCGAATTGATAAATGAAGGTGGTCAAATGAAAATGAACATGTTTCGGACGTCTCATTTCAGGAAATAATTTAAAACTACTCTTAAATAAAGTTATTCAATCTGTGGTAGGCGGTTTTCGATCCTTCTAAAAAAAAAGCTCTGAGCCACTACCTTACTAGTTCTAGTAAGGTATTGTCTGAGCAGGTGCCTTCGAGCGTTCGTTCATTGGGCTCATTATGCAAAAATGCAAAATGCATTATTGCAAAATCTCAGCACGATCGGAATAATATTCTGGAAACTATTCAAAAGCTGAGATGTGTAAAAACTTGACAATTGAAAAATTGAATTGATTCTGATGATGCGATCCTCTTGAAATTTTGGATATGGACATTCTGTATATCAATCTTCATTCATAAAATAAATGTCACTTTAAGCAGATGTTTTGTAATGAAAATATAATGATTCTTTTTTTAATATACCAATTGATTTTTCTATGGTTCTGATGATGCGATGGTCCTGAAATTTATCCTGAACATTCAGTGAATCAATCTTTACTGCAAAAATAAATTTCACTCGAATTTCACTCGAATCGTATCTTGTTATGGAAGTATAAATATTCTTCTTTTCAATATTACAGTAGAATTTTCTATGACTCTGTTAACACTTTCGCCACAAAATAGATCATAAGGCTCAATATGAGCATCTTGCATGCGGCCGCAAAATTTCATTTCGATTGGTTTCGTTTTGTCTGAGGTCTTGAATAACAAAAATTTTGGATGGCCATATTTTATGATACACCCTGTACGATTTGGCTGGTTAACGAACTTTATAGACGAATTTAGGAACCAAACCTACCCAAAAAATCTCAAGTCTCTTGGAGAATCTCTTTGAAAGTTATCGTGCTTTCGGCCGGACGGGCCCACGGACAGAATTGAATTCGACCACGGATTTGTCATCAGGCAGTCGAACCCTATCGTTAGAGACCAGTTTTGGCTCAAAATTCGAAAAAAACAGACATTTGGGCAAAACGATATAAAACGAGCGCTTAAAAAGCAATCAGTCAAAGTTTTCAATAATATAAACATGTCGCTTCAAACACGCGATCATTCAAAACATTTCTTTACTGGGTAAAATCCATAAGAATTCCAGTATTCAGATCAAACTTACCATAGTAGCCAGGAGCAAGAGAGATGGTGAAAATCAAAATTGCAATATGTAGAAACATAATTCTTGCATCACTATCAGATTATAAGACAAAAAACTCAACACTTAGCTTTATACACATTTACATAGTATGGAGTAATGACCATTTATTGGAATATTTTCCGATAAGAAAAGGTATTATCTTGTTAAAATTCCAATTACGCGAAACTAAAGATTAGGAAAGGGTTCTTCTATCTCGGCAGTTGAATTTACCGTATTTCAAATGATACATATTATTTAAATTAGCAGATAATTATGGATTCAATATTGTTGATAATTCATTGTTAAAGTCACTTCAAACCACTTTCGGTTATCCAAGTTCCTAAAAACTTCACATTTACCTTGAAAATTTGTGCAGTAAAACTTTCTGCGCGAAAATTTGAAGTATACGTCCCAGTTTAATTTTTAGTGATGTTTTCGAATATTAAAACAGATTTTCAAAATTCCGATGTACAGGGTGTTGTTTCGAGGATTCAAACGATTCATAATTTTTTGTTAACCCGGACCTGGATTTTAACCCGGACCTGGATTTTCGAGGCGGTTATTGCATGATATGTTTGGGCTCTCAATTAGGAACATATTTGCCAAACATGAAGAAAATATACCAGGTGGTTCGTCTGGTACGGCCTCAGGAAGAAACGGGCAAAATTCATAAAACACCCTGTATCTTGGCTACGAAGACCGTGAAACCCAATAAATGGGGTATCTCTAGAACCGTCTTGGTGCCACCTATGCACCTGTGAAGTATTTCCCTTTCCCAATGAAACACCCTGTATAAAATCCTACAGTATATCTTGATATGAATTCTGAATATTGAACCAATACTAAAATATTTCCTATAAAAAAATATTAATTATTCGAATTTTATCAAAATTTCAACATGACACGTGAGTTAAAAATGCTCAAAGAGAATAACTCTCTCTTCCTACGGGCACGTGGATTGAACTTTCTTATCATGAATAAACATTCATTTCAATTAACCTGTACCAATAACTTTACTATTGATTAAGTTCAGACCGAAATCTTTTTTGAAACAACATTGTTCTTTTGAGTGATTTTTTTTACAAATAGAACTTTCGATAAACATCAATATCTTAGAACCAAACTAATGAGTACTGAGGAATTGTAATAAAACACTGGGAGTAGAACTATTATATCACTATTTTTCGGTTTTCACACTAATAACAGTTCATAAATGTAAACATATACAAATAATTACATCTGCACAAAACATTCAAAGTTTCGAGGGAAACATAATTAACAATTGAAGATTGTTTCATCACATTTTTTTCTAATTGCTAGACATACTTCAGATATGACTCGATAAATAATCTCAACATGAAATGCAAACATCATTTCCTCTCTCGCAAACTCATTTCGTGATATTCATATATTAATTATTTAACATCTAGCCTTAACATCAAGGCTTACGGAAAAGTCTCAAAGAGACTATTCGAACAATACTACAACATGTCTACTCATCAGACAGAAGACCAAGTTCCATCGTTCCAGAAATTGTCTACGATCCGAATAAAAAATAATATTGAGAATATAATGAGCTGCTTATTGAAACCATCTTTCAGGGATCATATACACGGTGATTTTTTTAAGTGTTTCATTAGACGTTTTCGAGGAAGGAATTGTAATACAGATTCAAGATTTTGGATTTTCATTTTACAGTACATGAACTTTAATTGTAAAATATTTTCAAGAGGAATCTACTTCCGGTTTCACCGTAAACGAATGTAACTTCGTTATTTCAAATGCAACACCCTATATATTTATACATATTCGAATTTTTCGTTCAATTCTACACTGATTTAATGTATGATATGTGCAACCACTCAAGCAGTTCTTGAATTATAGCCTGATTATCAAACTTTTTGAAAAAAAAGGTTGTCACAAATTAGTGTCCATATCTTCAAAATCCCTCATTACAAGAATTTCTTTTAGCAAAAGTGGAACAAAATAAAGTACGCTGATACTGTTTCTTGTATAACTTATGAGGAAATATTAAACAGGGTGTCTGAACAAGGGCCCCAAAGTGAGCCTCATTAAAACTATGAAATCTCACTTCTTTCAAATGGCAACCCTATAATTTTGTAGTTCGATTGCTCGTTAAAAACGAGTTTTGGTGTCCCGAACATTTCATGCCTCTAAAATCAATATTTTTGCCGTTATTCAATAAAATGCGGATTTCACGATTAAAGACAGGTTTCGCACAGTTTGTAAACTTGCATTTTTGAAGTAGGCTATGTTAGGAACTGTCATTCTTACTTTTTCTTACAGATCAAGCACTAAGCAAAACATGCAATAATAATTTCACTGGAATGATATATCAAGGTTATTAGAAATTCAACGAACGAAATTCACATTTACTGACTTTTTTTGTTAAAGGTGGTAAATGTGGATTTCTTTCGTTAAAAGTTCTGACTGCCCTTTCTGATATTTTGTTACATTCACCATAAATGAAGAACATATTCAATACATCACTGTTACTGTAATTCATATTTTTCATAGTGCCCGATTAATCAAAAAAGTATAAATGACAGTTCTCTAAAATGCATTATAAATAAACAGACATAGCCTTTTTGAAAACTTCTAACCTAATAAATCTTTGGTTAGACTAAGAAACATTGATTCAATCCTGAAATTCGAATTTTATTCAATAACGGCAAAACTACTGATTTTAGAGGCATGAAATGTTCGGAACACCCCAACTGGTTTTTGACGAGCCATCGATTGGAATTACAAAATTATAGGGTTGCCATTTGAAAAAAGTGAGATTTTATAGTTTTATTGAGGCTCACTTTGGGGCGCTTTTTCAGACATCCTGTATAATATTTCCTCATAAGTTATACAATGTACAACGTACAAGAAACAGTATCAGCGTACTTTCTTTTGTTCCACTTTCGCTAAAAGAAATTCTTGTAATGAGGTATTTTGAAGATATGGACACTAATTTGTGACAACCTTTTTTTCAAAAAATTTGAAAATCAGGCTATAATTCAAGAACAGCTTGAGTGGTTGCACATAACATAGGTACATCAAATCAGTGTAGAATCGAACGAAGAATTTGAATATGTATAAATATACAGGGTATTGCATTTGAAATAACGAAGTTACATTCGTTTCCGGTGAAACCGGAAGTAGATTCCTCTTGAAGATATTTTACAATTAAAGTTCATGTACTCTAAAACGAAAATCCAAAATCTTGAATCTGTATTACAATTCCTTCCTCGAAAACGTCTAATGAAACACTTAAAAAAAATACCCTGTATATATTTTCGAAATGTAGTATCTCGATTGTTGTTCTTCGTTTGAATAAATCTAATAAAATTTATAGGTTTTTGATTACTGGCAATCATGGTGTCAATAGACTTGATTCTTTAAATTAATCGGTACATCTCAAGAGACTATAGAATGCCGAACAAATTACTTGAGTTATTTTCATTAAACTTGCTTATTCTGTTCAACGTTCCGGCCAGCATTAGCTAGCCGTCGATGGGGAAATAATTAAACGCGTTTGAAATTCGGAAAAAAAACTTTCGCCACCTTTTGAAAATATACTGATGGACAAGATTAGCGCACCACCTAAAATTTTGTTAAATTTTAACAATCGATATCTTCCCAATCTTTAGTCTTATTTCAACGTTTTCTTCTTTCAATTGTAGCTCTGTTATTGTCAAATTTCCTCCATCAAACAGAAGTCCAAAAAATAAAATCTTCATATTGTACAGGGCGTTTAAATAATGTCATGTATTATGCCAGGTTGCTGAGGCATATACAAACAATAAAGCGTTGTAGCCTAGTATCTCTTGAGTATTTTGTTTTTTTTTGAAAACCAATTTAGCTTGGAATCGTCCAGAGATATTCAACATTTTATCAATTGTTGTATTTTATGCATTAGCCATGAATATCTCCGCAACAATTTGTCCGAATGAATGAAATTGAATGAAATGCAAGGTGTTATAAAAATGTGAATATCTCTGAATAAAGGGTACAAGTTAAATTGCTGTTTACAAAAGCAAAATACTCAGGAAACATCAGACCACAACTACATCACTGTATCTGATATTGCCCACAGGAGGCGTTAAACTGTAATGAAAAAAAAACGAAAATTTAAACGCCCTGTACAGCATGATGCATTTATTTTTTTTGAACATCTCATTGTAGTATGATATTCGCCAATAAAAGAGCTACAACTAAAAAAAAGTTTCAAATCGGACAAATAGTTGCGAAGATATTCATGGCTAATGCATAAAATACAAGAGTTGATTAAATGTTGAATATCTCTGGACGATTCCAAAATAAATTGGTTTGAAAAAACAAAATACTCAAGAGATACTAAGCTACAACGCTTTATTGTTTTTGTATGCCTCAGCAACCTGGCATTGCCCACAGAAGACTTTTAACTTTGACTATAAAACATAACATTACTTATTAAACGCCCTGTACAACATGAAGATTTTATTTTTTGGACTTCTGTTTGATGGAGGAAATTTGACAATAACAGAGCTACAATTGAAAGAAGAAAACGTTGAAATAAGACTAAAGATTGGGAAGATATCGATTGTTAAAATTTAACAAAATTTTAGGTGGTGCTCTAATTTTGTCCATCAGTATATTTTCATCAACTAGAACAAACTAATTATTTTTCTTTAATTATCACAATCACACAAAAACTTGAATGATACTAAAAACAATGTGGTTGATCAATGAGAACATAATTCAAAGCCTCATCATGTGAGTTGAATTTATTTATACAGAGTGTCTGTGAACAAATGCGAGGGACTTAGAGAGATAATTCCTCGATGAAAATAAGCAGAGGTAGTTCATGTGAATTTTTTTCGAAATCGACCTCCCTTCCAATATACAGTCTTTGGAAGGCGATGACAAGTTAACAGTTTTCAATTTTTTTTAGGAGTTCTAAGAAACACTGATTCGTAAAACTATGATATCGATTGAAATATATTCTGGGAGGATTCTGCATTTCTTAGAAACTTTAAGGGTTTTCACTTCCAGTCTCTGAAACATAAATAATTAAAAATGTCTGATTAAGGTGAAGTGTTCCTGCGAAAATCTTTGCACTTATTTGTCAGGAGCAAATTGGTCTTGAAAAAAATTGTTGCCTAACAGTAAAACTGAAAAATGAGTCAAATTGAAAGGATATTGTAACGTTTCGGTGGCTATATCAGACACCTTCTTCAGACAAACTCTAAAAATCTTCAGAACTGTGTATTTTCTCATTTGTAATCTGATTGACATTGATAGTTGTCAATCTATAGAGATGTTGATTTATTTGATTTTGAAATTTCCTGATGTCACTTCCTTAATCAAACATTTTTTAATTATTTATGTTTCAGAGACTGGGAGTGAAAACCTTTAAAGTTTCGAAGAAATGTAAAACTATGATCACTGTTCATCCATTTCATATTATGATCCATAGAATGAATATTCTAAGATATTGTTGATGCTAAAAATTGGTTTTGTCTATTATGCTTATTAATCCAAAAAAAGTTTTTTTGTGAAATTGGTAACTTAACCTTCAGAAAGATTTATAGAACATCTTTATCTCCTGTATTCATTCTATGGAACACTTATACGATTGAATGGAATGAACAGTGATCATAACTGCTTGTAAGTTGTTATCTTTTCGGAGAAAAGTATCGACTGTATCGTATTTTTTCACGAGACTTTTTTCTCCAGAATTGAATGGGAAACCATAAGAGAATTTCATTTTTCGAGAAAAATCTTTCAAGGAAACAATTTTCGAACGAAAATCATATGGGGTTGTTATTTTCAACCCCTAATAATGAAGTTATGAGATCTAAAAAATGTGTGTGAGTAACATCTGCTTAGTGCTTGATATTATGTAGAGTTTTATGACTCAGTGATTTCAAGAAGCCGTAAAAAAATAAAAACTGTCAATTCGTCCTCGTATTCCAAAGGCTGTATCTTGGAAGGGGGGTCGATTTCGAAAAAAAATTATATGAACTACCCCTGCTTATTTTCATCGAGGAATCATCAGACTCTATTGTGAAAAAAATTTCCAGAACGGTGGAATCATATTTTTTGGCTATAGTTTGTACATCTAAAGGTGACATTAATGGTGTAATATGTAGGCATCTCAACTTACACTCATAATGACAATCAGTTCTGGGATTTTCATATCAGATTTTTTCGAAAATATTTCTTCAGTGCATAATGAATTGACATCAAAATTGACCAATAATCCTTCATCTTAGGAAGTGTCAACCAAACAAGATTTAAGCACTGCATGTCGAAAAATCGTGGTGTTTCATACAAATAGAAATATTATTTCACATGAATTAGTAATTCATTCATGTGCAAATTTTAGAAAGCATTTTTTTAAAAATGATTTATGAATTCTCAAATATTGCAAGAAATCGAAAGAATCATTATTGGAAAGAAAAGAAAATACATTTCATTAGGTACATGAACCTTCAAAAACAGGTTTTCATAATTCTCCTTGTATTCAAAATTTTGTGATAGAAAGAGAATATTTAACATACTTTATATGCTTATTCGTTTAGTTAATTTTGAAACTTTTTTTTATTTCATATACAGAGTGTTCCTAAATTGAACGTACAAACGAAAAGGGGAGATTCCTTAAGTGAGTTTAAGAAAAAAAAGTCCCATAAACATGGGGTCGCAAACGTTTCGTTGTCGAGATACAGAGTGTTGAAGTTTGAATTTTTTTCAAGTTGTTTTCTCATAGTATCTACACTTCACAAGATATTCAACTGAAATTTGGCATAGATATTACATTTGAGAGTTCTCAACACGTGACATGGCAATTTCGATAGAAGATCTACAGGATGGTATTTTTTCTGAAACACTGCCACCTATTCTTCTGCTAAACTTCTTTTTGGTGAGCAACTGTTAATTTGAAAAAATGTAAAAAGAAGCTTTGTTCTTATACTAAACTTTTCGGTCTCTTGTAGTTTTGTCGTATCTATCAACGATTTCGAGAAAAAAAAATTTGAACGATTCTCTCGAAATTCTCGTAACTATGATAGGAAGGCCAGTTTGTAATCTGTTGTGAATGAATTCAGTTCTAGTTTTGACACATCAAATTATTGAACGTTTGTTTTTTTGAAAAGTGAAGGTGGTTGCATTTATGGCTATTAATTTTTTGAATTTAGTTAGACTACTACAAAATTCAAACTTCAACACTCTGTATCTCGAAAACGAAACGTTTGCGACACCATGTTTATGAGGCTTTTTTTTCTTAAACTCACTTAAGGAATCTCCCCTTTTCGTTTGTACGTTCGATTTAGGAACACCCTGTACGTTCCGTTTCATCAGGAAATTCTCTCATATTCATTACAAGATCGAAACAAATTTCCAATTATTATTTGTCAAATACTGGGATTTTCAAGAAGCTGAATTTCATGTAATTTTCCACTTATTCTAAAAATAAATCGATTTCAACCCAAATTATTACAATAAAACGTTTCTGTATCAAAAACAATATAAGAATATATTCAGAGAGTGTCCAATTAAAAAGTTATATCTGATCGATTCGAGTTCTTATAATGAAAAAAATTCTTATTATGAAAAAATGAATATTTTTTGAAAATGAAATTTAGCTAGTATTACTTATTGTGGCTTGTGGCTGCTTCACTATTCTACATCATGTCAGTAATTATTGTTAAGCTCATTTTTGAGAAGAGTAATCGAAAATTGCCAGCCAGACATACATTCAAATACCATCTCATTATTTATTGCTTGAAAAAAACAGGCTTTTTGGCCACAATTTTTAGGTTTTTGCAAATTTGTTCACTTCAAAAACAATTAAAATAATGTATTAGCAAAAAAATTCATAGTTACTTCTATAATGGTTGTTCTTGAATTGCGTTTAACAATTGAACGAAGGTTATGTTTTTTCTATACAAACAATTCTGGATAACAAGTATGGCTTATTGATCTTGAATAAATGAATTCACACCTTTAATTCTTGATAATTCGATCATATCAACTGAAATAAGCATTCCAGCAAATATTATCTGAATAGTTTCGTTTCACACTTCCTAATTTTTCCAATCATTTCATAAACATCACTTCACGTCAAGATTTCACATCATTCTGAAAGGATTTTACATATCATTTTTATTGTTGATTATATACATAGTTGTTTTGAATGACTATGAAGTATTTTACAATCAATGTGCATTAGTAAGGACTGGGAGAATTTGAGAATATCATTAGTGAAATTCTGTTCGAATTCGATCATTTTCCAGCTCAACTTATATTAAAACATAACATAAAATGAATAAACAGCAATAATATCTTTCATATTCTCCCAAGAAACTAATCCTAATTTATCTACAATATTCGGAATATTGCAAAATATCATATCATCTTCTCGATATCTGCATTCATCCACAATTCAACAACCATCAGAAATCATACTTCATTTTCTCTTACATATAGGTATATTACAAAATATATAAATAATTAATGACATTCATTCTGTCAACAGACTGTTGAATATAGATGAAGAACAATTTACAGTAATTATTTGGAATCTGCGAAAATATTTCGTAATGAAATGGTAACTAGTTTTTTCAAAATCTAACTTAAAAGAGAATGAAAAAATATATAATATTTTCATTTTTCATATGAATGACTAAATACGGGTTATAATATTCATAAGATATGATATTTCGGATATATGTCAATTGTATTCGATTGTGGTTGAACGTATCAACAATTTCACTTCATTTCTCGCAGGAATGCCACTTTTTGTTTTACCTACTTTATTTGAGTTTTTCACTCGTTCATATATCTATCATACTAACTCAAGACAATTTTCAATCGAGATAAACGAGGACAATGAGGACATACTCGAACATTCATGCCAGCATTAGGATTCGATCCTGGAGCTAGAGCATCGTAGTAAATATACAGGGTGTCGGTAAACAAATGCGAGGGAGGGGGATGATTCCTTGATGAAAATGAGCAGGGGTAGTTCATATAATTGTTTTTCGAAATCGACCTCCCTTCCAAGATACAGTTTTTGATTTTTACAAGGAGTCCTAAAAAACACTGAATCGCGAAACTATACATAATATGATTCATTAAGTAGATGTTACTAACACATTTTTTTCGATTCCTTAATTTTAATATTAGGGGTTGAAAATAACAACCCCTTATAGTTTTCCTCCAAAAATTGGTTTCCCATTCAATTCTTAAGGAAAAAAGTATCTTGCAAAATTTCGACACAGTCGAAAATTTTCTCGAAAAAAAAACTCACAAGCAGTTATGATCACTGTTCATTCCATTTCATCGTATGTTCCATAGAATTAATAATCTAAGATATTATTTATGCTTAAAATTGGTTTTGTCAGTTACGCTTATTAATAAAAAGAAAGTTCCATTTGTGAAATTCAAATATTACGGATATAATTTACTTCCGGAAATTAGTACCAAACCTTCAGAAAGATTTATAGAACATCTTTATATCCTATCATAGACATACAATATCTTAGAATATTAATTTTATGAAACACATACGATGAAATAGAATGAACAGTAATCATAATTGTTTGTAAGTTTTTATTTTTTCCGTGGAAATGTATCGACTGTATCGAAATTTTGCGGGGACTTTTTTTCTCCAGAATTGAATGGGAAACTATAAGAGTATTTTATTTTTCGAAAATCTACCCCACGAAAACAATTTTTGAACGAAAATCATGAGAGGTTGTTATTTTCAACCTCTTATCATAAAGTTATAGGATCAAAAAAAATGTGTAAGTAACATCTACTTAATGAATCATATTATGTATAGTTTTATGACTCAGTATTTTTTAGGACTCCAAAAAAAATTAAGAACTGTCAACTCGTCATCGCCTTCCAAAGGCTGTATCTTGGAAGGGAGGTCGATTTCGACAAAAATTCATATGAACTACCCCTGATTATGTTCACCGAGGAATCATCTCCAGAAGTCCCCTGCATTTGTTTACAGACACCCTGTATAATGAATCTTGAAGCATCGTGACATATATTATTTGAATCTTTAAAAAGTGGTTGATCATCTATCTGAATTTTTACCGATTCCTCAAAATATAGAGGTTCAGAAATTCACATCGGAAACAAACGATATTCAATGCATTAGAGAGAGTATTTTGTGGTCCAGTTGAACAGTGGTATACTCGACAGATTTACGTGATATGTTTCGCTTTCGCTTGACGCGATGGGTGGTCCAATGAATGAAAAATATGGTTGTCTCTCTCAAATCGAGTGACCCGGGCAGTCTGACGCATTGATTCAATGCGTCATGCTGAGCATAATTGGTTTTGTGCACGTTTGACAACTGACAGCACATCGGAGGTATAACAACCCCACTTTTCCTATGTAAATCATAGCAAAACAACGAGAGATTTTGGTTTTTCTCAGGTGTTTCAGTTGATTTACTGCTTCTTTGGACTGAAAAATCGTGAAAATGGACCTATAAAATTGTTTAATAAGTTCAGATCATACTCATCGAGGACGATATGTAGAAACATATCAGTTTTGGGCATTCATCCTTATCTACTGCAGAAGATTTATCTATCTAATGTGTCTTATTCCGATGATAAAATGTATCCTGATATTATTATCAATTAAATCAAGAAGACAAAGAGATTAGCCAGTTTCAGGATTCATATTTGGACAAGGAGGAAATATAGAATACTATAGGATGTATTGCCAATTCACCCGTTAGAGAAAGGAGATGAAGAGTACTTGTTAATGGACAAAATTGTTGTGATAACTTGAGTTTTTATAAACATATGTCCTGAAATCATATCACTGGATTAAAACTCATCTGGATGTTCTTAAATTTGCAGTATATCTTTTGTTTTTTATATGAGACAAGTAAAAGGTAACTGCTATCTCCGCTTTTCACTATTTTATAGAATATAGCATAAGCATACTTACTCCTAACTGTGTATTTAAAAATTTTTACAATTACTTATTAGATAATTAAGTTTTTATTTATACAAGAGACTATAATTTGTTGGTTTGTATTGAATGATGAATGCTTCGCTTTCGACAAAATATGTATTTATTTTTTTAATTTGTATTTAATAGAAATAGTTTTCTACGTTGTGAATAATTGAAATTTAGTTGTTAATATTGATAACATCCTTCATTTTTTCAATAAAATCATCATGGAATTCATGGGCTTTCATTTTAATAAACAAATGATAATTTTTCTTCTTTCCATTTATTGAAGAATAAATATTATAAATATCATATGATTCACTGCAGCAGCATTCTATGTTTCCACTGAATAACTGATAATATCAGGAATCAGGATACATTTTATATCCAAGCCAAGTTAGATGGATAAATATCTTCCTTCTACAGTTGACAAGGGTGAATACACAACACTGATATTTTTCTACATATCGTCCTCGATGAATATGATCTGAACTTATTAAACAATTTTAAAGGTCCATTTTCACGATTTTTAGTCCAAAGAAGCAATAAATCAACTGAAACACTTGAGAAAAATCTCTCGTTGTTTTGCTATGATTTACATAGGAAAAGTGGGGTTGTTATACCTCCGATGTGCTGTCAGTTGTCAAAGGTGCACGAAACCAATACTCGATTCGAGTACTTTGAACTTCCTACCATACTGGTTTATTTTGGCCACTCCTAACGATTAGACAAAGACAATTGCATAATCTTCATATGACCATTTTATTCCTGTCAGAAACGTAGCAAGTATCTCTCGAATATAGTACTGTTCAACTGTACGGCAAAATTCTCTCTCTGATGCATTGAATTTCGTATATTTCGGATGCGAATTTCCAAACCTCTATGAGCGCTAGTAAAATTTCGAGATGGGTTTTTTTCTAGAAAAATTTTCAATTATGCTTTCGGATTCACCTTCAAGTGATGTTCGAGTAAGACACACATATAGAGTAAACTTGACTGAATGTGATAGCTGCAGTTATTATTTCAGCTATTTTGTCGAATTCTCTTCCAACATCTAGATTCGTTCGATGTACCAAAAGCTCCCAACACATGAAATCTACGTCAAGCTTATCATCACAAACAATTTGCTAAACTTTTTCGACACTTACAGGGGCAGTTTTATGTAGGTACTGTCACGAAAAATGTGAACATGCCCACAGTAAAATAATTTTCTCAAAGAACTCAAATTCGGAACTTATGAATAAATATACCTGTTCTTAGTCATTCAATTTTTTTCCACGTAAACTGTAACAATTTTGTTCAATCCCAGTCGTCAACGGATTTGGCTCACGTTGTAGAGTTGGCATTGTTATAACCTTTTATTAATGTTTCTATTATGAATTTAATGGTTATTTATATATATTCTCCACATTTTCTGTATATCTGTCTCCTAACGTTGTTTCTACAGCTTCTAAGAATGGTTTCTCTATTTTCTGAAAAAGAAAATATGTGTTAGTATGGGTATAGAAACAGCGAATGAAATAACTCAACAGTTTGACTGGCCAGAAAAACATAATAATCGAGTATAACTGCCTGAAGGAACAGCTTCAAATTTTCAAGTTGAATTGGAATTCCTGAACAGTGAAGTAATTGATGAATCAAATTAACTATTCAAGAAATATACAAATATAAATCGACAAGCCCAATACGTGATTCTCATGTGAAGATAATAATTTGGTGAAGTATCCCTTTTTCTATTCTTGGTTTTCTAAAAGCACCGAGCTAAAAGTCTTCTTTATGCTCACTTTTTCATTAATGAAGACAATATAATCGATCATAAATTCAATTGATATTTCGAATCAAAACAGTGATGCCTTAGGAATTCTGGAGAAACAAGATTCATTACAATTAAATTCACCTAGCGTTGAACAAAATCAATTCATATTAAACTGGCTCCAACGAATAACATTACAGAGTTTTCCATAGTGAAAACTCTATTGCGTCACAATCATACAAACACACCTGAACTTTAGAGTGCCAATTACGCACGACCCCCAAATTAATGAATTTTACGATCAATTCTTCCATTGCTCCATGATGTAACCTAACTCGGTACTGATTTGTTTTGGTAACCCTGCTACGCTAAACTTTGCAGTAATTACGAGTTCAAATTAATTTGTCCGAATGGAAACTGCCACAATCATGTTTGGTTACAATTATTCGTATCAATATGAAGGTACAAAAGTTACAAAGAACTCAGATTAAAGGGTCCTTTATGTTCTTGCCTACTCTTTCGATTTTTCTTCGGCACACCCATAATTGCTTTGAGTCGATGACATATAGGCCTAGCAATAGAGGTTTTTTACGTGACAAAAATACTACCTGAAATCTGACTGTGCAGTCATGCAATAGGTAGTTTTTACATGTTTTTCATGATAAATTCCACTCCTGAATCGTCTTAGGTTTTTTTTGAGAAGAGAAAAATAGCCAAAAAATCCAAAATTTTGCTTATAAAACGTGAAGTATTGATCTGATCGAAAAGCTGTTAAGTCTCGAATGCATCAAACTAGTCGCGGAGTGGGAGTCGCCCGCTAAGCGAGGGAAAAACTGTTTACCTTGTATCTTTCGCGCGTCGCGTAGCGGGCGACTCCCACTCCGCGACTAGTTTGATGCATTCGAGCCTTTTTGCTCCTGTTTGACGCCGTTTTTCACCCACTAAACATTACCGGTCGGTATGGAGAGAATAAACGATTCTAGGATTTTTTTTTCTTCTTTAAAATGCTTTTTGTAAAATTCAAACCCGACAAGTAGCCGAGTATCACGACCTTCTTGAAAAAAGTACTTCGAATTCGGAAAACTGCGATTGTGCAAAAACTATTTATCCGACAGCTTTGTAATTGTGCACCAATAAAGTATATGTTAATAACTACTTAAATTTAGAGCAACTAAGCATCATCTCAGAAATTGACCAAGTTATGAATTTTCGGAAAATTGATGTTTTTTTCCAGTTTTTTGGACTTTTCTCGGAAACTAATTATCCGCTCGAGACATGTCACCTCTCATTTTTTTTGTTTATGAATTCTCTACAAAAAATGCCTTAACAGCTGTTCGATCAGATCAATACTTCACGTTTTATAAGCGAAAAAGCAAAATTTTGGATTTTTTTGGCTATTTTTCGCTTCTCAAAAAAAACCTAAGACGATTCAGGAGTGGAATTTATCATGAAAAACATGTAGAAACTACCTATTGCATGACTGCACAGTCAGATTTCAGGTAGTATTTTTGTCACGAAATCGACCTTTCGATAGCTCTATTGCTTGGTCTAATAGGAGTTCAGTGCTTCAATAGCAACTTGATAGTTTCTTCCCAGGTTTTTGAGTATGCATTTCTGCCTGAAAAACTCCAGAATAGGAACCTAACGATAGTCTTTACACGCAGTTCTTGGTCCGTATAATCCAGGGCAGGATCCCTTTTGTAGTTCAAAAAACATCAGTTCATCATTTGACGGTTTTTACTTTGAAGTTTTGGGTGAATCATTTTTTTACCGTTCTTTCTTCTCCCAAAGCACCTAGTTGAGAGTTTTCTCGATTCTTCCCTTCTGATGGATGACTAATGATTCTCACTTTCTGGTAAATGAAGAGGATATAATCGATCATACATTCAATTGTTATTTCGAATCGAAACCGTGACCTTGGGAATTCTAGGGAAACTTGATTCATTATAATCAATTATACCTCAGCCGTGTTAATTCATTGCGTAACTTCAATTTTCCTTGAAATTCATATCTATCAAATCAAAAGTATTATTCTATTGACTCTGTGGTGTGTGGCAATTTGCAATATAAAATCTAATAGCTATTTGGATATAGCCACCAAATACATAAGTATCATGACACTTTAAGAAATCAAGATGACCAATGTCGAACAGATTATTTGAAATTTTTTGACATTTGACAAGTTAAAACAACCTCATTAATGAAAATGGAACGATACACGCTTCAAGAACGCATTTAAATTAATAGAATTCACTATAAAAATGGTGAAAATTTGGCAGAAACTCGAACATTTTTGGGTCGTCGTGAAGCACCTTGTCAGACCGCAATAAAGAAATTGGTGGAGAAATTCGAGCTGTTAGAACAAGCTAGGATGTGAAGAATGAACTCGTGCACGTCGCTCAATAACAGTCGAGAATATTGCCTCTGTAGCCGAAAGTGTTGAAGAACAGTCACGGTGAATGGATTACGCTATCGAGATATGATTAATGTTTCTTTGTTTCTTTATGGCCGAAATTGAATAGTATTGATCTAGACAACGTTTACTTTAAACAAGACGGCGCTACGCGCCACACAAGCAACGAAACCATTGATCTTTTGCAGGAAAAGTTTTCGAACCCTGCTATCTCTCGAAGAGGTGATCACAATTGGCCACCGAGATCTTGTGATTTAACACCTTGCGACTTCTTCCTTTGGGACTACGTGAAAGAGGAGGTCTACGCCAATACCCCAGCATCGATTCAAGACTTCAAAGATGTAATTCGTGAGGCTATCGAGGACATAGGGCATTCACTTTGCGATTTGGTTTTAGGAAATTTCATTGAAAGGATATGGTCCTGTAAGCGTCGTCGTTGTGGTCATTTGCCTGACGTTATTGATACACTTTTAACGGCATAGCTTTTTTATATTGAAATAAACATCCGATCATTTATATCAAAAAATGTTATTTTTTTCGAATATCAAAATAACAGCTCTTATTGGAAAACCCTTTATCACTCTGATACGCTCGTTTGAAGCAACACTAGGTCCTGACACCACCGAAAAACATAACGGAGTTAACCATAGTTAAAACTCTATTACAAAATTCTCCTCCATCACAATCATACAAACACACCTGAAATTTACAGTACCAATTAAGCGCGACCTCCAAAATTAATGAATTTTAGGATCAATTCTTCCATTGCTCCATGATGTTACGTAATTCGGTCACATTACTGATTTGTTTGGTTACCCTGCTACGCTCAACTTTGCAGTAATTACGAGTTCAAATTAATCTGTCTGAATGGAAACTGCCACAATCATGTTTGGTAACAATTATTCGTATCAATATGAAGTCAGCTAATTAGAGTTCGAATTAATGGCACAATTATGTTCAGAGCGTACCGCGAGCTATGATCTGTTTGCCTGTGAGTTAGTGCAGTAGTGATTATTACTCGTCTCCAAATTTTGTTCTGTATAAACAAGATTCACAACTGAACAATGCTAGAAGGCCAAATAGAATGAACTCATCATTTTGTTCACTATAGGTTTGTTCCAACAGCTGACTTTTGTACGGTAATTTGACGGTCACGAAACTGTTAGTAATCGATCTTATGCGCATGTCTAAACTTTGACCGTACAAGAACCGACGAAGATGTTTGGAAGGGTTGGAACGAATTTTTGACTGTTTGTTGACCATACCATATGCGTTAGATGGAACCATAGATAAATAAAGTTTATTTATCTATCAATAAATGAATTGAATACTCACTATGATCCTCGTTTATAGTTTGATTCATTTTGTTTTTCAGAAAATAAGTATATAGCAGAGACTCTGATTTATAGGTACTTTCACATACATAAAGTTTATTTATCTATGGATGTAACCATTTAGTTTTCTCTTTGCGATACAAGCGGTGAAAGTACCCATAAATCAGAGTCTCTGCTATATACTTATTTTCTGAAAAACAAAATGAATCAAACAATAAACGAGGATCATAGTGAGTATTCAATTCATTTATTGGTTTGTCAACTAACTTCTGCTTTATTTTTATAGGTTACCAAGAATATATAATTTATGCTTCCAGAACACAAACCCCTTACCGATAGAAATTTTTGATCGAAGATGGGAAAACAGATAACAAAATTGTACTTTACAAACAAATTATTTGGAATTGTGTGCTTATTCCAGAGACACTGCTTGATGTTTACATAGAGAAAGAATTTGTTATATGGCTGTTTAATCTGAAACACGTGCTTACTCTTACTGTGACGGTCTTTTAAATCAAAAGCACACAGGACTGCGCATGACAGTCCAAACAGTACTTGCTCCAGACCAGGGATCGAAATGACGATCACCAAACCGTTCCACTCACGGTCCCGAAGCAGGATGGAACAAAAACGAAACCGTTCTCAAACGATACATTTTCAGTTTGAACACATTTTTATCTATTGCGCAGAATCCTGACGATCATTGTACGGTCAATTCTTGAGTTGAAACAAACCTTATTACTATATTCATTCTTATTCAGACATGTTATTGCTTCCGAGATTATTGCGAAAATTGAACCAGAAATAATTAAATCATGTGATTATTGCGATTTTTAGTGATATTTCCTCGAATATTTCCAAATTCCACAATAATAATACCATACTCCAATGAAAACAAATTCATTCAGAAGGATAGCTACAGCAGAATTTCGAAATTTAACATTTTCAAGTGCGGTTTTCATCATTTAATTTCCATTGAAATTTAGCCCCAGACACCGAGTAATAAGTCAAAATAAGGAGTTAAGCAATTTCAATTTTGGCAATTATCTCCGTTTTAGAGTGTGCTATAAATTTGAAATACACACATTATGTGAACAGTTTTTTATAGGAATCCAGTGGCTAAGACGTTTCCTTCCTGATTTATAACAAAAACTATGTTTTATCTTATGGAGACAATAATCCATTTCCACTTACAAATAATCAACGTTGTTTTCTTGCATCGTTACTGATCTAAGGGCGAAATATAACAGGTTTTATCTTTTAAGGGAGAAAACCCCGTGGTTATTTTTAAATGAAAAGAAAATGGTGGTCCATTTGAAATGCTGGATGCCCAGTATGTCAAAATCTTCAAATTTCAAATAGAAGAAGCAATGTAGGTACTACAAACTTAATAAATGCCCTACAGCCATTTTGCCAAGAATTTTTTTACTGCAAAAAAGTTTGAGAGGGTAAAAGGAGACATGGCTCCGAAAAAGAAAACACCCTGTAGATTCTAGTTAGGATACCGGACGTGCAATGATGGAGACTGTCTAAAACAGCTCGTATTCCAAATTTGGACTGAAAATCCCAAAAATGCAGGAGTTATGAAAAAAAAACCATTTTTTTTAATTACAACACACTGTAGCTCCGTAACGAAGCTTTTGCAGACCCATGTTTATATGGACATTTTTTCTTGAAGTTATACGTAGATTCATCCCGTTAAGTTGTGAGATACTATTATGTAACACCATGTAGATTCACCCCCTCAAGTTGTGACAACCTATGTAACACCTTGTATTTTGCACCCTAGAAACACGACTTCTGTCTTTATAAACTGAAATAATAAAACATTATCATCTCTGCAGTCTGTATGAATATATTTTTCCTAGAGTATAATGCCCGAACGTAAGCAAAAAGAAAAGTAGCACTTTTTTTTTAGGCAAGTAGGTTTTTCCGATATTTCGTGCTAAAGAAACACGCGGTGCACGTTTCAATTCGCGAGTTAAATGGCGTTTCAACGTTTTCATATGTAGCTGAAGATTATACGATTGTAGTTTTATATTGAATAAGCTTAAGTTGAAGCTCAGATAACGAGTTATCAAAATGAAGGCAAATAGGCATACCTATCGAGTATTTTTATTATTTTTTAATTGTCGAATAACATACAATCGTTCAATATGAGACATGGCTCTGAAAAAGATAACACCCTGTGAATTCTAGTTAAGATTTAGGACTTGCAATGATGGATACTTTCGAAAATAGCTCGCATTCCAAATTTGGATTGAATATTTTTAAAACTGCAGGAGTTATAAAGAAAAAAGCAATTTTTCTGGAAATTTCAACACCCTGTAGCTCCGTAACGAACCTTTCACGGACCCATGTTCATGAAAACTTTTTTTTTTCATATAGATTCATCACCTCAAGTTGTGACATACTCTTATGTAACACCCTTATTTTGCACTCTAGAAACACGAATTCTGTCTTTATAAACTGAAATAACAAAACATTACCATCTCTTCAGTCGGTACGAATATATTATTCCTAGAATATAATGCCGGAACATACGCAAAAAGTAAAGTAGTACTTTTCTCCTTAGGCAAGTAGGCAACCATTTTCCCGATATTTCGTGCTAAAGAAACACGCGGTGCACGTTTCAATTCGCGAGTTAAATGGCGTTTCAACGTTTTCATATGTGGGTGAAGATTATGGCGCCGAATATATAAGCCAAATTGAATATGGATAGCTTGAACCTAAAGTGGAATAGGCGAGAAGCTGGAGGATAATCGATATGATTTCAGCATCGGTTGTGCATTTGGTTCGGAAAACAGCTTTCTCGTGTACCTGTAGGTTTTCAAGCTTTCGCGTCAAGTAAAAAACAAACACAAACAGATCAAGCAACTCTCAAATTTTATTTGCTACGGCTTATTCTTCAGATAAAAAAGTAAACATGGAGATATCGCTACGCATTGTAATCAACTCTAGTGCTTTAGGCCCTTTCTATTTGACGCTGCATCACTTCCAAACTGATGCAAAATCAGCTGATGCTCGTTTTATTTGACAATGTTTTGATTGATGCGCATCCCTTCCAAATGATGTTGCTCACTAACAATAGTATAACATAATTTATATTTTATTGGTTTCTCATTTGTAAAAGGTTAGATAAATTCCAAAAAAATCTCAATAATTTGTGGCAAATGTCATAAGCTATTTATGATTATTTATGACATCGGAAAATTATGACAACTGTCAGTGGCTTTACGAGAGGTAAGTCCTTCGAGAATATTTGCTCATTTCTGACGAAAAAGGCCAGATCCAAATGAATTTTTAATACTTTTATAACGTTTATTACTGAAAATGATGAAATTAGAAGGATGATTGAAATTAGAAGCAAGTAAGTTCACTGACAACTGTCAGTGAGTTTACTGGTCAAAAAACCTCTAGGATATTTGCAATTTTGAAATGGAAAACAAATAGATACGAATAGAACAGGGTACGAATATTGTTTTTGAATAGTTTGAGAACTTTTATTGAGAAATACATTTGTTCCAGAAACTCTGAAATTAGAAAGATGAATGAAATAAGAAGCAAGTACTTGACAACTGTCAATGTAAATAGTACTTGTAAAAATTTTACAAGTTAACTGTCAGTTTTACATGTTAGTGACTTGGTAAAATAAATTTTCTTGATTAATATTGTGTTTTTGCAAACTGACGTTTACAAATGAGAAACAAATAAAATCAGTATAATTTCCACAATGACTTCAGTTCATCGTAACAATAACATAACCTAACATTTTGGTCAAAGTTTGCAATTTACAACATAACGGAAAGTTAATTATTATCCTTGGTTTTCATTGCTAGTAATGAATAATTCATATTACTTTTAGAATCTCCTTCCGAACTATCGTCGATATTCTTATTTGGTACTCTGATTTCAAAACTTTTCGTCTCGTTGATTGTCATTCGAGAAAGGCGTGTTCTATTTTTCAAAATCACTTCACTTCCAACTGAAGTGATTTCGGAAATTATTCAGTCAAATAGAAAGCTACACTCGTCAGTATCCGATAATCTCATCCTCAACAGGTGCTTCCTGAAGCGACAGTGTCCTGTGAGAAAGCCAATGAGGAGGTGTCCTAATTGTTTCTTACCAAGATCCAGATATCTTTTGAAACTTGCTGTTTCAGAGTTATGAAGAAACTTAGCGAAATGATCCATCCCTGGGAGATTCTACCAGAGTTTTTCTCACTCGGCTTTCTCCTCCTCCAGAAACTCCTTCTTATAGGTACATTTACCTATACCACAGAAGGGCTCTGAGCCAATGAATGACATTCGTGCGCCCTCTTTGGCAAGTGTATTGGCCTCTTCGTTTCCTCTGATTCCAGAATAGGTTGGAACCCAGATTAAAAAGAAAATATAAGAAGTGCTACATCGAACTTCTGATAGTAGTACAGGACCCTAGCAACAGTGCATACTTGGTACTTTACCATTATATCCCAGCGCCAGCTCCTGTAGAGGTTTTGGTACCATCTGTATACCATTTTACGATATTTTGTTTGAGGTTATAGTCGATGTATTCCCGTTCCAATTTCTCTTTTTTACTTAGCAATGTGTTGAAGTTTTTCTCAGTGCTTACTTTCTTGATCATCACAAAAATATGAATACAAAATGCACGATCGAAATCATATTCTGAAAATCATTAGAAAAATGAAATATGTAAAGAATACTGAAAATATCAAAATTCTATGGTTCTTATTTCACATCCTCGAACTCGATTTCATTTAAATCGGAAGTTTTTTCATAGAAATACTAGAGTTTTTTCGATATTACGGTAGACTTTCCTATAGTTGTATAATTTTGTGTAATGGTATCGAATATTCAACTGCAAAATTTCAGATCGATCGAGTTGTCAAATTCTGAATTCCTTGAAAAAATGAATAATTCAAAAAAAAATATGATTCTGATTATGCCATCCATTCGAAGTTCAAGATCAACATTCAGTATAAGAATCTTTATCCTCATTATAAATTTCACTCGAATCGAATATTCTGTTTCAGAAATATAAGGATTCTCATTTACTATATTTCAATTGTATTTTTTATGGTTCTGTTAACACTATGGCCGCAAAATTTGATATAAGACTTTTTTCTGGCCATTGACAAAATTGAATTTGATCACGGATTCGCCATCAGTGAGTCAAACCTTATCGTTTGAGACCATTTTCGGCTCAAAATTCGATGCGTGAATATCCCCTTCTTGCAGCTAACATTTACTCTGAGAAAGTGTGTCGGTGGTAATAATGATTGAATTTATATGGAAGAGTAACAATAAATAAAGATGATAATCGATACACATAAAGATTTATGAGTTTTTTCATGAAATTTTATGAAGAAAGGCGAGCAATCTTCATTGAGCTATAGAAATATGAAATTGGAATGATTCGATATAATCATAATCTTTTTTGATTCAGATATAAAATTAATTTTTCTTTGAACGATCTGTATCGATTTTCTTTCTATTGCAAGGTTTTTTAGAGACACCTTACTTATATGGTTGTTGTTGTTCTTGATGATGGAACATCAATACACTGAAAATAGCTCGAACAGTTATCCTTTGTTTATTTATACAGTAAAGAATCTGAAGTTTTTCTTTTATAAGGAAATTCTGAATAATCTGATTCAATATAATGATGTTAATTGAATCACTTTCAGATAGTTCGATATCAGACGTCCTGTGCAGACAGCATTGGTGATCCCTGAGCTACAATTTTTCAACCCTCAGCTATGTTTTGTTAGGAGGTTTCCTTCCTGGTTCATTACATGCGTTTTTGTATATTCTTATGGAATAGACAATTCAGTTTCGCCTTAAAATAATCAGCGTTATTTTCTTGTTAAAAAAATAGTTACTATTATATTATATTGTTTTCAGCTCAAGTCAGATATAATGAAAAATATAGTTTCTATGTAAAATTTTATTTCTTATTTCAGTGGAATTTCCCTATAATGAACGTCTGTACAACGAATTTCTCTGTATAACGAATTTCGTGCAAGACATTGCACCTTGAATCCAAATTCTATGTTAAAAACACCCTCTAAAACGAAGCTAATTCTCTCTATAAAGTAATATTCAAAGAACATCATTCTTTGATTGGGTATAGGTAAGAAGATATTAGGGTGGGTTTTTCCCGTAATTTTTCCGGACGTACGTAATAAATCCCGACCTTAAACTAAATCATTACGGCGGGCAGAGAGATCCTTCTGAAACAGTTTTAAATACACCCCTGGCTGTTTGGTTTCAATCTAACCATTACGCTAGTGTGACAAGTTGTACGAAAATGTCTAAAAACAAGTGCTGAAGTTGGATGATAACCTTAAATTTATCAGTGAAGTCGACCGCGACATTGCCGACTATAGAAACAAATTTTCTGTATAACGACTTTCTTTCTAACGATTCGTTATAGGAAAGTCCACTGTATTTACTTTAGTATACTCGTTACTAGTTTTTGCTTGTATAATTCATAAAACTCAATATTCTGTGGTAGGATAAATTTTTAAATATGCTGCATACTATTTTCATCCGCTACAAACATTTTAGCATATGCTATTTCTCGTAATTTTCGTACATCGCCATAATATCGCCAATAATAAATCGAACTCAACTAACTGATAGTTCTTTGAAATAAAACATTAAATAATCAAATATAATAATGAATCATTCAACCAAAGAATGATAATGACCATACTGAGAGAGATATTATTCTGTTATTCGGCTTAGAAAATATGGTTTAATTCAAATTTCTCATATGAACTATATGTCGGTTCTCAATAAACATAGAACCAAATACCTTTGAAGGTCCTGTAGAAAGTCTAGATAGTCTGAACAATATTATATAGGTAAATGGAGTATAATTGACGAAGTAATTCAATGAAGAACCAAATTCAATTGGTTATAGAGCTGTGTAACACAGTGTTACGCCGCGCAATTGCGCCAACTCAGTTGACTGTGTTGAGTGTGTCAACTCACATTGTCCGAATCCATCAACTCATGGCGCAACTCAACTCAATGAAGCGCTCAGCGCTAAGGTATCAGTGTTTGCCTAACGAATACGGTATCATAACTCGGTAAATACACTTAATACAGGGTTCGAGTTGAACTGGATCATTTAATTTCAACGAAAATGGTAATTGTCTATTGCTTTTAGCACTTTCAACTTCTCCATTATATTAAAGAATTAATGATATTGTACACTCTATGAATTAATTATATTTGGACAAAACGGCTTTTTCTCCAGAACTTTCAATAGCTTTTTCAATAAAAAAATGGTTACCGGTGCACAGAATAAATAGCCTAATTGGGCGTTTTGAGACATGGTATGTAACTTATTTTTATAGGGCAACCTTGTTGTAGGTTCCAAAATTGTATAGTATGCTAAAATCTGCCATAAAATACTAAAAAAGAAATTAACCAAAATTTCTTGACCTGTAATATACAAACGAGCTCCAGGAATTACTCAGTACCCCGGTCCTGGGCAAAGTTCTACAATGATCTGGAGTGAGTCATATTTTGTGTCAACACTGCCGAGTGCCGGATGCCAGCGGGTTATTGCTGCGCTATAGCGCAATTTTGAGTTAACTCAATGAGTTGACACAGGGAGCTGCGCTTGAGTCACTGTGTTGGCGCACAAAAATTCACTGAGTTACACATCTCTAATTGGTTATTCCGTGTAAAAGCGTCCAAGCAAACTACGAATTCAAAATTAGAAACAGTTTCCAATTGAGTTAAAGGAAAGATAATAGGGCTTTAATAAAATTTCGAATTTCCATGTAATCAATTATCTGGGGAAGCCCCAAGCGGGCTCCTTCAAAATATGATAATGCATTATGCAGACCTTCTATTATACAACCGTGCTAGAATCGATTATATCTCCACTACTCAACGAAGTGGATTTTACTGAAATATTGAAATTTTCTTTGTCCATTTACGAAATACTTTATTAGAACTGTTATACTGTACAGGGTGGGCATATTTCGATGTTTTAGCGCTACAACTTTTAAACCAGAGGAGATAGACAAAATATGATACCCACTTCTCGATCTCTTTTTCTTAGAAACTAACAACAGTAATATTCATTTTTGGCTACCTTCTTTTGTCTTCGAATTATTAGCGAAAATTGGAAAAGTGGCAATATCGAAAAAAATTCATATCTCCGCTAATACTGATGATAGAGCTCTGAAATTAAAACATTATTCAGGCACTTTTTTACGTAGAATCCAGTGGCCTTTTTTGCACCATTTCTAATTACGGAGCTATGACCCAAAGTTATGTTTTTAAATGGAAATACTAGATTTTTTTGCCATTTTCTAAAAGCTCAATTTTTTCTGATTTCAAAAATATATAACATTGTATGGTTTGTATCAATATGAGTATAGAAAATGACCAAAACCTATTTTCATCAGTTTTCAATATTTTCTATGGTTTCAACTGTTGATGAGCACAGAAAAATTAAGCATTGTATAATTACCAAAACCGCCTCCGGTGGCTGTAGGGACATGGTGTTTGCCTACAAGTTCATACGAAGCTGGAGGTCCGGGTTCGAATCCTGGTGCGGGTATGGATGTTTGTGTATGTTCTGGTTTGTCTTACAATAAAAATTGTCCTGATAAAGTATGATAAGTATGGGAATGAGTGCTAAGTGTTGAAATGTTCACTGTCTAGATGGCCTTAGATGCCAAGGACATGGTTAAAAGAAGATGAATGAATGAATGAATGTATAATTACCACAACATCTTTTCAGTATTCTCTTCATTTCTATGCTCTTTACTCAATTTATCCAAGATGGACTGCTGTGAAACTTGATCCCTCATTCTAAGTTATAATAAAGATGTCTAAAATAAGACATCTTAATTATAACCTACTGACCTTTCATTGTAATCACTATTAGGTATTGAAAAATATTTTTCCTTTATTACTTTTCTTATTGAATTGATAACAGCAATCATATCTATATGCGTTATTTCATATGCGATTTGAAATAGACTACTTAGCACTTGTGCGTATTTGTTGTGAAGTGAAATTAAAATATTCTCTTGCATCCATCTCATTATTACTAAGTATATCGATTGAAACGGAGGATCATGTGGATCTTTTTGTTATTTCCAAATCCATTTCAAGATATGAGTTTTCATGAAATATATCCATGTTCGAATTTTGGAGAAATTAGTTGAAAGCGTAGAAATAATGAGATTGACGGAAGGAGACTCATCAACAGTTGAAACCATAGAAAATATTGAGACTCAGATGAAAATAGGTTTTTGACCGTTTTCTATACTCATATTGATACAAACCATACAATGTTATATATTTTTGGGATCAGAAAAAATTAAGCTTTCAGAAAATGCCACTAAAATCTAGTATTTCCATTTAAAAAACATAACTTTGCGTCGTAGCGCCGTAATTAGAAACGGTGCGAAAAAGGCATGTATGCCATTGGATTCTACGTAAAAAAGTGCCTGTATAATATCTTAATTTCAGAGCTCTATCATCAGTATTAGCGGAGATATGAATTTTTTTCGTTATCGACACCTTTCCAATTTTCGCTTATTCCTCGAAAACAAAAGAAGGTAGCCAAAAATGAAAACTACTTTCGTTAGTTTCTCAGAAAAAGTGATCGAAAAGTGGGTATCAGATTTTGTCTATCACCTCTGGTTTAAAAGTTGTAGTGCTAAAACATCGAAATATGCCCACCCTGTACAGGCTGGGCAAAATTCGTTGTCCACTGAAAGGATCTGGAAAACCATAGCAGCTAGAAGAAGAGTGATGACACATTTTGGGCTCTTTTTTCCTGACTAACTCAGATCTGAAAACAGATCTAACCTATTTTTTTTATAGATTTTGAGTTATGAACGAAAGTTGAGAATTCGTCCTTTTCATTGATACTGAATAACTTGCTTGTTTGAACTCGTATTCGAAATCCAATGTTACATTCTACAGGCACTTTTTCAAGGGTAACTCAAAAATGATTTGACTGATTTTTTTCATCCAGCCATTTTCGAAAAAAACAAGGAACTTTGATTTTCAAATGTAAACTATAATCTAATGTATTTTATCTGGCTCCAAAATTTTTGCTGCTTTCAAAAATGTAACATATGTCTCTTTTCACATGAATATTACATGAGAAAAATATTTAATACATTTGCCTGCTCTTCGATTCAGTTCTGAGTTAATTAGGAGTAGGCTTGTCTTAACATTACCATTGAATATACTTTCTTTATAGTTCGTGTTCGTGAACTCCACACAATTCTATGTGGACTCAACTCTACCTTCTGTGATAAGAGTTCTAAGTATAGACCATTCACAAAAGATCGAGCCGTCGGTTGGCCATGGAAATTTGGCATATTTCACTGTGTATATTAAAATTTTAGGTTATGTTCTTTATTTTCTTGTCAGATTGATACACAATGTTGTCAATATTGCATAGAGTTGTCTGACAACTCGCGAGCTCGTCGGACGAGGCCGAGTACATTCGGCAACGTTGACTTCATTTTACGTTATGACAGCAAATACTGCCAACTTCAGATAAATAAAGGAACGCCTACTATGTGCTTAACCTTTCGTGAACTGACTAAAGATTTCCCTTGCGACAGGTGCATTTGCTGTCTGTCAAGTTTGTTTTCTAATGAATTTTTCATAACTGGTCCAAAAAGTTCTCCTCTCATGACTTGGAAACCTCAAAATGATACTTACTCATGTTGGAAAAAATAAACAATAGTTGCATGAGGGTATTACTTCTGCAATACATGGTTATTTCGTAAATTAATCACACCTGATTTCGTGAAAGTGACCTCATCATTCCATAATATCCTATTGCCCCCTAGTCTCCTGAATTACTCTGGTACCACATACAAAATGTGAGTCTGGTCTCAGCATCTACAGGTTACAGATGAATTGATGATTTCCATGAAATTACATCAAGATTCAATCACGAAAAGATTCAAAATAGGGCAAATTTAGGTTCGGAATTTTCAGACTTTTTCGTTGTTATCATGTTAGCCATTAATATTAAGATTCAATCATGTTAGCCAAGATATTATGGCGGAGGTTGAGGAGCTAGCACAAAAGTTGATATGTCATTCGAGAGTACACTAGATGAGATATTTTTTACTGAAGAGAAAACGTGTGCATAATAATCAATATTTCATTGAAAAAACCTTCGAAAAAATGGGGCTGATTTAGTTAACTTCAGAATCGTGATATTCATCTCCTTATCAAGCTCACAATAAGAGTTTGTTCTGGTTACAGACTCTCTTATCTTGTAGCAAATTTATTGCCTTTTCCGAATATGTGGTCAGATTGGATAAGACTATGAGGAACACTAAAAAACGATCGTTTTAGAGAAAAAACTCGAAATATTTTGTGAAATCGAGAAATGTTAAGTGCACCTTACACGGTCAATATTATTGAAGCAATATCGTTATTGATCAATATATTGAACGTATAAGGAGTGCATTGAAACAAACATATTGATGGCAATAATATTGAGAAGAATCAAATCGATTTGATATTTATTGCAGTTCCGCCAATATATTGAGGCGCCGTCAATATTATTGACACCGTGTGAGGGGTAAACAGAATATTGTGCAATAAACACATTGCATCACAGGTCTCTTCAACTATATCGCTTATGGTTGTTGCAGCAATGCGAGACAAAAATTTCAAATCTTCAAAGCTGTTTCCAGTTGTTAGAAATCTTAATGTGACTGCAAGTCGATCCGCCGGTGAAGTAGCCTTCCTCATAATCGTATTTTGTTTTATTATAAATGGTGAAACGAGTGCAACAAGTTGTTAAAAAAGTTGTTCATCCATTATTAAAAAATTTTGTAGTCATCTGGCTCACCGTTGAGTTCTCAAAGCAATTCATGTCCATGACTCGATCATTTTTTTAACCATTTTTTCAACCAAACTTTTTTCTGCCTCCTTTTTTCCTCTCATTCAGAACCAAAGCAGATCCTATTAAAAACGATAGATCCATCCTCCCTGACTTCACAATTGAAACTGACACTTTATTGGACAATATTATTGAATCGTATGAGGGCTGCCGTTTTTTACCATATATTGCGTCAATAATATTGAATCAATAATATTGACCGTGTAAGGTGGCCCTAAAATTGAAGAATAACTGTCAACATTTCGACCATGTGCTATATGACATTTTTTTGTAGCAAATCACTCGTATAATCCGCCCTTGAAGTTTGTCCACTTTAAAAGTAGACCTTGTATAGTGTAAACTTTTCCTTCGGAATCGCCCTGTATACACCGCGTAACTAAAACGCTATCGACTGACACTCTACGCTCGGTCAACAAACTTACCACACCACAAAAGCAAAACAAATTAATTTGTCCACAATCATCCAAACGCCTGGAGAGAAGGAAATCAAAGATCACAAAAATACTCACCCAGAAATATTCCGCCTTGAAACCCGGAATTTTCCTATGAGACGCCCCAACTTGATGTAAATATTCCAGCAGGACGTCCAAGTTATCGAGTCCCTTGATGCCCTCATCCAAGGTGTTCATGACGTTATTCGCATGTTCTATCAGTTCTTGACTGTTCGCCTGTTCCTCCTTTGTCTGGAGCCCTTTGAACTTCTCGAATAGTGTCAGCAGCTCTGAATGGCTCTCGAACAATCTGAAACAGATTTGATGTTTATTAATTGGGGTGAAATCATAAAGCTCCCTCTGTTTTCGATGGGGGTACAACTTAAGGTGGAAATAATTTCATTTTGATAGATGGAAATTAATTAGTATTGGCAGTGAAATTCATTGATTGGATAAAAGCGAAATTGCGCTTACGGCTGTTGATACTAGATGGTCTATAAGGTCTGAGGTAGCTTTCAATAAATGTAAGCTGTGTAAGTGATGAACTACACTGCGCAAAAGAATTAACGCACATTCTGAAAATCTCAATTTTAATGAAAATTAACTCTACATTGACTTTATAACTTGTTCTCTCGGGAAGGTTTTGAACGAAATAATACACTTTGAATGAAAGACAAATTCAGGATTTCACCAAATCTTATGTGAAAGAAGAGAAATAAACAATTTTCAAAATACGGGAATGCTAATAAGTGACTTAATACTTTGGTATTTCAACCCTTTGAGTTAATTACAGCTCGGCAGCGACGGTTCGTACTCAAAATAAGTGATCTTAAAATGTTTTGATCGAATCCTCCCCATATTTCTCTGAGTTGGATTCCTAAGTCTTTAAGAGTAGCTGGTTGATTTTCTGAACTTCTCAGCCTTCTTTTGAGGTTTCCCAAACCTGCTCAATCGGATTGAGATCTGGACTTCTTGCTGGCCATTTCATTCGAGAGACTTCAACCTCTTCAAGGTACTCCTGAAGGATGCGCGCACGATGGGGTCTGCCATTATCATACATGAAAATGAACTTTTCACCAACGTATGGGGCAAATGGCACTACATGCTTTTCTAGAATGTTCCTTATATACCTATCAGCATTCATAGCTGCATTATCAACGATCACTAAGTCTGTGCTAGCAGTCAAAAATATTCCACCCCATACCATAATCGATCCTCCCCCGAAACAAGTAGTATTCAGGAAATTGCACTGAGCATATCTTTCATGTAGACGTTTGTATACAAGGGAACATCGGTCACAATGGTAGAAGCAGAATCTAGACTCATCTGTGAAGAGAACTCTTTCCCAATCATCCTCGTCTCAATGGATATGCTCTCTCGCAAAATCCACACGCACTCTTCGATGGCTTCTCTGGCCGCGACACGAGGCCTTAAGTCATATTCTCTGAGGCGATTTCTTATTGTCTGAGTACTAATTTGCACCCCATGAGTTTGCTCAAGCTGATTCTGAAGGAGGCGAGCGGTTGCAAACCGTTGTCTCAACGAAGAAACTCTAAAGTAACTTTCTTGAATGGCAGTTGCTACCCGTGGTCTACCCTGTCCTGATCTTCGGACATTCATACCTGTCTCCCTGAATCGCTGCAACATTCTGGACGCACTTTTATGAGAAACTCCAAAACTTTCTGCAATTCTTGTGTATGTCCACCCTTCTTCTCGCAAAACTACCGCTTGGGCACAAGATTTCTTGAAATTTTTATGATCCTTTTTTCCAATGAAATGTCAGTCTCCAATTCAAACTCGCTCATCAAATCATGAACCCACGTCGAAAATCTCAAGTTGTTTCTCGCGTGCGTTACAAGCAATTGTAAGTAGTATAACTTTCTACAGGAACTACACTACATCTCTCGGCCCAGAAAGAGCTTCTGTTTCGATCAGATTCCAATAAACGTGGACTGAATCAATAACACTTCTCAAGCCCCAACTAAATTACAGTTCAAAAAGGATATTTCTTGTTTCGCTATCTCGGTGCTTTACGGTCTTCCCTTTCCGCCTCTACTTCCTCCTGTTATGTCACAGGATTTCTTAAAATAGACGCAAACGATTTAATCTACGCGTTTTGCACGAATCAAGTTGAACGAACCATGAAACGACCTAATAATATTGATTGGGTCACCTTGTGTTATTTATTTACCTTGGGCGAGTATCCACATCAAATTTAGATTTGCTGGAAGTCTTGGGAAGTGAAAGATATCCAATTTTATGTGAAAAGCGAATCGACTGCATTCTGTAGCTCCAAATTGATTAGAAATGCTCTGAGTCGCATCGAAATGATGGAATAGAATCGTAATTGAGATAGGTTGGTATTCTGTAATTTGTTTCGATTTTTACTATCGGAATTCGAAATATATAGAAAGTATCGGAATGTCTTCATCAAACTGCAAATGGAGATTATCCAACTCATTTCATGAAGAAAAGTTAATATAGCGGCCTTGTTACCGAGATACAGGTTGTCAAAGTTCAAGAAAATATTTTTTCAATATAAGTACTTAATAACAAAATAGAATATTGGGATTGTATTGAAATTTGGTGTACTCTAAACCCATTTAAATATGGGGGAGTATTAGTGAAGTTTTACCACTTGACGTGTTATACTGTACATTAAATATCACAAATGAAAAACTTTTTGCGTTCTCGACAAATTTTTTGTTTAGTCCGTTCACGAAAGGTTGAGCTGTCGGTTGGCCATGGAAATTTGGCATATTCCACTATGTATATTGAAATTTTAGGTTATGTTGTTTATTTTCTTATCAGATTGATACGCAATGTTATCAATATTGCATAGAGTTCTCTGATAACTCGCAAGCTTGTCTTACGAGGCCTGGTACATACGGCAACGTTGTCTTTATTTTACGTTATGACAGCAAATACTGCCAACTTCAGATAAATGAACAAACGCCTACTATGCGCTTAAACATTCGCGAACGGACTATAGATAGATGTTGATATATCTTTTAAAAAACAGATGTACGTAACAACTTTTTAATTGAATACATTCGCACTCCCAAATTCTAACTTGAAGTTTTTAATCTTTCCTCAATTTTCACAGGGCATATTGAATGGATTTGCGGTATATCGATTTTCAATTCATTGACTATACAGGGTGTCCCGGGAAGAATGCGACAAAAGGATACCATGAATCAAGTACATCAGGGAGGACTCTCATCAAAAGGTTTTAATCGTTTTAGGGCCTTCGTTTGGAATATAGAGGGTGATATTCATTTGATGGCTGAAATTTCAAAGTTGAATTACTTTTGAACTATTGGACCGAATTATTTCAAGTTTGCAACTTTTGTCACCGTTTACGATTGCTATCTTTCAATACTTGAAGAAATCAGATGCGGACTAGCAAAATTTTGGACTTTTTCGATTTTCATGAATATTGGAAAACCCTGTACGTGAACATTATGTTCTTATTACATATTCGTAACCACAAAGAATCAATTATTGATAAAAATTCAAAATCTCTGCTTGGCACGTTCATACAGGGTGATCAAGAAGTGAGCAAAAAACATTACCTCAAGAGTGAAATTTCAACGGTCAATAACTCTTGAATTATTGGACTGAATTATTTCAAATTTGGTAGTTTTGTCACCTTTTATGATTGCCATTTTTCAATATTTTAGAAATTGAATGAATCAGATCTGGACTAGCAAAAGTTTAAACCTTTTCTATTTTCATGAATATTGGAACACCCTGTAGGTGAAGACTAAGTTTTTATTGCATTTTACTAACCGCAAAAATCAATTGATGTAAAAATTCAAAATCTCTGCTTGGTACGGTCATACAGAGTGATCAAGAAGTGAGCAATAAACATTACCTCATGAGTGAAATTTCAAACTTCATTAACTTTTAAATTATTCGACCGAATGATTTCAAATTTGAATGTTTCGTCACCCTTTACGATTACCATCTGTCCATATTTCTGAATTTGAATAAATCAGATCCGGAATAAAAAAATTTCAGACATTCTCAATTTTTGTTGATAGTGTATCACCATGTACGTGAACATTATATGTTCTTTTTCATTTCAGTAACCATAAAGAATCATATAATGGGAAGAATTTTAAATCTCTGCTTGACACTGTCATACAGAGTGATCAAGGAACATGAACTTATGAGTTAAATTGTTCGAGAAATCTTTTTGCTCACTTCTTGATCACCCTGTATGACCGTGCCAAGCAAAGATTTTTAATTTTTTTCATTGATTGATTCTTTGTGGCTACGAAAATAAAATAAAATAAAAACATAGTGTTCACAGGGTGTTTCAATATTCATTAAAATAAAAAAAATTCTAATTTTTTCAAGTCCGGATCTGATTTCTTCAATTTCTGTAATACTGAAAGATGACAATCGTAAAGGGTGACAAAACTTCCGAATTTGAAATAATTCGGTCGAATAGTTTGAGAGTTATTGAACTTTGAAATTTCAGCCATAAGATGAATATCACCCTGTATATCCCAAACGAAGGCCCTCAGACGATAAAAACTTCTTGTTGCGAGTCCTCCTTAATGTCCTTGATGTATGGTTTCCGTTTATCGCATTCTTCCTGGGACACCCTGTATACAATCCTAAAAAATAAAGA
This sequence comes from Propylea japonica, assembly GCA_013421045.1. Classification (NCBI taxonomy): domain Eukaryota; kingdom Metazoa; phylum Arthropoda; class Insecta; order Coleoptera; family Coccinellidae; genus Propylea; species Propylea japonica. Next base: position 30,647,780 of record CM024242.1, read on the forward strand.
AATTATTTCTGGAACTTTGACATTCCTTCCATTCGGCAACAAAGGCGCTTGGGTTGAAATGAACTTTCATTCTTAAAATAATCTGAAAAATATTCCTTCAGAGCTTTGAAACTGCCAACCGATTACGAAAAGTTCCAATATCTTCAAAAAATATATTTCTCAGTAACCGAACTTCGATCTGAAATTTTGCAACTAAACATGTGTAGGTATCTAAAAAAACATTCTTCAAAGTATTTCTCGAAATTTTCTCAATTCAACTGTATTATGGGTATTTCTTTCAATATTGTCAAGTTTGACAGGTTTGGAGCAACTCCGGGTGATCAAGTTTTCATGGTTTATATCAATATTCGAAGCAGAACATTTCTGGGAAAATTTCGAAAAGATTAATGGTAAAGGAAAGTGTCCTCTGCTGTGGACCTTCTTGGAAACACATATATATTTCTCACTACTAATTTACAAAATTTCTCGTGAATCAAAGAACCTCCCAATAGAATACAAGAAAACAGATATAAAAATATCAGGAAGAAATTATTTCACGCCGATTGTCTACTAGGATTTTTTAAAAGAATTAACTGAAATATTCATATCGAAGGGCTTCCTTTTCATTGAAACAAGTTTTTGTTCCTTCCAGATGAAAGGATAAGGTTATTTGGCTGAATATCTTTAAGTGGATCTGGGGAAAACGAGAGGAAATAATACATAAATAATATAAATATCATCTCTGTGCTGCTTCTTTTCCTTGAAATCCCATCGATATTCGAATAAAGCGGCTTACGACTCGGAGCGTTCTTCTAACCAGGTCTGGCTATCCAAGCGATTTTTCAGAACATCAGATGTGCTAGGATGTGCCTACCGACCCATAATAATATGTTTCTATTTGAACAGACCGATCTAAATGTCTATACAGGGTGTTCCTCAATTGAACGTACAAACGAAAAGGGGAGATTCCTTAAGTGAGTTTAAGAAAAAAAAGTCCCATAAACATGGGGTCGCTAACGTTTCGTTTTCGAGATACAGAGTGTTGAAGTTTAAATTTTTTTCAAGATTTTTTCTCATAGTATCTACACTTCACAAGATATTCAACTGAAATTTGGCATAGATATTACATTTGAGAGTTCTCACCACGTGACATGGCAATTTCGATAGAAGATCTACAGGGTGATATTTTTTCTGGAACACTGCCACCTGTTCTTCTGCAGAACTTTTTTTTTGATGAGCAACTGTTAATTTGAAAAAATATAAAAAGAAGCTTTGTTGTTATACTAAACTTTTCGGTCTCTTGTAGTTTTGTCGTATCTACCAACGATTTCGAGAAAAAAAATTTGAACGATTCTCTCGAAATCCTCGTGAAAATCCAAATTATGATGGGAAGGCCACTTTGTATGCTGTGGTGAATGAATTCAGTGTCAGTTTTTATGGAAATTTTCCTGATCTGTAGCGATGATTCATAAAGATTCGATAAACTCGTATAATCAACACATGTTTTTGATTGAAACTTTAACACCCTGTATCTCGAAAACGAAACGTTTGCGACGCCATGTTTATGGGACTTTTTTTTCTTGAACTCACTTAAGGAATCTCCCCTTTTCGTTTGTACGTTCAATTCAGGAACACCCTGTATTGATATCGGAATTTCAGAGCAACCATGCAACCACCGTTCGGTGGTACACAAAATTTGAAATTTTGACATGGAATGGAAAATTCTCCTGTTCTTTAAATCCGTTTCATGTAAGTTTGTGAAACATTTTAGTGTGCGCTGAAGCAGCTTATTATAATAAACATACTCCATTTATATTTATTTATTTATTTATTTATTTACTTATCTAGAATAAGATGATAAATAAGTTTTAGACCCATTAAATTTACATGGGGAGTCAGCGAAATATAAATATACCAACAAGATATGACACATAAGTATAAAACAAGTTCACATCATTTCCACAAACAACAATAATAGGTAACATTTATATTGCACATATTGGACGATCATTCAAAGCTATCTCTTCCTCCAGCCCCACATAGTACTCATATGGCGTATTTTTGCTTCTTGAATAATTTGATGAGTCGGGAGAGTCTCCCCAAAAAGAAAGCCAAAGTTGAGTGCACTATGGAAGTGTCCGAAATACGCTTCTGATCTAGCTAGCTGCTTTATTCTTCTTATGATGTATGTGGCCTTCGAAAGTTTTGGAACCAGCGTGTCTATGTGGTTTGAGAAGCTCAGATTTGGCGACAGTGTTAAACCCAGAAGTCTTATGGAACTATCAGAAGAGGGCTCTGTCTCGAAGAGAAGCCTCTGGTTTTTATCGATGTTCATCATCATCCTGTTTGAATCAAACCATGCCTTTGCCTCTACCATAGTTCTCTCATCCTTCAGTAGCAACTCCGGGCCACCCACTCCAACATTCAGGAATGAGGTATCGTCGGCGAAAAGAATTGTTTGGTCTGCTGTTATATTTTCTGGCAAGTCATTCATGTAGATCACAAACAAGATGGGACCCAGCATCGATCCCTGTGGTATTCCTAGACACTATATACAGTGCGAGTCAAAATTATAAAACAAATTTGCAACAAAATCTAGAGAATCCTAGAAAGGTTAATTTTTGTTTCACATCCACCTAATTTTTATGCAGTTTTGAAGGATTTTTGTAGGACCCTGTGCCATCCCCAATAAACCATTACAGATTTGTTCATGCACAACCTTAAACCGCTTTCAACCCCCTCACGTGAAAAATTACGTTCATAACAAATTGCGTTGTCAGAAATCGTTCTTTGAATTGAAACGTTTTATCGAAAAGTTTCAACTTCCGTAGAAGCTTACTAATAACATAACTGGAGCGTAGTGTTTCACACATTGTAAATTTTCACGTGAGGGGGTTGAAAGTTGTGCATGAATAAAACATGGTCATTCGGAGACAAATTTCATCAGGTAGGTTCACATTCTGCAAAACCTCTTTGCACTAACTGATTATTCAAAAAAAAATTGTCTCGAAAATTTCAGCATGCCTGCAAAGGAGATTTGAAGATCTTACCAAAAAAGTACCACATGATCCACTTTCCCTGTACAGAAAAAATTAGAGGGTTATTGGGGATATAACAAAATTCTTCAAAATATACATGGTGTCCCGCAATTAGACCGACAATCTTCTAGTGGACATTATAGATCATATTTTAGACAGATTCGACCCAAATCATATAATGCAAAATTGCTTCGTTAAGAAGCTAGTGCCCTTTGAAGATGACGTCCTGTCCACACTTTTTGTCACATATTGGCAAAACGGAGTCACATAAAGTGCTGAAAGTTTACACATTGGCTAATATAAAAAAAACGCATCGATTATATTGAGTACATATCTTTCATATCAAGCACAATCGTTCTTTGGGAGGGGTGGGGTGGTCGATGGGTATTTCAAAAACTTTTTTAACTATCATTATTTCGCAAGATTTACATCATATTCATTAACTCTGATGTTTTTTCTTGAAAAAAAATGCCTAACCATTATCAAGTGAAAATAAATTCGAAACAAAATGAACATTGAGCAGTTAGTGAAAAGAGAGAAAATTTCAAATCTATTTTTTCCAGAAATAGTGCATCTGGGCGTTTTTATACAAGAGCATCTTTTTTCAATGATGTAATCTCGCGAATTAATGAAAGTAAGAAAAGTTTCAACTAAAATACCCTTCGCCCCCCCCCAAATGACACGATTGTGCTTGACACGAAAGAAATGCACTCAATCTAATAAATGCGTATTTTTGATATTAGCCAATGTGTAAACTTTCAGCACTTTATGTAACTCCGTTTAGTGGACAGGACGTCATCTTCAAAGGGCCGAATCTGTCTAAAATACGATCTATAATGTCCACTAGAAGTTTGTCGGTCTAATTACGGGACACCCTGTATAAAAATTTGGTGAAAGTGAAACAAAAACATAAGTGCATGTTTCAGGATTTTGTTGCCAAATATATTTATTTTTGGAAAATTAATTTGTTATTAGAACCAATAAGTAATAGAATACAGAGATTAACTAACAACTTATACAAACCATATTCCATCCTGAAAGAACAGGAGGAAATTACCGAAAAAAACCAATTGTTAAATATTTGCTTAGTCTTATTTAATATTCTTTAATTTTAATGTATCACAGACTCTTATTTCAACACCACTTTCAACTGTAAAATATGAATTGTACATGGGCAGAAAGACCTCGGTCATCAGCCCTTTGAGGGTTTCAATAAAGTCATTTGCTCTCTCTCTCCTCTATCTCGATTTTTTCCATCATTTTAACGCGCACTGTATTATCGGGGCTATTTCCATCATTGTAGCTTATTGTATTGAACGTTTCGGCTAAAATACGAAAGGCGTCGTCAGAAAAACACTTGAAAAACTCTTTGAAATGGTCGTTGTTTCTGACAAAAATAAAGTGCACCCCTGGAATGGCAGACGAATTAATTTTAGAAGCTTTGTCTTGTCCATATAAAGTCCATAACAAACTCTGAAGATATCATATGAACATATTCGAAATGATTAAAATAGACACGATGACTAATCTTATTGTTGAGATGGAATTCATTAAAAATTCCTTTGAAATACAGCAGTAGAAAAACCGTAATGAAGGCTTTAGGATAAATTAAATTATGGCTGGTTGCTTACCCTGTGTTTTATATAGTCGTTGTTTGTAGGTTAAGGACTCTAGAGAAGTGCTGTTGAGTATATTTTGACCTTGTACCGTTAATTTCCTCGACAGCTGGTTTCCCTCGAGAAGAAACATGCAACTCAGCTGGAAAATCTTTACAATTTTCCATACATTTTTCTCGCATGAAATTTTGAAGAGTTAGCGAAATTATTTCCAAATGAGTAGAAACCGTTCTTTATTCTTTATTCAAATTATATGAACCCCTGATGCGAAGTAAGCGGTAACAAATAATGAAATTTTCGTACCAAATTGAAGATTTGTACAGAAGAGTTGAATTCATGAATGAATATTTGAAAACCAAAACTCTAAGGATATTTCTATTTCAAATATCGTTTTTCCAATATGAACGAACACCTGTTTAGTATGTTGTTCACAACAGGAACACAAAAAACTACAATCGGAATTATATTCTGTAAATTATTCAGGAAATTAAATATGTAAAAAATTAGTAATTACAAAAATTGAATTCTATAGTTTTGATGATGCGATCCTCTCCAAATTTTTCATGATTATTCAGTTTTGATTCACGAAATAAATTCCACTCGAATCGGTTGTTCTGTTATGGAAATATGGAGAATCATCTTTTCAATATTCCAATTGAAGTTTCCATGGTACTGTTGACACTATGGACACAAAAGTTTGCATGAAAACTCAGTATAACATTCTTAATTCACAAGAAAATTTTTATTCGAATCGGCTATCCTGTTATGGAAATATGAAGATTCTTCTATTCACTATTCCAATTGAATATTCTATGGTTCTGTTACCACTATGGCCACAAAATTTTGCATGAACATTCAGTGTATCAATCTCTAATTTTAAAATAAATTCCATCCGAATCGGATATTTTTTATGGAAATATGAAGATTCTTCGTTTCAATATCCGATTCAATTTTCTATGGTTCTGTTCACACTATGGGCACCAAATTTTGCATGAAGCTTATTATGAACATCTTGCATATGGCCGCAATATTTCATTATGATGGATTTCGTTTTGTCTGAAATATTGAGAAACAAATATTTTGAATGGCCATATTTTATAGAAAACCCTGTTACGATTTGTCTGGTTAACGAACTCAACCGAGCCATTTGCGAATAGACCATAACCTGAAAATTTCAAGTCTCTAGGACATTCAAGTTATTGTGCTAACGGCTGGATGGACAGCGCGACGGACAGAATTGAATTTGACCCACTTCATCAGGGAGAACACTATCGTTTTAGACCTTCTTCGGCTCAAAATTCTGAAATAACAGACATTTGAGCGAAACGATATAGATTTTTAAAAAATTTGTTAGGTTAGCCTCCTCAAAGGCAAAGAATTTTTTGTTTGTCATTTTTTCTTTATCTTAGAAACGATATAGCACTCGTTTAAGTAGACCGAGCACTCAAAAATGTACACATACATTATTTTTTTCATTTTTACTTCAGCTCATACTTTCCAAAAGTGTTTACGGACTGTCGGCAGAATTTCGTCGTTCAATGAGTACAACTGAGTCGTTTAAGACACTCAGCTCGAAATTCCAATCTTACCTACAGACATTTTGACAAAACTATTGCATGCTGTTCCCTATTAATATACACTGCTCAACAATTGATAGGGATCACTTACTTGTTCTAAATTCATTTCTGAAATATTCGCTCCAAGATTATAAATTTAGTCAGATATCAGAGTATTTCAGTTGATAATATGGTTTACTTGAGAAAAGAATGAAAAAATTAAAAGTTGGAGAGAAAAAAGATTTTATTAGGAACACTCAAAATTCTGTGTTCGAATAACATAAAAATTTTATGATGAAACCACAAGAAGGCTGAAGTTTCGGTTAAACTAGTAGGTACCTAGTTGGTCCCCCACGAGCTCGTCTCAAGCATTCTACCTACGAGGCATACTTTCGATCAATTGATTTAGAAAATTTTGGGGCAAATTCGTCCAAATATCCCGTAAAGCGTTAGAAAGATCCTCCAGGTTATTGATCGGTTGTTTTAAGGTTGACAATTGTCTAGACATCTCAGACCAGACATGTTCGATGCAATTCATTCTGGAGAGCGAGCTGGCCAGTTCATCCTATCAATAGCATGAGTTCCTTGCGCTTCATTAACCAGACGACTACGGTGTGGACGGGCATTATCGTCAATTAAAATGAAATTCTCGCCCACGGCAGCCAACGGAACAATTATAGGTTCAATAATCATATCGTGATATCTCTGGCTGGTCATGGTGGTGTTCTGCAGAACAACCAACTATGTGCGTTGGTTTCAAACAAATGCCTCCCTATACACATATAGAACCTCCGCCAAAAGCTGTTGTGGGTACCATAAACTGTTCTGCATACCTTCGACCTCTTTCCCTCCAAGCAAGAATACGTCCATCGGAGTTGACCAAACGAAATCTAGACTCATCCGTAAATAAACATCGGCTCCAATCTTCAAGTGTCCAATTGCGGTGCTCCTCAGCCCATTGCCGTCGATGAACCCGGTGTCCTACGTTCTCTCAAACCACGAACATGTAGTCGTCGTCTTACAGCCTGGTTCGAAATTAGAACTCCTGTTGCAACTCTTAGTGATCTATTGAGCCGCGACGCCGGGTAAGTGGGATTTCTCCTAGCATTGAGGATGAAAAGACAATCTTGGGCAGCTGTTGCACTGCGCTGCCGACCTCCCCCATGAACATAAGCTACTGAGTCGTTTGGATGAACCTATTCCAAGCCCGACTCATGACACTTTGCGAAACATTCAACCGCCGGGACACTTCTCGCTGGGACAAACCTTCCTGTATCCACCGTATGATTTGGTCCAGTTGCAAAGGAGCCAAACGTCTTCTCGGCATGACCGATAAGCTGATATTGTTCTCATTTTTTCAATTATTATCACCTTATGTGCTTGAACGATAGAAAAAAACAGATTTATTAACAAATACCACATTGATTTTCACTCCACCAGTAACAGCCTACAGATAATAATCGATTTTGTGAACAAGAACCGATGAAGTGAGGAAGTCTTTGATATAATCAACTCAAAACATCTTACATTTTCCTTAGAGAACATATAATGTACAGATATTCACGAGATAACTCAAAAAAATACAAATGAAGAGAAGTTCATAAGTGATCCCTAGCAATTGTTGATCAGTGTACAAGTAAATAATGCAAATGATAATCCAAAAAAGTTTTGTGTAGTGAAAAACTTCATACCATAATACGGGGTCGTTATAAATGATTGTTAAGTCGTAGATTGCTTTAGAAATATTTTATCTTACGGTTTTTCATGCAAAGTCTCCAAATTTATAATTCCAGCCACATTATTCTCAATTACTTTCAGAATAACAAGCCTGAACTGGCAGTATCGATTTTGTAAATCATAGTCTACATCAGAATATAAATTTTCAAAATAGTCCAAAGCACACTGCCATATAACAATCATTTATAGAGACCCAAACAAAATCTGACTGATTAATTGCTCACATTTTACATGCATGGCTCCTTCGCCATTTTGCATCCAGATGAAGAATACTATTTACGTATAATGATTCAATTCAAAAGAAGAAATACAAATTTCTTCGAGGATGGTTAATTCAGCTATGCCCAAACAATTCTGAAATAAGACTTACCCGGTCTCTTTTCACAAGAGGAGTCAACAAGAAGTACTTCATAATGTTTGTTAACAAGCTATTCAGAATAATATTCCAAATACTTTCCATATAGAACAAACAACTTTCAGATTGAACTGTTAATCTCCCACAAAATCTCATTGTGAAACTTCTTCTTTATGGTAATAATAAAAGGAATTTCAACTCTGTTCGATACGTACCTACGTATAGCTGAATAAACATAACTAATTCGCTTCTACGAATGGAAATGTGAAGTTTCTCCCATTTCTATTCGAGATGTTTTCCGTATATGCCATTCATATCAATCGGAAGATCCACCCAAAAACAATGTTAGTTGAATGGTTGAATAATATTGAATATTGTAGAAGTTTGAATTGCGTTTTCACACTCGCTTTACCATGAAAATGGGTCGACATAATCAGATTTGTTATGATTTGTGAGGTCTTGAATCATTTTCCTATTAATTCGTTACTTTTTTTTTAGAACAATTGAATAATCAGTATGATTTCTTGTGAATATGTGGGGTAAATTGAATTTGTCGCTTTATGTGGTGATATCGATTCTGAAAGCAATTAAAAGAGTCCTGATATGAAGTCATAATTCAGTATAGTCCACCTGATAGATGTCAGAATATTCATAATTGAATTATCGTGTTTCCAATATGTCAAAGCATATTCTGATTTCAACATAGTTTTTTTAGAATGCAAACTTTTTCTGTCAATTTCGATGACATAAACGTCATAGACTCTTTATAGTGATCATATTCCTTATACAACTAATAATTTTACAAATTTCACATCATGGATAATTTTTTATGATATGTACTTTTCAGTCGATCTCAAAATAAATGGCAATTTTAATGTGTACAAAATTGGTTATTAATGACCCATTTTAATACTCAGTTTCTGCTATTTCAATGTGCAATCCTCATGGCAACCGTTCACAAAGTATTAAGCACTACGAGAAATGTCAAAACTTGGAAATAGATACATAGAAATTTTATTATGTCAAAATGAAAGTCTTGTGCAAAATGAGAATGTATTTCAAATTCAAGAATTCAACATAATTTATATTGAGATCGTCGGAAAAATCTTGTAATCAACTCGGTTATTAATCGAGTTTCTAATGGTCCCAAACTATTAACGCGTGAGCGGAGCGAAACTTCTTGACCATAAGTCGCTGTCTTTAATAACCTAGTTGATCAAATAACTATTAACGCTCTAGATGCAAACTGAATAAAAATGAGTTTTTAAAATGGTTCGCTTTCTTGACCTAGTGGAATTTTTTTCTGAGAATAAGTGTTGAATTATTGTATACTCGATTTTATACGAGCTTCATATGTACAGGGTGTCCTTAATTCGTTGTCTAGTGAGGGTATCTCAGAAATCCGATGAGCTAGAACAAAATGTGTGGCACATTTTCGGGCTCAATTTGTGAGAGAATTCATTTGGTGAAAACCGAAACCTTTCAAGTCAAACCGTTTTCGAGCTATTAAAGAAAATTGGGAAATGGCGTCGAATGAAAAGTTCTCACAACTTCTTTTTTACTGAAGTTATAAACATGAAAATAAAACATTATATAGGCACTTTTTTCAGTAGAATTCATTAAAGTAATCAATTTTTCTCTGTTACATTTTGTACTAGCTCATCGGGTTTCTGAGATCCCCTCACTAGACAACGGATTTGGGACAACCAGTACACTGATGGAAATGGAAAAGTGAACGATTTATTACCTTTATTAAATACAGGGTTTTCCTTTTAAGTTGGCCTATTAGATAGACGTTTTAGGAGAACTAGTGAATATTTCGTTCTAAAATAATTTCAAGTCGACACTGTTGCCACGTCTATCTCAAACACATATCTACTTTCTTATTTCAAATGGAACTACCTATAGTTTCATTTATGTATCGATTCAATACCAAATTCGCAGTATAACCCACTAAAAAAAAAATTTCTCTGCTATGCACTGTTGCCAAGTTATTCACAAATTCCTGAAAACTTTTGACATTGGCATTGCCAGTTTGGAAATGCAATATCTCGATTCTTTTTATGCGAACGGAACCAAAATCAGCAGTCTTATACTAAAGACTCCATGCATTCATGTGGTATATTCAGTATTTTGATACATCGTAAGGTTTTTCGAAGATATTGCTCCGAAAATGTGAAACTCATTCGATTCGAAATAAAAAATGAATGGCAGTCTCCTTTTACACTAACTATTAATTTTGGATAGTTTTCGAATGAGATGACAAATACTGAAATTTTTCAGTATTTATAGTTCATGATCTATGGTTATGTTCACGATGAAATGGTTCTATGATTATGGCGTGAATTGTTCAAGTACATTCTATGGTTGAACTCATGAAAAGTATTCGATGATCATGGATCTCATTGAAAAAAGTTTACCAATATTATTCATACACGATTCGGGTTGTTTCACAATTCTCGGGGAATGCCAAAAAATTATTGAAAGGACCTGTAGGACCTTTAACAATCTTTTTTCAGATTCAGCACGAATGATCGGAAAGAAATTCCAAAAAATTGTTTAGGCTTTCTGTAATCCTGGCCCTATGTTCATGACCTCAACAATAGGATTCATTCCGATAATCACTTTATAATCACACAGCATTGGTCCATTGAACATGACTGTAAAAAACTGAAAATTTCAGTATTTTTCATCTCATTGAAAACTGTCAAATAAAATAATTAGTGAACATAAGGCCAGGGTTACAGAAAGCCTAAATAATTTTCGGAATTCTTTCACGTCATTCTTGCTAAATGGAATAACGATTGTTTAAACGTCCTACAGGTCCTTTCAATAATTTTTTGGCATTCCCCTTGAATTGTGAAACAACCCGAATCGTGTTTGAATAATAGGTAAACTTTTTCTATGACATCCATGATGATCGAATACTTTTTATGTTTTGAACCATAGAATCTACTTCAACAATTCACGCCATATTTTATAGAAACCATATCATCGTAAAAGGACCATAGATCATGAAACTATAAATACTGAAAATTTCAGTATTTGTCATATCATTCGAAAACTATCCAAAATAAATAGTTAGTGTAAAAGGAGACTGCCATTCATATTTTATTTCGAATCGAATGCTGTAAATAAATATGGGGTTGCCATTTGAAAATCTCGAAATATTTCAATTTTGAGTTTCACTTTTCGGAGCAATATCTTCGAAAAACCTCACGATGTATCAAATACTGAATATACCACATAAATGCATGAGTCTTTAGTATAAGACTGCTGATTTTGGTTCCGTTCGCATAAAAAAGAATCGAAATATTGCATTTCCAAACTGGCAATGCCAATGTCAAAAGTTTCAGGAATTTGTGAATAACTTGGAAACAGTGCATAGCAGAGAATTTTTTTTAGTGGGTTATACTGCGAATTTGGTATTGAATCGATACTTAAATGAAAATATAGGTAGTTCCATTTGAAATAAAAAAGTAGATATGCGTTTGAGATAGACGTGGCAACACTGTCGACTTGAAAATATTTAAGGCAAGAAGTTCCTTCACCCTCAAGACTGCACCAAAAATTTCAGAACGAAATATTCACTAGTTCTCCTAAAACGTCTAATAGGCCAACTTAAAAGGAAAACCCTGTATAGTTGAATCCATTTATTTTTATGGCTATATCACATAATTGTTCAAAGCAAAAACGCCACAATTCATTGAGATAATTTCATACAAACGGAACTCTGAAATAATTGTAACATGCCCTGAAATTCAAACGATGCGATGCGATGTGAAAATGTGGTAAAATATTCGTACTCAACTTCAAAACTACTTGCCGGCCCTTTGCATTTGGGTTTGACACATTTATGAACTATTAGCCATGCAAATCCACAGAATAGGGCTTTTCTGTATCAAAGCCTTATTTAATGGAATGAAAATGGCAAATATGCTCTGTACAGTTGGTCACTTTTCGGTTTCTGGCTCTGTGCCTTTCAAATTTCAGCCAGACCATAAGACAAAAAACGAAAAGAATTTGATTCGGCGAAAAAAAGAGCCCTTCGATATAAATATTTCAGATTATTGATCGAGCTATATCGTTATGCCCAAATGTCTGTAATTTTCGAATTTTGAGCCGAAAATGGTCTCAAACGATAGGGTTCTACTCACTGATGACGAATTCGTGTTCCAATTCAATTCTGTCCTTGGAGCCGTCCGGCCCCGTCCCGCTAGCACAATAACTTCGAAAGGATTATCCAGGAGACTCTGAATTTTCAGGGTAAGTTCAGTTCCCAAATGGCTCGGTGAGTTCCTTAACCAGCAAATCGTTCAGGGTGTTCCAAAAATATGGCCAATCAAATTTTTGTTACCTCAATACTCAAACAAAACGAAAACTCTCGAAATGAAATGGAGACGTAATAATCTTCATGCAAAATTTGGTGGTCATAGTGTAAACAGAACTATAGAAAATTGAATTGGAATATTGAAACGAAGAAAGATAGAATCTTATATTTCTATAAAAAATATCTGATTTGGATGAACCTTATTTTATGAACAAAGATTGATACACTGAATATTCATGCAGAATTTGTGGCCATAGTGGTAACAGAACCATCGAAAATTCAATTGGAATATTGAGAAGAAGAATCTTTATATTTTCATAACAGGATATTCGATTCAATTGAAATTTCTCTTGTGAATGGAGACTGTTATACTGAATTTTCATGCAAAATTTTGTGTCCAATTAGAATATTGAAAAGAAGAATCTCTATATTGCTATAATAGAATGACCGATTCAAGTGACATTCATTGTGTTAATCAAAACTGATATACTAAATGTTCATGCGGAATATCAGAGGATCGCATCATCAGAAACCATATAATCCAATTTTTGTAATTATTCATCTTTTAAATATTCCGTTTTTTGAATAATTCCAGAATATAATTGATTGTGTAGAGATTCTGCATTATATACACTACTGGAAAAATTAAAGGATCAAAAAAAAATCCAAATTTTTCGGCAATTTTCAACATGTTGTACTTTGAGAGGAATGGTCGTACAGGAAATTTAAAAGAATGAAATTGTAGCTCCAAGTGTATAGTTTTTGGATTAGAACTTCAAAAATTTTAAGTTTCAGTGGTTTTCGAGTAATGATAGAAAAATCAGCAACAAAAAAGTTCTCAAAATTTTACTACTTGTTTTTTTCTTGTCTACTAGCGTGGAAATTTTATTTTTGCATAATCGTTATAATGATGGGATAATTTGTTAATTCAGCTTTAATTTATTTTTTTATTGACCTCAATACGTCCACTTCTCGCCGAGATATCGGTCTTCAAATTGCCTCCTGCATTAACATGGCTGAACGTTTGAGAGCCGTTATTGAAAACAGGGGTGGCAAATTCATTTTGAATGATTGAAGTTTTTTCTCCATTCTCGCTAATTTGATTATTTTTCCGCAATTGTTTCTTCGATTATCTTCCTATCATGGTAAATTATGTAACATCATAATATGCGATATCCTATCTAGGATGTTCGAAAAAAACATTTGTTGATTTTAATGAACCAATATCATAAGAAACTTCTTTACCTTATGAAAAATTTCCTCATTAATATGCGATATATTTGAATTTTTCCCAAATACAAGGAATATAATTTCCTCAACCTTGAACCTTTATGCAAGAATTCAAGCACATTCTCATATCACAACTAACAAGTATTATTGCCACTGACTTCTCGGCGTGCTTCAACGAATATTAAAAGAATTATTTTTTGTTCATCCATCAACGTGAGCTCCCTGCGTGCAAATGAAAGGTTTCTTACGTCTCAGCTCAGTTATCAAAAAAAAAACTCATTTGAATTACAGCCAGTTGTTATTTCTGCGAGATGGAAAAGACCAAATTTAATTTTCAGTATTCATATCCTTGCTTAGATTCTGAGCCAACGCTTTCCTTTCACGAAAAGGCAGTTAGTTACTCTAGTTGGGACTGAAAAGACTAGACTAGACATTCTTTCAGCTTAGTTGCGGCGATATAATGAACACGAAAATGAATACGTTTCAGTAATAATCTATTTTGATATATAATGAAATTAATATAGGTAGGTACTAACACTCAGCCTTCACGGTGGAAAATGGGCATTCCATCACATTTGCACCAGTTTTGCACCTCGAATCAATGTACAGGGTGGCCAGATTTAGCGATCCCTGAACAACCAGAAAAAAACGGTAATTATTTTTAATGAGAAATATATTATTGTTTCTCTAAGAAAAAACCTGATAAATCAGAAAGGAAACTCCCAGCAAAAAATAGATTAAGCCGCAGTATTCCAATCAAAAGAATAGCAGAGAATTTAATTCTTTTCATAATCTTGCATTTTCTGTGTGACCTATCTTTTCAATTTTGAATTTCATGTTCATTGCATTTCGTGAATCAACTATGTACCTATTGAAGGTTTTCAACTAGGAACGTTGCTTGTGTGGCACGCAGCTTGAGTTTTTGTGTTAACTGATCTTTATAAGCCTTAAGACCCAAATCTTTATGCAAAAATACGGTGTAATGTAATGACGTTTGTGAAATGCCTGATTCCAAAGAACGACGAGGATATGGACAAATCTGGGTTCTCTTAACCCCCCCCCCCAAATTTGGGGTGGTGAGCGACAGGTGCAGGGAAGGGAAACGGGTTTTGTTCTTCACCTCACTAACTTGTCTCAACAGCTCGATTTTTCCCTCCAATTTCTTTACTGCGGTCCGACAAGGTGGCTTCACGACGACCCAAAATTGTTAGAGTTTTGAACAGTCTCTGCAAATTTTCACCATTCTATTTTAGTGCATTTTAAGCGAGTTCTTTTGAAGCGAGCGAGTATCGTTCCATTTTTATTAATGGCCGAATTTCTACTGTCAAATGTCAAAAAATGACCAGCTTCAATCGTGACATCCATAGAAATAGCGGGCTATTCAAAATGACACCTCTCATTGGAATACCCTTAATATTGATGAAATAGGAAGGATGCAGTCTAACGGGGAGCGTTTCACCCTATATACCTAACTAACTCAATCATTGGGTCATCTGGAAGAATGAAATTACTCCTCTTGAGGCCTTGAGATATGCGAATCCGAAATATCTATCACCGTGTTACAGTTCTGTTAGGGTGATGATCAGGCAGAAATTGCTGAGGCGTAGATAGAATGAGTGTCGAAATGCGCCCACCCGCACAACATAGTTAACCCACACCTCTTCAATCAATACGTCTGCATATTCTTGCAACTTTTTCCGTATAATCAACCTTATTGAGAAGTAAAAAAATAGTAAAGGATGCGGACAATTAGGATATGCGCATATAGACAGCATTAAAAGAAACAAACTGGCAACATTTCAGAGAATGATGGATTACAGGCTTCAATACAGATTCTTTTCAGTTGATACCTACTAATGGGTCGATAGTATTGAGATACTTCACAAGCTGCTACTGGGCGAATTAGTAGCTGATTTTAATTCGCTCAGTGTAATCGTGTGCACAAGCCAACAATCTGATTGTGAAAAGCTGTGACTAAAGCTGAAAGCTGGGCTACTTTACACGCTAAATCGCGCGTTTTGCTGTGAGTCTATGAAATTAAGCAATTCATTATTAAATCATTTAAATTCGACCATTCATGGTCACCGCAATCGTACTGAGACATTTGGTGAGAAATAAGTAAAAAAAACATAAGAACAAATCATTTTTCAGTTCAAAAATAGTGAAATTATTTAATGATAATTCCTTATCTCAGACTCTATTCCGTTGATTTCTTTTGAATGACTGTTTCATTATTTTGAAACCTTCACCAATATAATACTCGTAAGGTGAGATGAGATTGGTCAACCTTCTCACCATATGTTAGTTACCTTCCCTTTTATCAACAATATGGTTAAATGATTGCCAATTCACAAATTTGACCAATAATTTGGTATTTAATAAAACGGTTCCTCATACGAACATTATTGAGTTATTCTTAAGGACTAAAATCAACATAAATATGAATTTAAATATCGGCTTAGACTTCGGAAAGAGCAAACATTTTATCTTGCTGAAAAAGAAGTATGGCGGGAAATATATGGTCACGTGAGGCACCCACAGTTCCACAACCTCCTAACTGGGAAAGGCTTTTCGTCTCAGCGTCTCATTGACCCTCCTCAAATATGATTTTACGAAATAGGGTGAAAACAGTGACCACTGTGCGCAGGTATTGACATCGAAGTAGCTCAAGAAATTCTAGGCACAGCTTAGCTTCTAACGGTTCCGAAAATTTAAATAATAGTTTCTGGGGATTATATCATAGACATGAAATTTAGCCTCGAAATGGATTGGGTTGATACTTTCTTCGAAGCAGTATCATGAAATTTCTGAATTTGAAGATATTTTTCATTACCTCATAAGATGATAATTTACTAGTAGTATATCAACTACTAATAACTGTTGTATTCAGAATTTTTGAACTTACGAGGGAGGTGTTAAGCTTAAGCCACGTTTTACAGCCAGGGAACTCTGAAATCTCTATCCGATGTGAGAGTTGATTCTCTTTTGGTAGAAGAATGCAGGAAAGCTCTGCGTGGGCTGGGCTCTGATAACTTTTTGAAAGTAATCTGGTGTTCGGCTCACGCGGATATACCTGGTAACGTTAAGGCAGATGAACTGGCTAGGCGGGGAGCCGGATTAGCATTTGTTGGTCCGGAGAATGCGCTGCCAATCTGTCGCACATCTGTCAGAAGTTTCTTCAGGAAACTGGCTGAACAGGGATTTTTCCTCGGAATGGAGCGCAGGGTTGGGCCTGAGGTGGTTCGAGGATTCTCATTGAGAGACCGTCCTCGCGATCTGAGGGGTCAATAGGCTTCTGTTGCTGGAGAGGAAAACAACTCGGTCTGGTGAATGGTGCATTGACTGGTCACCTGTTTAACAAGCATTTGAAGAGAAGGGATTGACGAGCTGCTCCCTATGCCGGTGGTGCAGGAGTACTGATGAAACGGTTTGAGCATATTTTGTTCAACTGTGGGAACCTACTGAGTCAAGGTCAACACAGCTAGGAAATCCAACACCTTCTATCCCTATGGTGAGAGTGACCACTCCTGGCAGGCTCGCGACATTTCTGTCTCGTGTCTAAGGAGCTGAGTCTCTATAGAACGATGGGGTGAACAAGGGCTACTAGGCCTCAGTTCGCCGGAAAGGCACCCGACACAGAGAAGAAGAAGAAGCCACGTATTTAATGCAATTCAAGCATGGGAATGCAGGTATGATAGAGAACAAATACAGTAAAATAGTTCGATATAAATCAAATTTTACTCCAATGAAGTGTTAATATTTAAGTCATCCATGGAAAACTCAATTGAAGATATTAAATTGCATGCTCTTTTCGACTGAAAGCCTCGATGATTATTACATTCTCGAAGGGATACTAGGTTTTTTTCAGAATTCTAGCGAACTATTTATTCCATTATTGATGATCATTTAACTCTGATAGCCAAATCGGTAAAATGAATAAAACAAATATGTTGATTATAGATTATGTACGCATAGAATGATATTAATCGATTAAAATCGACCAATATTAAACTCACACTTCGGAGCTAATCTCGTAATCGTACAAGGCAAAATGTAAGGAATTCATTAAATATTCCAAATTATCAAGATGTGCTACATTCAAACTGAAAGTCTATTAAAAAATTTGGAGAAAAATGGAAAACCAACATAAAGGACCCCGCACATTTTGTATGGGAATTGGCTCCCGGTGGATTTGGCTGAAAATTTGATATGATGTTCTACTAATCCTTATGATCAAATGTCTCCACAGTCACGAAGCTGAAAAATGCATACTTCTAGGATTTTTTTGCGATTTTTTGTATCCATTATGGCTTACGTATTACCGTTCACACAGAAATGTTTGAAAATATTTCGAATTGACAGAATCTGCTTTCAATAATCACGAAATATTCTCATAGACTAACTAAACGGAGAATTATTTTAGTTTGTCTATGAATATTCTCAAACATTTCTGTGTGAACGGTAATACGTAAGCCATAATGGATACAAAAAATCGCTAAAAACTCCTAGAAGTATGCATTTTTCAGCTTCGTTACTGTGGAGACATTTGATCTGAAGGATCAGTAGAACATCATATCAAATTTTCAGCCAAATCCACCGGGAGCCAATTCTCATACGGAGTCCTTTCCGAAATCAAAACCTATCTCGAATATAATCGAATTATATGAAATTTACCTTAACTCGCAAAGAAAACCAGCAATTGGACGTTAAAAATTATTCCACGTCAATAATAATAACACATTGCGTCAGCAAAAACGTTGAACGCATCAAAATTTATATGCAATATTTCCCTCAATCATGATGTTACAATTCTGTTAAGGTGGTGATCAGGAAAAAGTTCTGAAGCGTAGAATGTTACAGAAATAACAGCCTGAAATGCAGTCGCCCGCACAACTTCGTTATCCCACGCCTCAATCAATACACGTTTGCATATTCGCAACTTTTTTCCGTATTTTCATACAGATATCAAACTGGATGCAAGGGCGGAAAATATGGAAATTTACGACATACGCATACGGACAGAATTGAAGGAAACCGACTGAAAAATGAAAATTTTGAAGAGTAATACATTTTTTATCCACGACTATTGTACAAACCACCCATTACACGTCTGTTTTCTCGGCCATAATAATATCCATTTATCACTAGTGAATGATGGGTTATTATTCACTGGTGCTTTCAGATGCTTTATAAATTCTGCTCCGAAATTATTTTCTTCAAATTGATATTTCTTCAGTATTCTAAAGTACTACAACTAACAAATATGAGTAAACCTTGTCAATCGAGGACAAAATCTACTTCTATCACAAACATTGGAGCAATTTAAATAAAAAATTTGAATACACCATTATACAGGGTGCTATATAATAGTATGTTGCAACTTAGTGAGGTCAATCTACTTGTAATTTTAAGAAAAAAGTTTAAATAAACATGGGTCCGTAAAAGTTTCGTTACGGAGCTACAGGGTGTTGAAATTCCAAAAAAAAATTGGTTTTTTCTTCATAACTCCTGCAGTTTTTGGGATATTCAGTCCAAATTTGGAATGCGAGCTATTTTCAAAAGTCTCCATCATTGCACGTCCTGAATTTCAACTAGAATCTACAGGGTGTTTTCTTTTCCGGAGCCATGTCTTCCTTTTCCATCTCAAACTTTTTGACTGCTGTAATTTTTTCGTATCTCTAACCGTTTTAAAGGAAAAAATTATTGAAAATTTTATATTCGCTAAATAAACAAAAATAATAGAAATTCTCGATAGGTGTGCCCAAAATTTGCTTTTATTTTGATAGCTCGTCATCTGAAACTCAATTTGAGCTTATTCAATATCAATATACAATCGTTGAATAATTTTCCACTCAAAACGGTTAGAAATACGAAAAAATTACAGAGGTCAAAAAAGTTACTGAATTGAACGAAGATTTCAAGAATTTATTTTATGCTGACCAGAGGCGTACCGTAAACAAGTTTGAGTGGGAAAAAGGAGACATGGCTCCGGAAAAGAAAACACCCTGTAGATTCTAGTTAAAATTCAGGACATGCAATGATGGAGACTGTTGAAAATAGATCGCATTTCAAATTTGGACTGAATATCCCCATTCTGCAGGAGTTATGAAAAAAAACATTTTTTTTTGGAAATTTCACCACCCTGTAGCTCCGTAAAGAATCCTTTTGAGGACCCATGTTTATATGGACTTTTTTTCCTGAAATTATACGTAGATTCATCCATTCAAGTTGTGACGTACTATTATTAAACACCCTGTATAGGTATCTACCCAAATAGACAACACACAAGCATAACTTCGTTATCACACGCCTATCCATTCAATAAGGTTGCCTATTCACAACTTTTTTCCATATTTTCATACTGATATCAAACTGGATGCAAGGGCAAAAAATAGGGTAAGTTACGACATCACATACGGACAGTATTGAAGGAAACCGACTGAAAACTGTAAATTTTGAAGAGTAATAAATTGTATGCCTGAATTAAGGCTCCTTCCAGCTGACGTCTCCTATGACTGTAACTGAAGATCGTCAATATGTTGAATTTTACTACATTATATTCACATGAGGACCGACATTTCGGGATATCTCTGAAGTGAAGCCATATACAAGATGTTCGTGGATAAGTGTGATAAATTTCAGGAGGTGATCCTGCTTGACAGAAAAATGACATTAATTTTGTCCGTAAATGCATCGTTTTCCGAAATACGTGTTGTTGATTGTTGAAGTTGCACTTATAAACTGACTAAAAGAAGTTACGCAAATGATATATTGCGAACTGAAAATAATTTCTGAATTTTTCCTTCAATTCGTGACCAAAAATCTCCCTTGACTTCTCTCAAATGAACCACCGTTCTTATGCAAAAAAATAAAACATTCAAATGAGTAGTTGTCGTTACTTTAATAACGGGTTATCCATTTCGCGGTTTCAAAAGTATAGAGCTGGAATTCGACATCTGTCAAACGAAGTTTTTAAAAAAAGTTTTTTTTGTTCAGTTGAAAATCTGACATTTATGAAAATGGATCGCTTGACTATCGCACAGCGCATGAAAATTATAAAAACCTAATACAAAAATGGCGATTCTGCCACAGCCACATATCGTGCTTTAAGAGTAGATTTTGGTTTACATAATCGTCCAACTACGCAAGCAATTGGTAAAATTGTGAATAAATTTGAAGAGACTGGATTGGTTACAGATATTGTAAGCCCTGTGCATCATCGTTTTGCTCGTACCACTGAAAATATCGCTACTATAAGTGAAAGTGTTGCCGAAGACCCGAATCTGTCGATTCCACGTCATTCTCAGGAATTAGGACTGTCTTAAGGCACATTAAGGCGTATTTTGCATTAAGATCTACACCTACACCCAAATAAAATCCAGCTCACACAACAACTGAAGCCAGCCGACCATTCACATCAACATCGTGGATACGTCGAATGGGTGCTTGAAGAACCGGCGGTGGACGGCGATATCAACTGGCCACCAAGATCATGCGAGTTGACACTGCTTGACTTTTTTTTGTGGGGCTACGCGAAAGACCGTGTTTATGCAGATAAACCTTCAACTCTTGAGTAGTTAAAAACCAATATTCGTCAAGTTATGGCTGAGATACCGCCCAATATGTGTCAAAATGTGGTCGAAAATTACCTCAAAAGAATCGATGCTTGCAACAATTCGGGTGGTTGTCATTTAAATGATGTAGTGTTTCACACAAATGTCAACGTTCAAACTTCATAATAAAAAATATTTTTTATGTGTTTTATCAACGTTTACTTTTGAAACCGCAAAATGGATAACCCTATACATGTCAGACAACGCGTAATAACCAGATTGATTGCCTGCAATAAATAGTCAGTTTTTAAACGCTTGTTCCACTTAATCGAGTGCTATATTGTTTTGCCCAAATGTCTGTGATTTTCGATTTTTGGCCCGAACATTCTCAAGCGATAGGATTCGACTCCCTGATGACGAATTCGTGGTCAAATTCAATTCTGTCCGTGGGACCGTTCAGCTGGTCGTAAACACGATAACTTACGAAGTGATTATCCTAGAGACTTGAGATTTTCGGGATGAGTTTGGTTCCCAAATTTCATTTTATACCATGTTATTTTAACTTTTCTTCATAAAACGAACTGACATCTTCCTTTGGTATTAGATGACTTTATTTCGAAACACCCTATACAGGGTGTTTCATCATAAACTGGACAAACATATATTTTCGTGTAGAGGACATCGGGAGAATCATTTTTGCCTTATACAATATATCCCGTTTTCGAAGCATAAGCGAGATACAGGGTGTCAAACGTCATTTTTGAGCAAGATTCTTATGAGTGTGGTCAGTTATGTAAAACACTTGGTGTAACGGTTTTCGGTCAAATGTCAGTATTTTTGGGTCCTCTATCCAGAAAAGTTGACGAACTCCGAAAAAAAAATTACAAAATGGCGGAACACCTGCAATGTTCCAAATTTTTTTTTGCGGTTGTCAAATTGACTTCTGTTTTCTGAATGAACACAATTTTCTAAGACTTTATGTGAAAAAATTTTTTCAAAAATCGAACACAAATTTTTTTTTACATGTCTACAGCGATGAAAAATTTTCACTCGAAATGGATGCAATTTTGTACAATTGTACTTCTTGAATTATCAATCACGAATATGGAAACAGAATCGTAAAATATCGAACGGTTTCGTTACTACAGTCATTCAAATGTTTCGTCCGGACCTCTGAAATATTAAAAATAAAATTGTTTTGGGTTCTAGAGTCAAAATGATTGAATTATTGGCATGTCTAAACATTTTAGATGAATTTAAACGAAAAAAATCAATGAAACTTAGTTGGGACTCGAAACGACGTAGGTATTAAATAGGGAAATGGCACTGTTCTAAGGATATTAATATTCGTTGCCAGGCAACAGTAGTTCGTAGTTCATAGAGTTGGACTGGTATTTTAATTTCAGTGAATATAATTTAGCCAGTAGTCAAACTCTATGAACTACAGACTACCGTTGCCTGGCAACGAATATTAATATCCTTAGAACAGTGCAATTTCCCTATTTAATACCTACGTCGTTTCGAGTCCCAACTAAGTTTCACTGATTTTTTCGTTTAAATTCATCTAAAATGTTTAGGCATGCCAATAATTTAATCATTTTGATTCTAGAACCCAAAACAATTTTATTTTCAATATTTCAGAGGTCCGAACGAAACATTTGATTGACTGTAGTAACGAAACCGTTCGATATTTTACGATTCTGTTTTCATATTCGTGATTGATAATTCAAGAAGTACAATTGTACAAAATTGCATCCATTTCGAGTGAAAATTTTTCATCGCTGTAGACATGTAAAAAAAAATTTGTGTTCGATTTTTGAAAAAATGTTTTCACAGAAATTCTTAGAAAATTGTGCTCATTCAGACAACAAAAGTCAATTTGACAACCGCAAAAAAAATTTGGAACATTGCAGGTCTTCCGCCATTTTGTAATTTTTTTTTCGGAGTTCGTCAACTTTTCTGAATAGAAGACCCAAAAATACTGAGATTTGACCAAAAACCGTTACTTTAAGTGTTATACATAACTGACCACACTCATAAGAATCTTGCTCAAAAATGACGTTTGACACCCTGTATCTCGCTTATGCTTCGAAAACGGGATATATTGTATAAGGCAAAAATGATTCTCCCGAGGTCCTCTACACGAAAATATATGTTTGTCCAGTTTATGATGAAACACCCTGTATATGGGTTGGGAAACGAGATACCCCAAAATATCTATCTATTTGAGTAGATACCTTTGTAATGGTATAAAATTCAACATAGTGAAACTCCTCAGTTACTCTGCTCGGGGACGTCAGCTTGGATGAGTCTTATTTCAGGCATAAAATTTATTACTCTTCAAAATTTACAGTTTTCAGTCGATTTCCTTCAATACTGTCCGTATGTATATGTCGTAAATTACCCTATTTTCTGCCGTTACATCGAGTTTTATATGATAATAAAAAATACAAAAAGCTCTGAGCAGCTTTTGAACGCTCGTTTATTGGGGGAGCAATAATGCTATTACCTCAAAATTTTGTAAATGACTTGAGATTCATGCCAAGTATATGAATTCAAAATCTCAGCATAGAGGAAATAATTTAAAAAAATCAAATATTTAAAAATCAATAATAAAAAAATTAATTCTATTGTTCTGATGACGCAAACCTCTTGGCATTTTGCATGAACATTCATTTCCTCAATCTTGCATGTGGCCTCAAAATTTTATTTCGAATGGTTCCGTTTTGTATGAGATATTGAGCAGTCAAAAAATGTTTGTTGTACTTTGTCGAACATTAATGTTATTTTCACGTTGAGTGCTGCGTTTGCAACTATTCTGGCATTCCAGCTTGTGGTATTATTCCTGGACGGGGAACCCTGATGATAGCCTAGGCCGAAAGCGCTCGGTTCTTACAGAATAAATTCACCACACTGAAGTACTTCTTTTCCCTTCTTTTTATCTAAGCTTTTCATATACAGGGTGATTTTTTTAAGTGTTTCATTAGACGTTTTCGACGAAGGAATTGTAATACAGATTCAAGATTTTGGATTTTCGTTTTAGAGTACATGAACTTTAATTGTAAAATATTTTCAAGAGGAATCTACTTCTGGTTTCACCGGAAACGAATGTAACTTCGTTATTTCAAATGCAACACCCTGTATATTTATACATATTCGAATTCCTCGTTCAATTCTACACTGATTTGATGTATGATATGTGCAACCACTCAAGCGGTTCTTGAATTATAGCCTTATTATCGATTTTTTTGAAAAAAAAGTTGTCACAAATTAGTGTCCATATCTTCAAAATCCCTCATTACAAGAATTTCTTTTAGCGAAAGTGGAACAAAGGAAAGTACGCTGATACTGTTTCTTGTATAACTTATGAGGAAATATTATACAGGGTGTCTGAAAAGGGGGCCCAAAGTGAGCCTCAATAAAACTATGAAATCTCACTTTTTTCAAATGGCAACCCTATAATTTTGTAATACCAATCGATTGCTCGTCAAAAACCAGTTATGGTGTCCCGAACATTTCATGCCTCTAAAATTAGTATTTTTGCAGTTATTCAATAAAATTCGAATTTCACGATTAAAGACAGGTTTCGCACAGTTTGTAAGCTTGCATTTTTGAAGTAGGCTATGTTAGGAACTGTCATTCTTACTTTTTCTTACAGATCAAGCACTAAGCAAAACATGCAATAATAATTTCACTGGAATGATATATCAAGGGTATGTTATGTTATTTGCGGCAAATGTAACAAATTCCTAGAAAAGGTAATTAGACATTCAACGAAGGAAATTCACATTTACTGACTTTAACGAAATCAAAATCGAAATTCCTGTGCAACCTGTCTGATGGAACATCTAGGATTTGCGTGAATATGTCCTAGAATTTATTTGATTTTCTTCATTATCTGTTACTCTATTCAATAGATTTCGTTTTGGGTTAATGCTTCCAGTACGGAGAAAATTGTTTTGATACTTCGATTTTGTTAAAGGTGGAAATGTGTATTTCTTTCGTTAAAAGTTCTGACTGCCCTTTCTAATATTTTGTTATAATCACCATAAATGAAGAACATATTATTCAATACATCACTGTTACTTGCATAGTGCCCGATTAATCAAAAAAGTATAAATGACAGTTCTTTAGAGTGCATTATAAATCAACAGACATAGCCTTCTTGGAAACTTCTATACTAATAAATCTATGTTTAGACTAAGAAACCTTGATTCAATCCTGAAATTCGAATTTTATTCAATAACGTCAAAACTACTGATTTTAGAGGCATGAAATGTTCAGGACACCCTAACTGTTTTCTGACGAGCCATCGATTGGAATTACAAAATTATAGGGTTGCCATTTGAAAAAAGTGAGATTTTATAGTTTTATTGAGGCTCACTTTGGGGCCCATTTTCAGACATCCTGTATAATATTTCCTCATGAGTTATACAAGAAACAGTATCAGCGTACTTTCTTTGGTTCCATTTTCGCAAAAAGAAATTCTTGTAATGAGGGATTTTGAAGATATGGACATTAATTTGTGACAACCTTTTTTTCAAAAAAATAGATAATCAGGCTATAATTCAAGAACCGCTTGAGTGGTTGCACATATCATACATAAAATCAGTGTAGAATTGAACGAAGAATTCGAATATGTATAAATATACAGGGTGTTGCATTTGAAATAACGAATTTACATTCGTTTCCGGTGAAACCGGAAGTAGATTCCTCTTGAAAAATATTTTACAATTAAAGTTCATGTACTCTAAAACGAAAATCCAAAATCTTGAATCTGTATTACAATTCCTTCGTCGAAAACGTCTAATGAAACACTTAAAAAAATCACCCTGTAGACCCCACACATAAAATCGATCAGCGTTAAATCGGGTCTTCTCGCCGGTCATGCTATGCGATTGTAGAACATTGTCAGAGACTCTTTAGATCCAAATCATCATTACTATTCACCATATTTATTTTTTTGAAAATACTTGTGAACCTACGCCAATGTGATTTAAGTTCAAGATTTTATCAAAACTGATTTTCTTTGAATGTATTACTTTTTTTTATCTCATAGATACTTAACCTCTGAATTTACGATAAGTTCATAAACAAACGATGAAACTGGCTCGAATAACGTCATGAAAATGCAGAGATTTATGTGGAATAAGAAAAAATTCCATTACGAATGCGGGAACGCAAGCAATGAATTCTTGTGGGAACCTCATTCTATCTCTGTTTTTCAGCATCTCCCACCTCTAGGCTTTACTTCAAGAGTTTCTGAATTACAACGGAAGGAGTTAGTGATAAATTCTTACTTCTGGCTTTTGATGTGGTGATTTATCTTATGCCCCAGCATTAACTGGTTCCTCCACCCCCGCATTGTTTTCTGCTTCAGCTGAGATAGTGTTTTCGAATGGTAAAACCTCAGCCACTTTATACTTTTCGAGTCTTCGAACATTCATCATATAAGATGATAAAAACCGAATATTATTTCAGGCAGAACTATCGTTTAGATACTGATTTGGTCTAGACAGTTCAACTTGGACGATTCGATATATGATGAACTCGTACATATTGATACATAGATTTCACATCGAATCAAATTAGAGAACATAGCATAAAAGGTAGGGTAAAACCCGGATAGATGCCTCAGTTGGATAGATGCCCCATTTTCAAAATACCTAACTTCCGAAACACGTATCAAAAAATTATTTTTATAAGTAGCTGCTACAGTCACCCTGGACCTTAGTTTTGTAAGGGTTATTGTAAAGTGAAGACGTTTTTTGCTAGTGTGTGCGATCATCTCAGCAGCGAACTTCACAAATATGCCATACTTTCAGAGGTAGGTATTTGCCGCTGTATAACTTTTGAAGTGGTAATAAAATCATTAATTTTTTTTATTACACCAATACAGTGTTTCATTGAGTGTACATCTGAGTACAAATAGTTTTTGTTGTCTTCTTAATTTATTAAAAAAATTCATGGGCATCTATCCCTATCGAGAAAGATAGTTGCCCTGATTTTTGAGGTATAGGTGCCCCTTAGGACATCTAAACTAAAACCATATATTCTTAGCAGATTTTCGATTCATTCTGTTATTTTGATTTTAAACTTGATTCCTGATATTTTTTGTTGAGGCTTATTATTTAATTGGTTTATCATGAATGTGTGGAATAATGCTTTATGTTTATATGAAGAATGCAACTTTTCGCTTTTGAAATTCAATTAAAAAGGAACAATTGTTGTTAATTCGATCCATTTTACGTACATAAAGTTGCTGTTTTAAGCATAGAAAATCTCATTGTATTTAGTTGGGTTTTTGGTTCACACAGTATGAAGGGCATCTATCCCTCCCAGTATTTTCATGGTGGGGCAACTATCCCCAAAAAGAGGGTTCTACAAAAATCAAATTGTTGTGCAATTTGGGATTGCTATGTCAGAGAGAAGTCTCAGTATTCCAAATGAAATAATGGGGCTTCCTACACTCATATAGATACCAACTTATTTTAAATACAACTCCCTATAGATTATTAGATTTTTGGATTCTTCAGAAAATTCTAGGGATAATTCATGTACAATGTCTCATACCTATCTTCAACTGCTTCGGAAATATTAAGTGTTTTCAGATGTATCACAGAAATTAACATTATTATTTCTGAGAATAATTCCCAATGAAACCGTATTTCTAATTTTAGTTGGTCATTGTAAAATTTGTTTACATTTTTTCTATTCTTTTTCAAAAATTCCTATGCGAATTAGTAGAAAAATAAACCATTCGGTTTTTTGAATCTTTTTTTGTGATTGCTAAATAATTTTTTTTTTTCATCTCAGAGTTGGAATGTTAAGGATTTCCATCTACGAAAAATGTGAATTCGGCAGTATTTCATCACTTCACTGAGCGGGTGAATGATGCTATTCTGTAGTCTCTTCGATACATTTTGTTCTCTGTGGCAATTAATTCAACATCAGTAATTTACTCTCCAAACCTAAGATAAGTTGCTTTCGTTTCAATTTCAACCATGAATTCAAAAGAATTTTTTATTAAATAACGGAAAAATTGCTTTGTTGTTCTACCTAGAATATGAATATTACCGATAATCTAATTTTCTGCGTATTGTCCGAACGTATGATAAGGGAAAAGTACAAATTTTGAATAATGAATAAGGAATTCAGTTAATCATTTACCTGCAATTTTTCGAATAACTCTCATTCTGTTTTTTTTGCATATGAATGTATTTTTCTGTTTTCATTGAGTATTTCCATTTCGTTGACGTAAGTTAGCACATAATCATGATTATTGCTTTTGCATTTGTTGTAATGTGCATTACATGCAGTTCTGGATCACGTAAGTTTTTTATATAAAAATATTTTCCGTAGAAAACTCACATGAAGTGGTTTCTAAGATGGCCTGAAATCAACAAGATTACAGGGCGTCTACTTTTAAAGTGGACCAACTTCAAGGGAGGATTATACGAATGATTTGCAACAAAAAATGTCATATAGCACATAATCGAAACGTTGGCGGTTATTCTTCAATTTAACATTTCTTGATTACCCGAAAAATTTCGAGTTTTTTTTTGATCAAATTTGACTACAAATTCAGAAAGATAAGAGATTCTGTGTGAAAAAAAACTCTTATTGCAGGCGTGTTAAGGAGATGAATATCACGATTCTGAAGTTGATGAAATTTGCGCTAATCTTCCAATGGTTTTTTCGATGACAATAATAATTATATCGATTGAAATATATTCTGGGAGGATTCTGCATATCTGAAAAACTTTATAGGTTACTCTCATTCCTGAAACAGAAATAATTAAAAAATTTCTAATTAAGATGAAGTGCTCCTGTGAAAATCTTTGCACTCATTTGTCAGGAGCAAATCAGTATTGAAAAAATTGTTGCCTAAACATAAAACTGAAAAAGGACATAAATGAAAAGGACGATGTAACGTTGCGGTGTCTATATCAGACACCTTCTTCAGACAACTTATAAAATCTTCAGAATTGTGTTTTTCTCATTTGCAGTCTAGTAGACACACTGTATAGTCCGATGAGGAATTGAAATAATCAAAAGACTACTTTTCTATCATTTCTGTCTTATCAGATATTTATTCAGAAAACTAATTAAGTTTTTGATGCAATACGTTTTTATCTTCCTTTTAGGGTCGAATGAATTCGTAAATTAAGTTGTAACTTGAAGAATTGTTTTTACCTATATTACGCAAAATTTTAGATTTGGAAATTCTTCTTGAATAAGATATTTTCTGCTTCGAAATAGTCTTTATTTTCTGTTTTTCGGAATAGACAATTTATCTCTCTTTATCACATACTTTCAGGTTTTTATATCATGAAATTCATAATGGGAGAAGAATATTTTCCCAACATATAAATTTGAAAAGTGTTCTACTTCAATGAATAGATTTATATTAATTTCGATTATATTTGCTGGACAAATATCATCTATTTATCGGCCAGTGGTTGAACAGGTTAAAATTCCTTGTATACACAAGAATTTTTAATTAATTGTTGAATTGAATAATCAATCAGTTTACACCGCTAGCAAGTTATTGAAATACTAAAGAAGTATACAGGTTTTGAGGAAAGTGCGCAAAAACATTCATTGAAATAAGTAAAATTGATGAGATAGAATTGGTAAGGAGTTCGCTGGCATTTCGATTCATATAAAAATTTAACTGGTTTCCTCACCATTTCAGGTTCTACCTAATGGGTTGTATATATTTTTATCAAGAAAAACGACCATACGCTTGTCTTTTTCATCAATCACCTTTATTTTTTCATAACGTAAAAAAGATTTGTTCAAACTATTTAATTTTTAATAAGTTATTCTAATCCTTTATGCCTTCAAGTCTTTGGATCGTTCTGTTCAGAATTGTTTTCAAACTAGGATTACTACAAGCTCAAAGTTTGAAACCTAGAGGTTTTTGGGGAAAGCTATGGCACTCTATTCTCCTAAAAACAAGCGTCAAAAAAACTGTTTTTTTCGGAAAACTAGTGTGTCCGTCGAGATATATAAGCTTTTATTGAATATTCTCCTTGATTTTTTACTGCAAACAAATTTGGGTAATCTTTGAACTCCTGGTCATATGAGAAGCAGACTAATGAAAATATTATACAGAGTGTCTACTTTTAAAATGGACAAACTTCGATGGGTGATTATAAAAGTGATTTGCAACAAAAAAGTCATATAACACATAGTCGAAATGTTGACGGTTATTCTTCAATTCAACGTTTCTTGATTTCACGAAAAATTTCAAGTTTTTTCTCTGAATAGATCATTATTAAGTTTTTCATGTGGTCTCAATCAAATTTCACCACATATTCGGAAAGGGCAATAAATTTGCTACTAGATGAGAGAGTCTGTGTGCAGAAAACATTCTTATTGCAGGCGTGGTAAGGAAAAGAATATCACGATTCTGAAGTCAACAAAATCAGTCCTTTTTTTCCAATGGTTTTTTCGATGAAATACTAATGATTTTGCACACGCTTTCTCTTCAATAAAAAATACCCTATTTAGTGTACTTTCGAATGACATTTCAACTTTTTTGCTAGCTGCTCATTTTCTGCTATAATATCATGGCTAACCTGATAACAACGAAAAAATCTAAAAATTCCTAACCTAAATTGACTTCATTTCGAAGCTCTTCGTGATCGAATTTCAATGTTGTTTTTTAAAAATCATCAATTCATCTTGAATCGAAATAATAACGAAGAAATGGACCTCCTTCTTCAATACATTTGACACATCGTTTTCCTACCGAATCTACAACTCTACAAAGTTTATAGCGTTTCTGACGCATTTCTGCACAACACAATTTTAGTCTGTTGATGAGATCCTTCCTAGTCTGTATATAAATTTGATAAACTTTCTCTTTCAAAGTATTCTAGACACAAAAATCCAAATGCGTAAGATAGGGGCTTTTCGGTGGCCATCAAACAGTATTCTCCAATCCATTGTATCGCAATATATATTCATTAAATAGATCTTGACATTACGATCGTCTAAGGTCAATAATTGTCGGATTTGAATTATCATTTCTTCTATATAAACAAGAAGTGTCAAGAAAATGTCAACGACTGCAACAGAAGACAATTCAACAAATGGCTGAATAATTCACATTCGCCCATAAACAGCATATAAAATCGCCGTGAATGAGAAAAGCGTCTGAAAACTTGGCTTATACTGTATGCAAATGACATAGAGGGTGAAGAGAAATGCTTCTCTCTGGGCGAAACCTCGCCAGTTATATGAATAAATCATTAAAATGGTCGTTGAACCTCAAATAAGTTTTTCATGATGATTTATGAGATAAAGAACCTGGAGTTCGTAATTTTCATCTCTAAAATCGGCCTTTATTTTATAGATACCGCTCAATAGAAGTCAACATGAATATTTCTAGAAAACTTTTCAGGTTTTCACTCTCTGAAACAGAAATACTTAATAAAAAAAATTCTTAATTAAGATGAAGTGCTGCTGCGTAAATACTTGCACTAATTTGTCCAGAGCAAAATGGTTTTGAAAAAATTTTTGCCTAACAGTGAAACTAAGAAAGGAAATAAATGAAAAGGATAATGTAATATTTCGGTGTCTACAGGGTGTTTCCTAAACATGCGGCAAAAATTCAGGGGGTTGTTCCTTGGACTATTTTAAGCATATTTTGTCCTTTGATGATTTTTGGAAAACCTCTTTGTTTCGAAGATACAGGGCGAACAACATTTTTCATATTTTTAAAATTAATAATAGTTTAAATAAAAATGCGTACCGCACTGTGTTTACTAAGTAGGTACAATTTATTTTTAAATTTGTTTAACAACATTCCAATTACTAAAACCGGCCAGTTTTTTGACTTAAAATTGATAAGTTCAGATGGTAAAGGAATACAGATTAAACACGGTTTTCATTTGAATTCGTTTTTTGGGCTAGAGGTGGTCATTTTCAACAGTTTTTGTAGGTTAAGTTAAATTTTCATGTAATTTTTCATTATAAAATATTATTATCTAAAATTTTGTTTCCCCTGTATCTTCGAAACAAAGAGGTTTTTCAAAAATCATCAAAGGACAAAATATTCTTAGAATAGTCCAAGGAACAATCTCCTGAATTTTTGCTGCATGTTTAGGAAACACCCTGTATATCAGACTGCTTCTTCAGACAAACTTTTAAAATCTTTGGAATGTGTATTTTTTGTTTGCAGTCTAATTGAATTGAAAGTTGTCAACACATCGAGATGTTGATGTATTTATTTCCTTTTTTAGTTTCACTGTTCGGCAACAATTTTATCAAAACTAATTTGCTCCTGCAATAATTTGAGCAAAAGCATTTCATCTCAATCGAATTTTTTTTAAATTATTTCTGTTTCAGAGACTGGGAGTGAAAACCTAAAAAGTTCTCTAGAAATGTAGAATCCTCCCAGATTATATTCCAATCGATACACCAAAATTACCTGAAACTTCTCATCAAGATAAAATGCTTTAGGAGTGTTGTTCTCAAGAACAGCATGCTATAATTTAGCTCTAGATCAAAAATGATTCTTTGAGGCCGTCGGTACTTACTCTCACATTTGAACGGAAGCACCTAAAGATCGACGAAAAGAATTGAATTTGACCACCAATTTGTCATCAGGAAGTCGAACCTTATCGTTTGAGACCATTTTGGGCTCAAAATTACAAACATTTGGGCAAAACAATATAGCACTCGTTTAAGAAAATCGAGCAATCAAAAATGAATGAATTCATAGTTCTCGTAAAATTTTCAGTTTTGTGGAGAATAACAGAATTAATTTATGACTTTAACTTTTCGAATGTTGAAATGTATGAAGGAATAGAGGGAGATCAATTGCTTAGAGGACATTCAAAGTTGAAGTATCGTTTTCTCCAAATGAAAATGCCTGCAAAAGCATTAGACTATCTGTCAGGAATTTCTTGAATTTTCAAATTTCAACTCTTGCTTGTATTAGAAAAACTTTTCCCAATTGCAATTGAATACGTCAGTTGATATCAGATCGGATTATTCTAGAAGGAAAATCTCCGAAAAACATATTCACGTTTTGAGATAAATGCAATACTGAATTACCTATCTTATGTAGAAAAATTAAGCTTTTCAGCCATATCAAATCATACAAAATGAAATGCAGTTCCTTTTCATGACAGAAAGTTCAATCACATTGATTTAGATCACCCTGTATTTGTATTTAACAATCTAATTTGTATCGATCTGAATCGACTGTAGCTTCAGGCATTATTATAAATGGAGAAGCTATAATTTAATTCATAACTACATACAATGATGTTTCATAATTAATCAAATGCATCAGGTTCCCTGCCGGAATAAAGTGCTGTGTATAGTTTCACTAATGTTCCTCAAAGGCAAAATTATACGATGGCACGACACATCGTTAGGGCTTTGAGAATAGATATTGGCCATTGAATTGAATCAACATATTGATTGTTCTAAAACAATTATAATAAACTGGCCGTCAGAAGTTAAGGATATCGATTTCGACCAATTCTTTTTTCGAATAAACTCCACATGGAGGTAAGATTGGGTTAGATTGAAAGAGTATAAGCCGCTTCGGCTCTGGCAGAAATACTGTTTTCAAGACCTAAACAGGCCATTAGAGAAGAACGAAGTTGATTAACGGGAGAATCGGCGCAACAGTAAAGATATATTCACCTACAAGGGTGCGAAAAACAATTTCGTTATTTTATGAAAAAATTGTGCATTTCCCATGTACAGGGTGGGCATATTTCGATGTTTTAGCACTACAACTTTTAAACCAGTGGAGATAGACAAAATCTGATACCCACTTCTCGATCTTTTTTTCTGAGAAACTAACAAGAGTGTTATTCATTTTTCGCTACCTTCCTTTGTTTTCGAGTTATAAGCGAAAATTGGAAAAGTGTCGATATCGAAAAAAAATTATATCTCCGCTAATACTGATGATAGAGCTCTGAAATCAAAACATTATACAGGCACTTTTTTACGTAGAATCCAGTAGCATGCTCGTCTTTTTTGTATAATTTCTAATCACGAAGCTATGACCCAAAGTTATGTTTTTCAAAGGGAATACTAATTTTTTGTGCCATTATCTGAAAGCTTAATTTTTTCCGATTTCAAAAATATATAACTTGTATGGTTTGTATCAAAATGAATAAAGAAAATCGTCAAAAACCTATTTTCATCTGAGTCTCAATATTTTCTATGGTTTCAACTGTTGGTGAGCACAGAAAAATGGAGCTTCCTATAACAAGAGCAGTCTCTTTCCGTCAATCTCATTATTACATTAATATATTTCATAAACTCTTATATCTTAAAATGGATTACGAAATAGCGGAAAGATCCACATGATCCTCCATTTCAATATACATATATACTTAGTAACTTAGTTATAATGAGAAGAATGCAGGAGAATATTTTTTTTGCTCTTCAGAATAAATACGCACAAGTGCCAGTCTATTTCAAATCGCATATGAAATAACGCATATAGATATGATTCAATTAGAAATGTATCAAAGGAAAAATATTTTTCAATATGTAATAGTGATTACAATAATAGGTTAGTAGGTAATAACTTAGAATGAGGATCAAGTTTCCGAGCAGTCCATTATTCTTCGATCTTGAAAAAATTGAGTAAAGAGCGTAGAAATGAAAAAACTACTGGAAAGAGATTGTGGTAATTATACGATGCTAAATTTTTCTGTGCTCATCAACAGTTGAAACCATAGAAAATATTGAGACTTAGATGAGAAAAGGTTTTTGAACATTTTCTATACTCATATTGATACAAACCATACAATGTTATATATTTTTGAAATCAGAAAAAATTAAGCTTTCAGAAAATGGCACAAAAAACTAGTATTCCTATTTAAAAAACATAACTTTGGATCATAGCTTCGTAATTAGAAAAGGTGCAGAAAAGACAAGTACGCCACTGCATTCTACGTGAAAAAGTGCCTGTATAATGTTTTAATTTCAGAGCTCTATCATCAGTATTAGCGGAGATATGATTTTTTTTTCGATTTCGACACTTTTCCAATTTTCTCTTATAACTCGAAAACAAAAGGAGGTAGTCAAAAATGAATAACACTCTTGTTAGTTTCTCAGAAAAAGAGATCGAGAAGTGGGTATCAGATTTTGTCCATCTCCTCTAGTTTAAAAGTTGTAGTGCTAAAACATCGAAATATGCCCACCCTGTACAGTGCATCCCATTTTGGGTGAGACAGCCAGGTTTCTCGCTCGTTATTAAAGATAGAGCCTTGCGATTTTCACGTTCCTGCCCTACTTTTTCGTGAAACTCAAGTTGGATTAATCAGATTTTTCATTACTGTTTCCGTTCAAGAGATACAGAGGGCGATTTTGGAAATTGATACTTTTCGAACCCCTCCTGTATCTCCGAAGTTATTAGAAATAATGCTGACCTGAAAACTACATCTGAATCAGACTTCTGCGTAGAATCCATTATTGGCCTACTCAATTTTCCGGGTTATGGTTTTGAAGATTCAACACAAACCTATATAACAAGCGAAAAACCTGGTTGTCTCACCCAAAATGTGATGCACTGACAATATACCCTCGGGCTAAAATCTAATACTTTTTTTCCTTGTATAATAAATAACAATTGTTATCTTTTGAGAAATATTGTGAATTTTTCATGTACCGGGTGTTCTGAATTCGTTGTCTAGTGAGAGGATCTCAGAAATCCAAAGAGCCAAAAAAAACTATAATAAAGAAACATTGATTTCTTTAATGAATCCTACTGAAAAAAGTGCCTGTATGATGTTTCAGTTTCATGTTTATAACTTCAGTGATAAAGAAGTTATGAGGACTTTTCATTTGACGCCATTTTCCAATTTTCTCTAATAGCTCGAAAACGGTTTGACTAAGAGGGTTGCGGTTTTCACCAAATGAATACTCTCAAAAATCGAGCCCAAAAATGTGCCACTCATTTCGTTCTAGCTCATCGGGTTTCTGAGTTCCCCTCACACTAGGCAAAGAATTTAAGACCCCGGGTACAGGGTGGCCATGACATTTTGGTCATTATCTCTGTTCCTGTTTGTGCTATAAACTTGAAACAAAAACATTATACTGACCCTTTTTTGATAGGAATTCAGTGGTTTTCTTTAATTTCTGCTGAGGGGTTTCCTTCTTGATTTATTATTTAAAATTTTGGTTTTTCTTATTGAAACAATAATTCATTTCCACTTATAAATGATCACCGTTTCTCCCTCGTTTCAAAAACATATAACCTGTCATATATAGCTCTTAGGCCAGTGTCGACGCTAGGGGGTGGCAGGTGCGGCTCAGAGAGAGTGCAGTGGATGCCTGGGCTGAACCTCCGCCACTAGCGTTGCCACTGACCTAAAAGCGATTTATGACATGTTATATATTTTTGAAACGAAGAAAAAAACGGTAATTTTATTCAAGTAGAAAAGAATTGTTTCCGTAAGAAATCCCAAAATTTCAAATAATAAATTAGGAAGTAAATTCTACAGCGAAAATTGAAATAAGCAAGTGAATTCCTATCAAAAAAGTGTCTATATAAGTTTTTATTTCAAGTTTACAGCACAAACAGTAAAGGAGATAATGACCAAATAAGAAATTCACCAAATGATAATTTTGGCTCATAACTCGAAAACAAAAGACGATATAGCAATACGGTTGACGGTGAAATAATTTTTTTTCTCGTTATGTGTCATCCATCTTTCTCTATCTCATGGGGTTAAAAAGTTGTAGTTCAGGGATCACTAATTCTGGCCACCCTGTACACCCTTATTGCTAATTTTCCATTGTTTGAAATTAATTCTCCTGTTAAATAAATTCAAATATTCCAATAATTTTCCGAGCGTTTCCGAAAACATATCACGTCGAAAAAACTGATATTCATTTCACATTATACCAATTCCATGTTCAAGTTCAAAAAATTCAAGAAAACCCTGAGCAGGTAATTTTTAGCCCTCGTTCATTGGTAGAGCAATGAGGTTATCAACACAAAATTTTGTATAGGACTTGGAATTGATATCGAGTAAATAAATGCAAAATCTTAGCAAAATCGGAATAATAATCTGGATCCTCTTGCTAATTTGCATGAACATTTATTATATCAATATTCATTCACAAAATAAATTTCAGTCGAATCGAATATCTTGTTTTAAAAGCATTAAGATTCTTGTTTTCAATATTCCAATTGTATTTTCTATGATTCTGTTAACACTACGGTTAAAAAATTTTGCTTGGGGCTCATTATGAGCATCTAGCAGTGGCAGTGGCCGTAAAATTTCATTTCGATTGGTTTCGTTTTGTCTAAGATATTGTGGAACAAAAATTTTGAGCGGTCATACTTTATGGAACACCCTGTATGATTTAGCTGGTCAATGAACTTAACCGAGGCCTTTGTGGACCAAACTCACCCTAAAAATTTCAAGTCTCAAGGAAATCCTTTCAAAAGTTATCGTGCTTACGGCCGGACGGCAGCACGGACAGAATTGAATTTGGGCAAAACGATATAGCACTCGTTTAAGTAGAACAAGGTCTCAAAAAACGAAGGACTCATAGTGGATCTGTTATCATTTGAAACTAAATAAATGCTTTTCAGATTTCAGAGATGTTTGTCCTATAAATGAACACTACACCAACTGTGTAAGGGATTGCAGAGTATGTGGAGATCTAAAACAAGCTACATGTAATACTCCGATTTGCAGATGGGGATGCGAATGTGATGAAGGGTTTGTGAGGATTAAGAGACCCAACGGTGTATGCATTCCTATGGAAGAATGTAGTAAGTATTTATAGTGATTACTGCCTCTAGATATCGATTGAAATATATTCTGAGAGGATTCTGTATTTCTAAAAACCTTAATAGGTTTTCATTCCTAGTCTCTGAAACAGAAATAATTAAAAAATATTTAATTAAGATGAAGTGCTCCTGCGAGAATCTTTGCACTTATTTGTCAGGAGCAAATTGGTTTTGAAAAAATTGTAACCTAACAGTCATTCTGAAAATGGAAATAAATGAAAGGGACAATGTAACGTGTCAGTGTCTATATCAGACACCTTCTTCAGACAAACTTGTAAAATCTTCAGAATTATGTGTTTCTTCATTTGCAGTTTAATTGACATTGAAAGTTTTCAATACATAGAGATGTTTATTTATTTAATTTTGAAATTTCCTGATGTTATTTCTGTCTTCAATAAATCAATCCGTATACGATCTATTCCAACAGAACAATTGGCCAAATTATCTACTTCATATAACAAAATACATGTGGATTCCTTAATTTTCCTTTTATAATTATCAGGTTCCGTCATTAGGATATTTGTATTGTTCCAGTTCATCATATGATGTCCACTATTTGAACATACAAGATCAGCGATTTGTGATCTTGTAATGTCTCTATTTTTTGATGTTGTTCTTATGTTTCCGTTGTATCCCGGATAAGATAGGAAACATTTCAATAGGAGACAAAAGCACCTAAAGAATTCCGGAAACCCCAAATATCTTTTTAATTTAGGAGTTTTAGATTCTGAGTTACAGGATCTTTTTTAATTTGAATGGACATTAAAATCAGTGTATCTCTTGAACCAAATCACCGATTTATTCGAAATTTTGAATCAACATAGCTTTCATAAGGTTCTAGAAAACTGTTATAGAATATCATTCGATTAGCAGGACCCTATAACATGACTTTGGACAGTTTTAAAAAGTTCTTCCATTAAAATGTTTTCAATCTTATCCGGTACACCCTGTACATACTTTATAAATATGTAAATGTAGATAGATACGAGTATAATCCATCATTTTCTAATATCAATTTCTGGGTTAATCAATTCTGTAAGATATTCCAAAAACATGATGTTATTCTACGATTAAGTTGAATAAATTATATCCTTTTCCTATTGCCGGAACTGCATATTCCTTCGAAATTCACCTGTAATTACCTTGAGCAAAGAAACATAAATATAAACTTGAATAACAAAAGTTCCAAATAAATACAGGAACAAATATTATTGGTAGGCTTAATTAGGCATAACAACCCATTTCCAATGCTTAGTTTTCATTTGGTTGGAAGAAGAGCATTTTATGGTCAGAAAGAAATCTATTTTGAATTTATTCGCGTATACCTACTTTTTGTGAATTTTTTGAATGAACGTTTCCGTGAGAATCGGGGATTCGGAAAAGCAGCAGCGTTAATGCTTCGAAATGTTTGTCAGACTCGTCACAAAGAGATAGGAAGAATATCCAAATCAACCTGACAATAACATACAAACTACCAAAAACTGCAGAGAATCAAAAATATGATGTAAAATTTCTATAACTAAGGAACCACCTGGGAGAAGTTCATAAAGACATTCAAGAAGAAACCACAAACACCTCAGAGTAATAAGTAAACCTAGAAATGCCTTCACGCATTTGTTATGCAGCCAAGTAAAATCTGTTTATGCACGCGAACAATGTTTCGGCGTTGCGAACTCGTGCCGTATGTTTACACCGGATTGGTTTAATAGGTCTACCGCTCCCTTCCTCTGATACTAACGACTTGCGTTTGTTACAGACAATTCTGTCAGTTTG
Source organism: Propylea japonica (assembly GCA_013421045.1). Classification (NCBI taxonomy): domain Eukaryota; kingdom Metazoa; phylum Arthropoda; class Insecta; order Coleoptera; family Coccinellidae; genus Propylea; species Propylea japonica. The sequence goes on from CM024242.1 coordinate 30,687,739, forward strand.
GCAACATCGTCTGTTAGTGTTTAGTTTCTTGATGCGATGTGTTCACATTTTCTTTTCGATCTTACGTTCATGAACTGAATTATTTCAGTGATTTGGTGGAAGTTTATTGTTGCTTAAGGGTATTGCGGTTATTAGAGCTAAGGCAAATTAACGAAAATGTTGTATTTTATTCAGGAATTGAAGAAATGACAATCCAACCAATTATTTGCTCCACCTCAGTGCAGCAGTGAAATGCTTTACATCTCACTCTAATGCTTGGTGGATAACAATGCAGTACTATCACGCGTAGAGTCAACTCTATGTTTATTTCTTACTCTGAGACAAACACCCTCTTAATTCGTGAGAGCACTAATTGAATCGCAACTACTGAAGAAATAAAGACTGAGATAACATAATACATAATGAACATAGGGACCTTGTACCAGAGCTGTGCCGAAGCCTTGTGCTTAGTGCTCGTGAAAGCACTCGAAGCACTTTTGTGCTCGTAAGCACTGTGCTCGCGAGCACTTAATTGAACCAGTGCTTAGTGCTTGGTGCTTCGCGAATTTTTCGAAAGGGCTTAGTGCTTAGTAATTCGAAAAAGTGCTCCCGAGCACCAAAGTGCTCCCAAGCACTTTCAGGAATTACCAAGCACTAAGCCCTTCATAGACTTGTTGGAACATGGAAATGACAGACTTTCGCGTGCTTCAAATAGACAAAGAATTAAAGTTTTTTCTTTCGTTTCATTTCTATAGATAAAAAATTTGTTCATTTTTTCTTGCATTACAAACACTGGTGTTAAAAACCAATCTCGCTGTATGGTATGGACTTTGAGGTTTTTACGTTTTCATTATTTTGACAAAAAAAACAGATTGTTTTAATGTAATGGCGGAATTTTTTCAGGAAAGCTCTAAGCAATGCAACATACGATTCAGGTATCTTTCATCATGATTTCAAGTAACTTATTGGCGAATATTTTAGTTACAGTTTGTTAACTGAATGAATGCCATATAGAGCTCAGAAAACCATAAGAAACATTTTCATCTAATTTGTTGACAAGACGTCACTCTTTCTCTATAACTTTTTTTGGTATGTCGTCATGGTAACCTGTCTGTATATCCGGAATTTATCAAAAATAACTATTTCGTTGACCTAAAAGGTGATTTTAATATGTACAAAATTGAATATAAATGACCAATTTTAATGTTCAATTGATGCTGTTTGAGTGTGCTATTTCCATGAACAAATGAACATAAAGCATTCAGAAGCGATAGAGTAATGTAAGAACTCAACAGTAGCATAGAAAGATAGAAATTTATATTATGTCAAATGTATGTCTTGTAAAAAATAAGAGTTTATTTCAATCAAGAATTATCTACAATTCATATTGATGTCGTCGGAAAAATCTTGTAATCAACCCAGTTATTAATCAAGCGACTAATGGTCTCGAACTATTAATGCGTGAGCGGAGCGAACGCTCTAAAATATCTTGACCATTAGTCGCTCTCTTGAATAACCTAGTTGATTAAATATCTATTACGACTCGCTGAAAAGACCTATTGTCAATTTCAATTATGTCCAGTTCAAAACACGATAACATTAAAAAGAAAAAATCAAAATTCCAAACTGAGAGATATTTGGATGGATGCTTAGTGCTCGAGATTCCGGAGCAGTTTTCAATAGGGCTTAGTGCTTTGTGCTCGAAGCACCTTTCTTCAGTGCTCGGCACAGCTCTGCCTTGTACCTCGTACCTCCAAAACCATAGGAAGCCTGCGCAGTAGAAATGTCACATTTATATACTCAACTGAAGGAACACATTGTTCTCATTGACAAACAATTGTCGTGGAAATCACTACATAGTATAAAACAAAGTCGCTTTCTCTGTCCCTATGTCCCTTTGTATGCTTAAATCTTTGAAATTACGCAACGGATTTTGATAGATAGAGTGATTCAAGAGGGAGGTTTATGTGTATAATAACATCCATTAAATAGTGGAGAAGTACTGTTATTTTTGAGGTTTCTAATGTGATATGTCCGTGCGAAGCCGGGGCGGGTCGCTAGTGAGTAAATATAAGCGGAATTGAAGTAATTAATTTCAGATGATTTCTTGCCAAGTGAAGACTGCAATATTCAATAATTCTTTGTTTCCTTGATTCGAAACAATATATTTCTACATCAATGATTCCTTCTTAAAAACATTATCATTAGATGCCTTGAAGCAAACCCACCATTATCGTTAAATTATCGTAATTCAATGAAATTGATGGCGTATAATGTTTTTCTACTGTAGATACCTAATTGTTATTTCAATACATTTCAAATGATGAAGTTATTCCGTGTTTTCCTTGAGCTACAATGAAGAAATGAATTGAAAATTTTCAAACCAAAATTCTTTTTTTTTTTTCAGACAACTGCATGAACCAGGATTTGAATTCAGGGAATGTGGTTCTGAATGCAAGTCAACTTGTAGAGATATCAACAACAGAAGAAACATTTGTCCTCAAGTTTGTGAACCAGGGTGTTATTGCAAAGGAAATAAGGTTTTGGATGAAACCATCAATAAGTGTGTATTTCCTGATGAATGCAACACGAAAAAATAAAGATACCTAGTTACACATATATTCCGTTGAGTTGAAGATATGTTTGTAAAATGTTTGCGATTTTAATATAAAAACTATATACAGAGAAGCGTATTTTTATGTAGAAGAACTTCATCTGATTTTGACTTTTATAGCAGTAATATTCTACCCATGTTGAAAAGTGCAAACAATTACTCACAAAGTGCTCTAGCAACCATTGATCCTGCTAGGAATTTGAAGGTGTCCAGGAAAAGGTGAAAAATATCCGAGATTCAAATCAAACATAAAAAAATAGTAAGCCCTCAGCAGGTGCTTTTGACCGCTCGTTCATTGGTGGAGCAATGAGGCTATTATCTCAAAAAAAATTTTAGCAATGGAGATTTATACTGAATACATAAATGCAAAATCTCAGCACGAACGGAATAATATTCTGGCAGAGGATGAGCAGCTAGCACAAAAGTTGATATATCATTCGAAAGTACACTAAATGAGGTATTTTTTACCGAAAAGAAAACGTGTACATAATTATTGATATTTCATCAAAAAAAAGCATTGGAAAAATAGGACTAATTTTGTTAATTTCAGAATAGTGATATTCATCCCCTTACCACGCTCGCAATAAGAGTTTTTTCTGCACACAGACTCTCTTATCTTGTAAAACATTTATTGCCATTTTCGAATATGTGGTCAAATTTGATGACACAACAAGAAAAACTGAATAATGATAATTTTAGAGGAAAAACTCTAAATATTTCGTGAAATCAAATAATGTTGAATTGAAGAACAACCGTCAACATTTCGACCATGTGTTATATGACATTCACTGGTGTATTTAGGGGGGGCCAGAGGGGCCAGGCCCCCCCTGATGTACCTCTGGCCCCCCTGAAAGATTGTAATTAAAAACTACGTATAGGTATCACAAAAAAAACTTCTACGACATAGGAGCCACGCCCCCTCCCTGAAAATTGAGGCTAGATACGCATTTGATGACATTTTTTGTTGCAAATCACTCCTATAATCCCCCCTTCAAGTTTGTTCACTTTAAAAGTAGACACCCTGTATAGAAGAAATGTTGAGAGAATAAAGTTTGTAATTCCTGTTAGTTGTACATTTCGGCGGGCCTTATGATGGTTATATAAAACCGAAATCGATTGACAGTATAAAAACAAATAACTAATGTGTTTCTCATTCTAGTGCATTTGTTAAATCAAAGTAGCCTAAAATGTATTCGAGTGAAATGGATTTTCCATTGACGTCATTCAGGAGGGCAGCTCGGAAAAAAATATGGGAACTTGTCATCTTATTTTTCGTTTTATTTGATGAATCCATGCGATTTTACGTATTTTCTCGAACACACTATACAGGGTGTCCCGTAAATACCACGCGAAAGTGACACTGGAGATAGATTGACATTAGGTCTTTCAGATAGCATCAACATAACCTCAGTAAAAGTCCGCTGGTTTTCGAGATATAACCACTTTTGTGTTTTTTTGAAAATCTCCAATTTTCGGTCTTCAAACTCATGTTTTTTTTTACCTAGGCTACCCTGAATAGTTGCTTTAAACAATGAAGTAATAACTTCACCGAGAACTAGAACAAAATCCTTTGAAAAAATGTCTAACTTGTTGTATTTTATGACGAAGTTAAAACGTTAACTTAAGTTTGACTGACTGATGTGAAAAAAAAATCAGACTGAATTGACAAATAATCGTAAAAACTGGTCCATTTCCAGCACTTTTCAAAATGATACAACACTACCAATTTTTTTATGTCAAAACCTTAGAAATTATAATTTTGTCGCGAGAGATGTGTTTATGCCGAAATAATTAAAAATTAGGAAAAATGCACAAGTATCACCTGTTGCCAAATTACATGTTGCTTGATATTCTTTCCTCGCTACCGTTTCAAACAACCATTATTTTTGCTCTTCTTTGTCTTTTATCTCACTTTCTCTTTCATTTTTTGTTTGCAAAAGTGGTGATATCTCGAAAACCAGCGGACTTTTACTGAGGTCATGTTGATGCTATCTGATAGACCTAATGCCAATCTATCTCCAGTGTCACTTTCGCGTGGACACCCTGTATATTTCCTTCAAAAAGTATTCATTATTGAAAATTTTCTTCAATCGAAGAAAGATCCCAGTTCACCTAAGAGGTCGTAAGTTTCAAGGTAAGTAAGAAGGATAATTCTAAGAGTTATTCTGTATTTCTTCCCTGTAGTCAAGAAACGTGAGATTATAAAATGAATATTCTAACGAAAGTAATTTGTTTGATGATGGTTGTTTTTGCTGTGGTGAAAGCGCAAAGTGTGTACCCATTTATTATTCTCTAAGAAAAAGTAATAAAATAGTGCATGTATACTAGTGTATTGCACTGAATAGTTTGCAAGAAAAATCTTATTTGCATGACTGCTGCTTCATAATATACTATATTCATCAATTCACAATGTAGTTTCTGAAGCAAATGACAATCATTTATCACGCATGTATGTAGATAATGATTATTATCCATTGAAGGCAAAGATCATAGGAACATCCAAATTCCCAAATCCAAATAATCACCGAATCAATTCTATAAGTATAAGCTAACAAAAACAGCATTTACTATAAACTCATCATCTCGTTCGAATTAAATATGGATGGTTTGATTTGATTACGATTAAAATCAATGAATAAATTGATTTGAAAATAATATTTATCAGGAAGAGTAAATGAATGAAATGAGAATGAAATTCTGACATTTCTTGTTAGCTTGAGATTTACAATGTCACTGCTTGGTAGCTCCAAATTTTTTCAACTTCGACGAACCGAATTCTGGAATAATCAAACAGGTATGTGAAGAATAAAATTAAATGCCGGTATTTCCGGATCAATATAAACACCAGCGCAATCTACACAATGGGTATTTCACAGAACGTGTCGTTGAGCTTATATTTCGACTTAAAACGTTTGCTGGAGTCAGGTATAAATACTTGAGTAAAGAATAATTTTCAGAGTTATTCCGTAACATCTTTCTTACCTGTAGTCAAGAAACGTGAGATAATAAAATGAATATTTTAACGAAATTCATTTGTTTGATGGTGGTTGTGTTTGCTGTGGTGAAAGCGCAAAGTATGTACCTATTTATTATTCTCTAGGAAAAAGTAATAAAATAGTGCATGTATACTGGTGTTGCATCAAAAAGTTTGCAAGAAAAACTTTCAGTGCATGACTGCTCCATAACAAAGGTACAATATTCCTCAATTTTCAATGTATTTTCTGATCAAATAACATTAATTTATCTTGCATGTAGGTTTTTAGATATTCGCCATATAATCCATTGAAGCAAAGATCATCAGAACATCCCAATCCATACTAATATTATTATAAATGCGAAAGTAACTCTGTCTGTCTGTCTGTCGTGTACTCTTTCACGCCTAAACGGCTGAACGAATTTTGATGAAATTTGGTATGGTGATAGATGATAACCTAGAAATGGTCATAGGCTATAAAAAATCACGCCATCGTTCTTAGGGGGAAGGCAGTAGGCAGATAACTAAATTGAGTTAGTGGTTTTTAGTCGTTTTTGTTGGGACTTTTGCTCTTTCACGTCTAAACGGCTGAACAGATTTTGATGAAATTTTGTGAGGTAATAGATGCTTACCTAAAAATGGATATAAGATCAAAATGATCACGTCATTGAGTTAGTGATTTTTTTATGGTTTTTGCTGGGAGTTTTGCTCTATCGTGCCTAAACGGCTGAACAGATTTTGATGAAATTTAGTTAGGTGATAGATAGTAACCTAGACAAGGATATGAGCTATTAATATTCATGCTATCGTACTGAAGGCGTAGGCAGTATAGGCAGAAAACTAATTGAGTTAGTGATTTTTAATCGTTTGTTTTAAAAGTTCACCTCATTCACACCTCAACGTCTGAACGGATTTTTAAAAGACTTGGTTAATATAAAGATAGAATCCTAGGCACGGACACAGGCTACTTTTTACGGCGAGAAAATACCTCATTCCCGCGGAAATCTGGCGTGATCGTGTCAAGAAGCGCATGACGCCATAGCTACTGAAATGATTTTGATGTTTTTTTTAACTGAGTGTTACTAAGATTTCAAGTTAGTATTTGATCACTTTTCTAACTTAGAGGATCGCTAGGTGCCATAATTTAGGGAATTTATGATGAAATTTTGATGCAACTGTCTTTATTTAACAGTTTTACTGGGATCGAAACTTAGCGACATTCCATCACACTACTTAACTTATAGGGTAGGAAGGTACCAAAATTCAGACTATTCAGACGTATGATTTAAGTGAATATTTTCGAAGATATTACCGTGCGAAGCCGGGCGGGTCGCTAGTAACTAATAAAAATAATCTTTATCGATTCTATAAGCTAACTAAAACTGCATGAACTATAAACTCATCATCTCCTTCGAATTGAATAAAGATGATTTGATTACAATTAAAATACATGAATTAATTTGAATTTCATGTATATCACAAAAAATAAGTAATTGAAATGAGAATTATATTTTGTCTTTTCTTGTGAGCTCAAGTTCTTCAAGCGACCACAAAAATTCGAATTGAATTTTGTTGATATATTTTATGTTCTAAATTAACCATCAGATAACAAAAAATACAAAATAAGATCAATTAAGTGAAATACGAAATCTGTTATCAGATTCAATAATGATATTGCATTCAAATATCTTTCGCTGTATTGGCTTCAGAAATATAGAGCGATTTCCAAAATTCTTTGATTTTGTTCGAAAATTTTTGAAAAAGATAAATGTTTTTTGAGCGCTCGTTCTACCTAAACGAGTGCTATAAAGTTTTGCCCCAATGTCAGTAATATACGAATTTTAAGCCGAAAATAATCTCAAACGATAGATTTCGACTCCCTGATGACGAATTCGTGGTCAAATTCAATTATGTCCGTAGGGCCGTCTGTCCAGCCGTGAGCACGATAACTTTTGAAGGGATTGTCCTTGAGACTTGAGATTTTCAGAGTGAGTGTTATCGAAACCAAATAATTCAATTGCAATTTTGAAGAGAAAAATTTATATTTCCATAAATAGATATCCGAGTCCAGAGAAATTTATTTTGTGAATAAAGCTTGGTATACTGAATATTCGTGCAAAATTTCAGAGGATCGCAGCATCTGAACTATAGAATTTATTTTTTTTAATTATCGATATTTCACATATTTCATTTTTCAAATAATTTCCGGAAACTAATTCTGATAGTGTTCAGTTTTTGCATTCAAATACTTAGCAAATAGGAAATAGCATTATTGCACCACCAATTGACGAGCACTCAAAAACACTTGTTCCCTATTGAAAAAATTGAGCAGGAGGTGTTGAGTGATCGTTCTTTGGTGGAGGAATAAGACTATCACCTCAGAGTTTTATATGGGATTTAAGATTGATACCAGATATATAAATGCAGAATCTCAGCACAATCGGAATTATATTCTGGAAATTATTCAAAAAATTAAATTTAGAAAAAATGAATAATTACAAACATTAATTTCGCTGCATTTGATGATGCGATCTTCTTGAAATTTTGCATGAACATTCAGTACTTATATCAGTTTTGATTCACAAAATGAATTTTTCTTGAAGCGGTTATCCTGTTATAGACATATAGGGATTCTTCTTTTCAATATTCCAATTGAATTTTCTATGGTTCTGTTAACACTATAGCACCCAAATTTTGCATGAAGATTTAGTATAACAATCTTCATTCACAAAAAAAAAACACTCCAATCGGATATCCTGTTATGCATGAAGTTAATTATGACCATCTTGCCTATGGCCACTGCATTTCATTTTGAATGGCCATACTTTATCGAACACCCTATACGATTTGGCTGGTTAACAAACTTAACCGAGCCATTTGGGAACCGAAAACACGCTGAAAAGTTCAAATCGCTCGGACAATCTCTTCGAAAGTTATTGTGCTAACGACCAGACGGCCCCACGACAAGAATTGAATTTGACCACGAATTCGTCATCATGGTGTAAAACCCTATCGTGTGGGACCATTTTTGCTCAAAATTCAAAAATTACAGACATTTCGGAAAAACGATATAGCACTCGTTTATAAAACCTAATAGAAATTTTCAGGATATTGAAATTGCAATTTGAATTATTAGTAGGAGAGCTGGCACGAATTATAGGGTAGGTATTTGAGGCAAGCTGAAAACTTGTCAGATACCTCTCCTATTATATCCCAACTCGGGATTGCAGACCTGGCTGGTGAGTAGCGGGGCTAAATCAACCCCTACATTTTTAATGGCCTGGCAGGTAGAAAGCCCTACCGAAATGATCTGTCTTTTTGGGAATCTTATTTTTTAGTTATAAATAACACTCCATTAAAATTTCAAGCTGCCTCAAAAACATTTTTTATAATTTTTTGCAAAATATTTTTGCACGCGTCTGGCAAGGTTGAAACCCCGATTAAATTATCTGGCTTATTTTTTTTTAGTATTTATAAAGCATTACACTCCAACATATATAAATTGCGTATTGCCTCAAATATATTTTTGGGAAGAAAAAAAAAATATTTTTAAAAATGTAGGGGTTGATTTAGCCCCGCTACTCACCAGCCAGGTCTGCAATCCCGAGTTGGGATATAATAGGAGAGGTATCTGACAAGTTTTCAGCTTGCCTCAAATACCTACCCTAAAATTCGTGCCAGCTCTCGGACTATATCGTTTCCACAATAAAAAGAACCGTGCAAAATCTTCCCACCATAGGTGCCACAGAATTTTTTCTTCGATTTAAATAACCAATTCCTAACCGAACCTAATTGAATTCACTTACTTCATCTGTAATCAGTGTAAACATCGTGCCGGATAACAAATACGGAACATACAACCGAAACGTAATCAGACTCCCAAGCGGACAAGGCTGATTTTCATCATGCTGCGAGCGAAGATTAAAGCCCGAGCAGTCCCTCTGATATATTAGGTACATCCCAACTTCTTCAGGATTAATTTTCCGTCCCACGTGGGGGGATAACAATAAAAACCTTTCTGGAACGTGCTGTTTCTTCAGGAGACGTGTCCTTTAGTGGAGCGCGTGTTTCATTGAATTTCTTGGAATTCGCGGGAATTGAAATCCTTCAGCTCACGTTTGAAATTCTTGGACTTTTCATTATCTCAGTAATAGGATATACCTGTGCAGAAACTGAAGTGGATGGAAATATTCAGATTTCAAAGATGCGAAGGTTTCTTCGATTATGATTTTGTTTGTTTGAGGCGAAATCGAATTGCAGTATCAACTGAAAGTGCAAGGGGGGAACTCAAGGGCGTAGCCAGGGGGGGGGGTTGGGTGTTCAAACCCACACAAATTTCAGCTACGATTCCAGTATCTACTGCTACTCCAGAAAGAAGTTTTTCCAGCTCAATGAGAATTAAAAATTACCTGCCCAATTCTTCTAGCGAAACTAGATTGAATGGGTTGCCGCTTAAGAATATTCATTATAGTGTGAAAATTGATGAAAATGAAGTGGTTGACCTATTCGCTAGAAAAAAAGACGGATAGACTTTAACTGAAGGAATTCGCCATAAAAAATATTGTTTTTGTTTTCTCACTGTTTCATTTTTAATACCTCTTCATATGTTGTTGGTACTATTTTGGAGTAAAACATTAAAAAACTCTATTTAGTTTCAATGAAAGCACACATCCACACTAATTTCATATTGATTCATCCTGTAAGTATTGTTTGGAAAATAAATATTGTTTTTTAAGTTTTTGTTGGACTGAATAAAAATTAAATTCTGAAGCATATTTGAAAAATAGGTTCACTTAACCTAACCAGGAATATTTATGTTGAATATTGTTTCCGAAGTAGGAAAAGGATTATTGAATTCTTAAAAACAACAAATACTTGCTACAGAAAGCGACCCTCACAATTCCCGGCACCTACAAAGGCAATTGGCAAAATGTCATGAAAGAATATAATTAAGGAAGACATTACACTACCAAACATTTGCAAAAATTCGGCATTTTTGTAAAAAGTAATGAAGAAAGCTGAAGATACCGTTCAAGCAAGTTATATCGTTAGTAAGAAAAGAGCTGAAAGAAATTTTCAGAAGGTGAATTTATGAAAGAGATAGATAGATAGAACTCGCGGATATATTTTATCCAGATGAAAGAAAACGTTTGCAGAAGTAGGACTATCAAAAACAACAGTCGAAAGACAAATAGATGCAATATCTGTAATCATAAAAGTCGCTTTTGGAAAAGTGGTGGAAATATCTGTTGCTTTTTCCATTGCATTGGATGAAAGCACTGCTATTATTGATACAGCACAGTTAGCAATCTTCATTCGCGCAGTTGTTCACAATTACAGAAGACTTGCTTGCACTGAAGCCAACCTAATATTGATGCTCTTGTGAAAAAAACGCAATCTTAGGAAGGTGTCTTTTAAGTTAAGTTAAGAAAGTCCGCAGAGTTTTTTTGTTGAATTATATCAGTTCAAATGTTTTCATCACTTCTATTGTGAGGAACTTAGGTTTTTTAAATCTTGTTGAATTCATATTATTACTGTTAGAAATTTCATTTTGGCTTGTCGTCTACGAAAAATTTTTCTATTTGGCCCCTTAAAAAAAAGGTTACCCATGCCTGATATACAGGGTTCGCAGTGGAGTTTGGAATGAAATTCATCTTTTCCGTCGAAATGGAAACTCAATCCAATTTACAATAAATTGATTAATAATGACCTATTTCAAATAATGATTTCTACTTTTTCAATATACAGGGTGTTTCCTAAACATGCGGCAAAAATTGATTGTTCCTTGGACTATTCTAAGAATATTTTGTCCTTTGATGATTTTTGAAAAACCTCTTTGTTTCGAAGATACAGGGCGAACAACATTTTTCATATTTTTAAAATTAATAATAGTTTAAATAAAAATGCCTACCGCACTGTGTTTACCAAGTAGGTACAATTTATTTTTAAATTTGTTTAACAACATTCCAATTACTAAAAACAGCCAGTTTTTTGACTTAAAATTGATAATTTCAGTTGGTAAAGGAATACAGATTGAACACGGTTTTCATTTGAATTCGTTTTTTTGGCTAGAGGTGGCCATTTTCAACAGTATTTGTAGGTTAATTTAAATTTTCATGTAATTTTTCATAATAAAATGTTATTATCTAAAATTTTGTTTCCCCTGTATCTTCTAAACAAAGAGGTTTTTCAAAAATCATCAAAGGACAAAATATTCTTAGAATAGTCCAAAGAACAATCCCCTGAATTTTTGCCGCATGTTTAGGAAACACCCTGTATAATTGTTATGGACAACCTACAAAAAGTACTTATTAAGTAAGTAAGTGCGGGTTAACAATAAAAACCTTTCTGGAACGTGCTGTTTCTTCAGGAGACGTGTCCCTTAGTGGAGCGTTCCATTGAATTTCTTGGAATTCACGGGAATTGAAATCCTTCAGCACACATTTGAAATTCTTGGCCCCTCGGGACATTTCATTATCTCAGAAATAGGATATACCTGTGCAGAAACAGAAGTGGAAATATTCAGATTTCAAAGATGCGAAGGTTTTATCGATTATGTTCTCGCAAAACAAAGGTGTCTGTGTTTGATGCGATATCGAATTGCAGTATAAAGTGGCTGTGCGACCAAAGGGGGAACTCTAATGCCCGTACTCATAGTCGATACTCCGTCAGATCTCAATCTCATACTCAAGCCGTTCTCGGCGGAGACGAGCTCGCATGCTTAGCGACGATCGTATCTCATAAACAAACCTTCGGCAAAACTCGGCGGAGAATTCGAACATCGTCGGAATCTGGTTATTTTCACTTTTTTCTGTGGTATCACTGCTGAGTTGCCATGGAGATCCGCCATTTACATTTTGAAATTTGAATATTGACAATTTGTATGACAGTTCGACATCCGAGCAGGTTGGTCGGTAGCTGAGCATCGACGAAGTATTGCTTGAGTACTATGAGATGAAAAGGAATGCTTGAGAACTGACGGAGCATCGACTATGAGTACGGGCATTAACTATTTCCCTGATATACAAGGTTTGCAATGGAGTTTGGAATGAAATCCATCTTTTCTGACGAAATGGAAACTCAGTTCAACGTACAATATATTGTTAAATAATGACCTATTTCAATAAATGTTTTCTACCATTTCAATATAATTCTTATGGACCTAACCTAACCTAACCTAACCTAGCAGAAAGTACTTATTGAGAACGTGCGGGTTAACAATAAAAACCTTCCTGGAACGTGCTGTTTCTTCAGGAGACGTGTCCCATAGTGGAGCGCGTGTTTCAATTAATTTCTTGGAATTCGTGAGAATTGAAATCCTTCAGCTCACGTTTGAAATTCCCGACTCCACGGAAATTTTCTTTATCTCAGAAGTGGTATAATATACAGAAGATGTGCAGAAACAGAAAGGGAATGGAAATATTCAGATTTCAAAGATGCTAAGGTTTCATCAATTATTTTTTCGGAAATAAAAGGTATCTCTGTTTGAGGCGGCATCGTATTGCAGTATCAAGTGGCTGTGGAACCAAAGGAGGAACTCCTGGACCATTTCTTTGATATACAAGGTTACTCATAGAGTTAGGATTGAAATCCATTATTTTGTCGAACTGTGTTCAATGTACACAAAATTGATCAATAATGACAATTTTTTATACATGATTTCACCTTTTTAATGTAAGATTGTAATGAGGGAACGAACATGAAGTATACATCAATACGAGTAATTTTACAACTCTGTATAGAACTTTTTTCTGTCGACCTCAAGATAAAAGTTCAGTTTGAAGTGCACTGAATTGATCAATGACAACCCATTTTCAGTTTGAAGTAGGTACGCTAAATTGATCAATAATATCCCATTTAAATGCATGAATATTACTAAACTCCCTCTGATAGACTGATATGAAAGGTTTGTCCAAAACTTCTTCAGGATTCATTCACACGTGGGGGATAACAATAAAAACCTTTCTGGAACGTACCCGTTTCTTCAGGAGACGTGTTCTTCAGTGGAGAGCGTGTTTCATCGAATTTCTTGTAATTCGCGGGAATTGGAATCTTTCAGCTCAAGTTTGAAATTCTTGACCCCACGGGACGTTTTATTATCCCAGAAATAGGATATACCTTAGCAGAAAGAGAAGTGGATGGAAATATTCAGATTTCAAACATGCGAAGGTTTTATCGATTATGTTTTCGCAAAAGGAAGGTGTCTTTGTTTGATGCGGTATCGAATTGCAGTATAAAGTGGCTGTGCAACCAAAGGGGAAACTCCTCACTATTTCCTTGATATACAAGGTTCGCAATGGAGATTGGAATGAAATCCATCTTCTCAATAGGGGTGTTGACTATTTTTTTGGTTTTATTTTATTAGATAAACACTATACAAACACGAAACAATCACTTTTTTCTTAAAAATATAGTAATTGCCAATAAAAAAATACATAAATGAAAGAACTTAAAACTCCCGCGAAAATGCTCGATTTTGTCAGGTTATGATGATTTCTACTATTTTGTGCATCCCAACTTCTTCAGAATTTAAAGGGTTTTCCAATAAGAGGTGTTATTTTGAATAACCCTCTATTTCGGTAGATGTCACGTTTGAAGCTGTCATTTTTCGACATTTGAAAAGTAGAAACTACACCATTAAAAAAATGAAACGATTCACGCTTCAAAAAAGCATTGAAATTATTAAAATTCACTTTAAAAATGATGAAAATAGTGCAGAGACGGTTCGTAAAACTCGAACATTTTTGGGTCGTCGTGAAGCACCTTGTCGGACCGCAATGAAGAAATTGGTGGAAAAATTTGAGCTGTTGGGACAAGTTAGTGATGTGAAGAATACAACCCGTGCACGTCGCTGAAGAATGGCCGAGAATATTGCTGCTGTAGCCGAAAGTATTGAATAAAACTCAAGTTTGTTCATTCCTTGTCGTTCTCTGCAATTAGGCATTCCACAAACGTCATAACAACTTATTTTGCATAAATATTTGTGTCTTAAGGCTTATAGAGTTCAGTTAATATAAGAACTTAAGCCGGTCGATTATCATCTTGAGTGATGAGCCCCATTTCCACCTCGGCGACTTCGTCAACAAGCAAAATGGTCGCATTTGGGACTCGGAAAAGCCAAGAGTTATTGTTGAAAAGCCTCTCTATCCTCAACGTGCGACTGTTTGGTGCGGTTTATGGTCTGGCGAAGTCATTGGACCTTACTTTTTCGAAAATGAGGCTGGAGCAACAGTTACGGTGAATGGATTGCGCTATCGAGAGATGATTAATGATTTTTTATGGCCGAAATTGGATAGTATTGATCTGTACAACGTTTACTTTCAACAAGACGGCGATAAGTACCACACAACGAAACCATTGATCTCTTGCTGGTAAAGTTTCCGAACCGTGTTATCTCTCGAAGAGGTGATCACAATTGGCCACCGAGATCTTGTGATTTAACACCTTGCGACCTCTTCCTTTCGAGTCACGTGAAAGAGAAGGTCCACTCCAATAGCCCAGCATCGATTCAAGACCTCAAAGATGGAATTCTTGAGGCTATCGAGGACATAAGGCACCCACTTTGCTATTTGGTTATGGAAATTTTCATTAAAAGGATATGGTCCTGTAAGAGTGGTCGTGTTGGTCATTTTCCACTATTACCAGCATAGCTTCTTCTTTACAATGAAATAAACACCCGATCATTCATATTGAAAAATGGCATTTTTCTTCGATTATCAAAATAACACCTCTTATTGAAAAACCCTTTATTTTCAGTCCCACATGAGGGATAACAATACAAACCTTTCTGGAAAGTGCTGTTTCTTCAGGAGACGTGTCACTTAGTGGAGCGCGTGTTTCATTGAATTTCTTGAAATTCGCGAGAATTTAATTCCTTCAGCTCGCGTTAGAAACTCTTGGCCCTACGGGACGTTTCATTATCTCAGAAATAGGATATACCTGTGCAGAAACAGAACTGGATGGAAATATTCAGATTTCAAAGATACGAAGGTTTCATCAATTATGTTTTCGGAAATAAAAGGTGTCTGTGTTTGAGGCGGCATCGAATTGCAGTATCAAGTGGCTGTGCACCCAAAGGAGGAACTTCTGACTATTTCTTTGATATACAAAGCTCCACATGGAGCTTATACTGAAAGCTATCTTTTTTGTCGACCTCGAAATAAAAGCTCTGTTCAACTCAAACGAAATTGATCAATAATGAGCCATTTTTATGCGTTCAGATATACCTAATACGAGAAATATAGCAACTATCTAGAAATTTATATTTTCATCGAACTCAAGATAAAAGCTCGGTTTAACTTGCATGTATTTTATGTGTAATGTATTCTATATAAGAAGCTTGTTAGTTGAAAACTGAGAGACTATATCTCAAAGATACACAATTACAAAGATACACAATTAGTGCATGCACACACTCTTCTATGGTACAGGGATTCATTGCAGATCAGAAAGAAATTATTGAAATGTTAAACTTGCACGTATTTTATGTGGTATGTATTTTGCATGAGAAGCTAGTTAGTTGAAAACTGGTAGATTAGATCTCAAAGATAGAAACAATTAGTGCATGCGCACACTCTGATATGGTATAGGGATTCATTGTAGATCAAAAAGAAATTATTGAAATGTTATGAACATCCGATACATTTTTTTCAGCAAAATGTAATAGGCCAGATTTCGTTTTCAAAGAATGTGGATCATATTGCAATAACAACTGCGAAGATATCCGTAGAGGTGATGTGTTTTGTGCTGCCGTTTGTGTACCAGGTTGTTACTGTGCAAAAGGTGTTTTAGATCAAGCTAGTAACCGATGCATACCTCGAGAGCAATGTTAACTCTTCATAACGATTGAGAAAAATACTGAAAAATTATATAGGTACTCCAGGATCCCGAATAACTCATAATTTTAATATAGTGTGAAAGAACGAGATATCCATGACTTCGATAAATAAACTCTTTTCTAATTATGTATTCTTTCAATTCAACCAATCCAATCTTCCTATAACAAACCCCCTTTTATAGAATAGGAATAATCATGCGAAAGAAATGTAAACTGAGTTTTTTGCTACTCTTCATGAGCAAAATAATTTCATGATTTTGAATTAGATGTTGAAAATCAGAGAATATAAACAGTGACGAGGAACATGAAAAAACCTTAATTCGAATTTGAAATATCATGGATTAAGTAGGGAATACAAAGGAATATAAGAGAAATATTACGGATCTAATCATATCATCAAAATAACGATTTTGGAACGATCTAACCTGCTTCAATTGTAACTAGCGCCATCTCAGGCAGAATTCTAAGTAAGCAAGTGCTTCATAATTCAGAAACATTGAATTTAATAGAGTAAAGAACAGTTAATCGATAGATATCAACACATATCAAAATCATCTGCAGAGTTAATAAGGTCTCGATAATTTGACACTCGATTATTTGAATCGCTCGGTCCCTTGAATAACATTGTATGAAAAAATCAATGGAATTATGGCCCGTGCTCGTCAACACTATTTAATTTCAAGCTTCCCAATTTTGTTATTCTCTCAAACTTGTACCGGGTTTTTCACTATAATTTGACCCCCCCTTTAACTTTGTTACTGAAGGAGATACAAAAAAATGTTTCGTATAAAAGTTTCACGAAATCAACTGAGGTTTTTTGATATGAGTCAAGAAACTGAAATATATACAGGGTGACCAACTTATTGATGGCAACTTCAGTTTTTCAAACGGAACACCCTGTATATTTTTCCATTTTTGGTAAGCTCTTTGTCTCCTGATTTCGAATATGTAAAATATTTTGGTCTATCTTTTTCATTCTGAGCACCACAGAGTTTAAAATTTCAATAACCATCTGGCATAGCGTTTTGGAAGTTCGTGAATATTCAAGTGGCCAATTTGATCTTTGGATTGGTAATGGCGCACCCATTTAATGGCCACCAAATAGTCCCGATTTGACACCGTTGGACACGTTTTTATAGCCGTTCCTGAACAAAAAAATTTACTTCAGCAATAATCACAATCAATGAAAGCTGAGAATAATATTAATGATATAAAATCAACCAATATTAAACCCATAATTCGGAACTAATCCCGTCAACGCACGAAGAATAATGATAATATTGTAATGATTAGAAACAAATTTTGAAGCTTCAATTTCTGACTTGAATCAGAGCCATAATAATGCTATCAAAAATAGTCTTAACAACTTGAGACAACTATATGTACTATGTGTATTGAATGAAGGTGGTCATTTTGAGCAATTTCTTTAGTTGATGTTATATTCTTACCATACTACCATAGTTTATCAGTATTCATCCTAAAATAATACTTTTAAGTATATTGTTTGGATATGAAGAATTTCGTAGGTTTTTCACATATTTTTTATTCGGTGCCCCATTTGAAAAAATATAGCATTCAATGTTGTTCACCCTGTATAACTCCCCAATGATGTTATTATAACTCGAAAAATGAGCATTTTCAGTTAACGCACTCTGCCACTTGTAAAATGATTACAGATCTTGGCAGGTAGTTCTTAAAATTTGAAACTCTGTGGTTCTCAGAATAAAAGAGATATACCATTATTTGTTACATATTCGAAATCAGGGGAAAAAGGTCTATCCATACATGGAAAAATATACAGGTGTTCCATTTGAAAAAAAGAAGTTCCCATCAATATGTTGGCCACCCTGTATATATTTCAGTTTCTGGACTCATATAAAATAACCTCAGTTGATTCGTGAAACTTTTGTACGAAATATTTTTTTGTATCTTCTTTAGTAACAAAGTTAAAGGGGGGGTCAAATTATAGTGAAAACCCGGTACAGACCTATCCTTATTGAGTTTGCGTAGTCTTCTTAAAAAGTGTCGAATCTTAGCAAGAAAAATTAAAAAAAACCTGAGCAGGAGCTTCTGAGCTCTCGTTCATTGATGAAGCAATAATAAAACCATTACCTTAAAATTTTAAATGGAACTTGCGATTGAAACCAAATATATAAATGCAGAATCTCAGCATAATAGGAATTATATTCTGGAAATTATTCAGAAAATTAAATACCCGAAAAATAAATTCTTAAAAAAAATTCAATTCTATGGTTCTCTGATGATCATATCCTTTCGAAATTTTGCATGAACCTTAAGTATATCAGTCTTCATTCAGAAAATAAATTTCAGTCGAATCGGATATCCTGTTATGGAAATATGAAGTTTCTTCTTTTCAATATTCCAATTGAATTTTCTATGGTTTTGTGTACACTGTGGCCACCAAAATTTGCATGAGGCTTATTATGAGCATCTTGCATTTCGCCGCAACATTTCATTTCGATTGGATAAGGAACAAAATTTTGAATGGCCATATTTTATGGAACACCATATAATATTTGTCTGGCTAACGAACTTAACCGAGGCATTTGGGAACAGAACTCACCCTCAAAAGTCTCTAAGACAATCCCTTCAAAACTTATTGTGCTAACAGCCGGACGGACGGCCTCATGGACAGAATGGAGTGTGCCCACGGATTCTTCATCAGGGAGTCAAATCCTATCGTTTGAGACCATTTTCGGCTCAAAATTCTAAAATTATAGACATTTGGGCAAAACGATATAGCACTCGTTTAAGTAGAACGAGAGCTCAAAAAAAGATGCTGTTCCAAAGTGATTCTTTAGAAGGAAAGAACCCTCCAATGGTGAAATTCAATTGAATATGATTGTTTTTGGAAAATTATGACAAAAAGTACAGGGTCCGGCAAAAAAACCTCCCTGATTTCAATAGGCATTCGCAAAAAAAATAAGAAACAAATAGAACAATTACTTATATTTGTGAATAGCCTATATGATGCCATTTTACATCACTTAGTACACTTTACTTGGTTTTGACAATTATGTCTAATAAATGATGTCCCCCATTGTTACGACATTCACGATGTATTTCCCATGAAGTTGTCCATAGTTGTTCGTGTAACTTCCCTTGGAATGGCTGCCTTTTCCTGCCTAATGGCATCTTTTAGTTCTTGCAGAGTTCTGGGACGATGTTTGTACACTTCAGCCTTTAGGTACCCCCACAGCTCACACTGCTCGGCGGTCCATGGAAATGTTAAGAGAGTTGTTCCCTGGACGTCTTGTTTCTTTAAGAGGAGACATTTCCTGGCCCCCAAGGTCACCCGACTTATCACCTTGTGATTTCTTTCTGTGGGGGTACCTAAAGGCTGAAGTGTACAAACATCGTCCCAGAACTCTGCAAGAACTAAAAGATGCCATTGGCAGCCATTCCAAGGGAAATTACACGAAGACCTATGGACAACTTCAGGGAAAGACTTCGTGAATGTCTTAACAATGGAGGACATCATTTATCAGACATAATTTTTAAAACCAAGTAAAGTGTACTAAGTGATGTAAAATGGCATCATATAGGCTATTCACAAATATAAGTAATTGTTCTTTATGTTTCTTATTCTTTTTGCAAATGCCTATTGAAATCAGGGAGGTTTTTTTGCCGGACCCTGTATATTCACTAGGAGTTTATGTCTGTGGAAAAGGAGAATCTTCCAAACAAACAATTTACGAGTTTCGCGTTTTATTTCAAGTTGAAAGGTTTGAGCAATAATAACTAGATATATTCCAGACTATTGAACAATTCTGTACATGTTTGTTGTAGATTTTTCCATGCATGTACCGGGTGTACTAAATTCGTTGTCTAGTGATGGGATCTCAGAAACCCGATGAGCTAGAAAAAAATGTAATGAAGAAAAATCGATTTCTTCGATATATTCTACTGAAAAAAGTGTCTGAATAATGTCTTAGTTTCATGCTTATAACTTCAGTAATAAAGAAGTTATGAGAACATTTCATTTGACGCCATTTGCCAATTTTCTCTAATAGCTCGAAAACGGTTTGACTTAGAAGGTTGCGGTTTTACCAAATGAATACTCCCAAAAATCGAGCCTGAAAATGTGCCGCTTATTTTGTTTTAGCTCATCGGATTTCTGAGATCCCCCCATTAGACAACGCATTTAGGACACCCGGTACATACATGGTACTCTCAATATTCATTCCCAATCTCAGTGTTTTCCTTCAAAATGTAATTCTGCTTTTGTTCCATCGAACGCAAAATTTCAAAGGGAGAGCAGTAAAAATTAAAACGAGAAATGTTATGTCAATCTAATGAATTTGATTTCTGAGGACAATGACCATTTTTGTTTTCAGACGACGAGTGTAGTGATCCTGATATGGTCTACAATCCTTGTGGGCCATCCTGCAATACATCCTGCGGAAATATTCAGAGGAGAGGAACACAATGTTTAACTGTATGTGTACCAGGTTGTTTTTGTAAGAAGGGAGTTCTAAATGAAAAAACTGGAAAATGTGTTTCTTCAACCCAGTGCCCCAAAGGAAAGTAGTACTGAAGTGAACAGAGTGTTATAATATATTTACAAACGAGTTCAAACTCTGGTCAGTTATTTTAGCTGACCGTCTACTGATTTTAATTTATAGCTTGATTTTTGCCGACCTTGCTGAAAGGATCTTTATTATTATTTTGTGTGTATACTTATGACTAACTCACGATTATAAGATTTTCTTCATTTATGTGCCTAAGATTTAAACCAACACATATGTATCGAATATAAAAATTATACAAGTTGACTTAGATGCAGTTTCGAAATGGTACCTAAACAACTAACAACTAAGGAATTCCGATTTAAAAGCGCTATAAAATTGTTTTTAATAGAAACGGATAAGTGAGGTTGGTCTTAAAGGAAGGAGGGGTTCATGGAAATTCAGTCGCCATGGTTCGCTGGACGGGTGATGAGCGTGCGTTCTGTGTGAGCGCTTATTTCCATAATCAACATTTTTTTATTTGATGAAGCCCATTTTCATCTCAACGGCTATGTAAACCAACAAAATTCAAAGTATTGATCTTCAGAAAACCCCTAAGAGAAACATGAAACTCAATGGCATAGTCGGAAGGTCACCGTTTGGTGTGCAATAGACGCACAAGGCATTATTGGCCTGTACTTTTTCGAAGACGGGCGCCGCCGAGCAGTAACAGTGGATTCTGATCGTTATGTGGACATGTTAAACAATTTGTTTGAACCAGCCCTTCAAGACTTTGATGGATACAATCGGGACACTTGGTTTCAGTAAGACGGGGCCACTCGTCACACGTCAAATCGGTCTTTACCTGTTATGCATGTGCTTTTCTCAGCGTGGAAACCTTCCATGGCCCCCAGAAGCCCGGACTTGATACTTTGCGACTTTTTCTTATTGGGATATCTCAGAAGTGTATTCTACTGCAACAATCCCAGCACTCTAATTGCGTTGAATGAAAATATCCGCTAGAAAATTCGAGCAATGGGTCCAGAAACTTGGCGACGTGTTTTTCAAAATTTGGGGTTGCCAGCAGAAAGACGTTGGACATTTGGATAGCGTAATTTCTCCGAAATGAATTCCCAAAGAGCTGAGCATTATTTGTAGAAAAATAATTCAAATTGAGAAAGAAGAAGCTATGTCGTTAAAAGTGGAAAATAACTTCGGGCAAATGACCACCACGACCACGCCTATAGGATCATATTCTTTTAATAAAATTTTCCACAATCAAATCGCAAAGTGGCTGCCCTATTACCTTGCTAGCCTCACGAATTCCATCTTTGAGGTCTTGAATCGACGCTGGGCTATTGGCGTAGACCTTCTCTTTCACGTGGTCCCAGAGGAAGACGTTGGAAGGTGTTAAATCACAAGATCTTGGTGGCCAATTGTGATCACCTCTTCGAGAGATAACACGGTCCGGAAACTTTTCCCGCAAAAATTCAATGGTTTCGTTGCTTGTGTGGCACGTAGCGCCGTCTTGTTGAAAGTAAACTTTGTCCAGATCAATCTTAATGCGAAATACAGTGCAATTTTTTGATCCAATTACTTACTATTATTAGGGGTTGAAAGTAACAACCCTTCATGACTTTCGTTCGAAAATTGTTTTCGTGGGAAATATTTTTGAAAAATAAAATTCTCTTATGGTTTGTCATTCAATTCTGGAGAAACAAGTCTGCTGCAAAATTTCGATAGAGTCGATACTTATATCGGAAAAAATGAAAACAGAACTCTGATATCGGTAATCGGAAACAGAAACCACCGAGCACATTATTATACCAATGCAATGTGTTGGTGCAAACCAGATTTACTCAACTGATCAGAATGTTTTTTCTAGGCTCGACGTCTTAATTTAAAGTAGGAATAATTCAATTAGAATATGGCGCCCAGTATAACTACCCGAAAAACGTAGTCGGATTTTAGTACTAGAGTTGTAGGGGCATTTTCTATCTTTTTCTCCTTAATCTTTGATCAAATCTTTATGAATACTCACTTCAAGAACATTGTAACTCCAGTCGATTCCATAGCTCGACTTATACCTCTCCACGATGCCAGCATGTTGTACTTCTGTTTAGCAGTCAGGGGTAATCTAGTATCTACTTGAACAGGGGCAGCACAGGCTTCTTCAGTCTTTTGAGTCTTCCCAGAACTACCACTTTTAGCTAACTTGCCCAGTTCACACCCCATTTTGTTCAAAATATGATTATAAGCATAAACACCGAAACACAAAATACAGATAAACGCACTTTCTTCAACTCGGGGGAGAGTAGAGTGTGGTCACGGAAGAAATTCCACCTGAAAATGAAGAAATTCAATCATTAAAACTCAATGCAAATCGACTTACATATAACACAATTTCAATTCGTTGGCTAAAGAGTGAGATCACTGGAGTTATTCAAGTGTGTTTATGAAAAAAAAATTTTTTCGCAATTTCAACCACTTTTCAGCTCTAAAATTAGTACGTTAACTACATATGGGGAGTTCATTCTTAAAATGGCTCCAAGACGCTCGCCTGAATATAAGCTCATAATTAAAGGTCAAGTTATTTTAATGTTCACGCGTTACAGTTCACTGCGACCTCAAGGTCTAATGTGTCCCCTTGTATACATAGCTGTTCCGACCACATCCTTTCACAGCTCGCCTTCCATTTCCAGAGATGTGATAAAATCCAATATCTGTGAAGGCTTCAACGAGGCTAGTTCCTCACTCTTACAAGTTTCTCGCCCAAAACATTTTCTCCTTAGGCTCGAAATGCCGAAATGCGAAATGCGTGACTAGGTGAATGGGGTTTTTTCCTCCTCACCACAGAACCTACACTCGTCAGAGTCCGACAACCCCATCCTCAACAGGTGCTTCCTAAGGCGACAGTGTCCTGTAAGAAAGCCATTGGGGAGGTGTAATTGTTTCTTACCAAGATTCAGATATCTTTAGTATTTTGCTGTTTCAAAGTTCCGAAGGAACTTAGTGGAATGATCCCTCCCTGGGAGATTACGCCAAAGTTTCTCCCCCTCGGCTTTCTCCTTCTCCAGAAATTCCTTTTTATAGGTACATTTACCTATACCACAGAAGGGTTCTGGGCCAATGAGTGACATTCGTGTGCCCTTTTTGGTAAGTGTGTTGACCTCCTCGCGTCCTTTGATTCCCGAATGGCTTTGAGTCGATGACGTAGGAGCTCCGTGCTTTAATAGCAGCTTGACTATTCTGATATAGACTACAGGCCCGTGTTGAAAAAATTATGGGTCATTCGAACCACCAGGTGACCTATCTAGAACGATATAAGAGCATAAAATAATAAGATTCAGCACTATGCCGACACTTGTAAGCTGTACAACTGAGTGCAGGTGAGAATTCCAAAGTACAGGTGGAGTAAGTACATTTTGGTCACATATTTTTGTACGGCATTCTCACCATCGATAGATCCGTGAAAAATAATTATAAAACCCGTAGTGCCGTAAAAAAATGTGGAGCCACAAAGTCGATTTTTTTTTCATTTTCCGACAATTACCAGGGTGAATTTGGTCATTTGATCTCTAAAATTTCTTCTTCATTTTCTCAAGATTGTTCGTGTTTCTCTACCAAATTTGATTGGAAAGAAGTTATGGACAAGTTTAGTTTTGGCGGAAATAACTGAATCACTCTGTATTCCTGAAATGGATTACTGTTAACCTTGAATAATTTTCGGTTTCGAAGTCTACTATGTAGGTCTTTCACTCCAGTAACTATGACTGTCTAGTTGCTGGACACCCCGTATAATTATTATTCGCTATAAAATATCAAGGAAGACATCAAAGTCATAACAAGCCATTCTAATCTCGTTCATAATAGGTCATATTTACATCTTTGTCTCGGCAAATTTTCCATTTCCTTCAGTTTTCAATTTAAAGGTTATAATGCGAGATCCTTAAGAATTTCGTTATCCAGAATTTCATTTCGTACATAATGAGCAGAATTAGGTTAGAAACTCATTATGTTGCAGTTTAGGAATGCAATTTATGTAGGTGAAAGCGGAACAATTCATTACTGTCTTTGTTCTGCTCTGTTCTATCTCGGCAAAAGATTATTGGGAACAATATCTTCCGGAATAAGTGCAATTTTGTTGAACAGAATCAGTTATAACCTTCAAATTGCGTGGACTGTTGTGTTTTCCAATCCGTGTATACAGGGTGACAAGGGTGTATGGAAACAAAACTTACAAATCTAAGTGGTTAGATTAGATTAGAGGAGGGGCGACAGATCAAAACCGACCTTGCGAGCACCTTGACCTTAAGATCTATTGTGCATCCCCGCGCTGTTTACCAGTCCGGCAGCAAAGTCTCAATGAACTTCACCACCTTTCTGGGGGCCACATCCAATACTTGTTCAGGCTTTAGGAACCTGGAGCCAAGATGCCGTAACCGTTTCTGGTGAACAGCTTCACACTCACAGGTGTCTGGCTGTCTCGGTGGCTTCTTGACAGAAGCGACATGTACTATCGGGCGCCTTTCCCATGTTTTTTAAGTGATACCTCACGGGACAGTGCCCAGTGAGAGCGCCCGTCAGTTTCCTCAGTTCCAATTTGCTGAGTGAGCTTTAGGGACCTTTGCCCATGTGATTGCAATCTGCTATTTGAAAGTTTCCAAAACAGTTATGTTATGAAGAGGCTAATTTGATTATATTTTACTTATTATAATTATAAGAACTGCTTAAAACGCAAAATTGTGTTTCCCTTTGTAGAAGGTTAGTCCCTAGGAGTTCGGTGCATTCAGTCCTTTCTCTTATACTGTTCCGGAACATCGTACAGCTAAATTTCAAAAAAGTTTCACCTATAATGCTGTGGAATTCTTGAACGGTTTGGACGATGGTATTTTAGATCTGGGGTATGTTCAATTCAAGCGCCGTATGGGGGATGCTCTCTTTCTCGCACGGAATGTTCAGTAATACCATGGTGTTTCTTTATTGTGATTTATATATATATTTATTATAATTTATTTCTTTATTATGATTTTTCGATGTATTTACAAATGTTTGTATAATTTCTTTCTGCTCTCTTTTATTTGTTTTTTTTTTACTCCAAAATCATTTATGGACTCAATATGCAGGTTTTTATATGTCTTGCCCCTCATTTTTCGATGCCGTTCTATGTTATAATGTTTCTTGTTTTGAAATAAATAGAAGACAACCAAACGGGGTTGAGTGTAAAAGTAGTCTTAAGACTAAACTCCGCCTCGGCTTGGTGTTTTTGTCTAACATCAATTACATGTATATTTTTGTATACTATTCTGAGAGAGAAAAATAAAGGCGATTTATTAATATTATTATTATCTTTTCGTCGGTTGAATGCAGAACTATATGTATTGGGTCCGAAATTCATACTTTTCAGGAGACACATTTTTTTGAATATGTCGAAAGCTGATTGAAAATATATAAGAATTCTTTCATTTCAAACTTCAACTTGAAGATCCTAATTGTTTTGTGATGGTCAAAAATTGCCCAAAAAGTAATTTACAAAAATTTGCCACATAATAAAGCTTTCTATGGACATAATATACTAGTTCTGCATATTAGAACTATTCTATATCCACTATTAACTTTTTTAAATGTGACACCCTGTTTATGACCTCAAAAAAGGAAAGGTAAGCTCAATTTATGATGGGTTTCTTCAGATCACTATGTACATTTTTTGCACCATTTACGAGATAATCGCGAAAAATTTTAAATATGGAGTCGTTTTAAATAGTAATTTATCAAGGAATCAGTTACGCAAGCGATACAGACAATGTTTTTGAGTAGACATAGTTGCTAGTCCCATAAAGAGAAAGAAAATTGCACCTTGTAATGTACAGAGTGATCCTTATTAATGGCACGCCCGATATTTCTTCATCTCGTTAAACGCAAAAATTAATTTCGAAATTTTTTGATAGAGTTTTCCTATACCTAAAAACCAATAGTACTCAGCAATTCTCGATTTTTAATTCACTACACATTGAACAGGTATTCTGATTAATTAATTCTATGAGATTCATTCTGCAACTGTCAAATCACTCATCATAGAAAAATTTTCTATAATTATCACTATTTGAAATTAAAATAAAATGCTGTTCCCTGAAAATAATTATATCATGAAAATAATTCCAACAGGCAGATTCTCGGGCATAAATGGTTAACAAAATTGTATTCGTCGCTTCTAACTATACCACCCTCATACCAAGCCTTGCATCCATTAAAAAAAAGTTCTATGTAATGACTTCAAAATTTAATTTTACTTCATCAATTCTCATGAAATAGCGAGTAGCCCCCATTTTCCGGAGGAAAATCATTTACGAATATCACGGTAGCGCAGCATTTCCGGTAATAATATAACCAAATGTGCTTATTAGGGGCGGTAATGAAATATGCAAATGAAGACGGAATAAGTCCATTATTAAATTTTCTTTCCAACATCTTTTTCGTTCCTCGCCTGCTAATTCGATGGAATAAAACTGCACCAACATGAATTGAAATTAGAAAAATCAGAAAAATATTTCTTAAAAGTTTGAACACTTAGTAAAAAGTTATTTGAATATTCGAAATTTTTTATTTTCCTTGCAATGTATATTTATGACGTTAAGGAAAAGAATCAAGAAGAATAATGTTGCATGAGTCCTAATAGGAATGAAATGGCCATCCATGGGTGCTCTATTCGATACCACTTCCTTGCATTTTGTCTTGAACGAGAACGAGATTAGCTCCGAAGTATGAGTTTAATTTTTTTTTTGTTCCTGACAGAGACCTATGGTCTTCATCAAACAGACTTCTTAGTTAAGATGGTCCCACCTGGTTCACTGATGGCTCTGTCACAGCAACAGGGTCTGGTGCCGGAATCGTGGGTCCTCACTTCAATCAGGCTATCCCTCTGGGGAAAGACTGTTCCATTGTGCAGGCTGAGCTGTTTGCGGTTCTTGCATGCGCACTAGAAAATATTCGCAGGGGATACTCTGGCCAGCACATTTACATATGTTGCGACAGCCAGGGAACTCTGAAATCTCTATCCGATGTTATATATTAGAGTTGATTCTCTTTTGGTAGAAGAATGCAGGAAAGCTCTGCGTGGGCTGGGCTCTGATAACTTTTTGAAAGTAATCTGGTGTCCGGCTCACGCGGATATACCTGGTAAAGTTAAGGCAGATGAACTGGCTAGGCGGGGAGCCGGATTAGCATTTGTTGGTCCGGGGCCTGCGCTACCAATCTGTCGCACATCTGTCAGATGTTTCTTCAGGAACTGGCTGAACAGGGAATTTTCCTCGGAATGGAGCGCAGGGGTGGGCCTGAGGTGGTCGAGGATTCTCATTGAGAGACCGTCCTCGCGATCTGAGGTCAATAGACTTCTGTTGCTGGAGAGGAAACAACTCGGTCTGGTGACTGGTGCATTGACTGGTCACCTGTTTAACAAGCATTTGAAGAGAATGGTATTGACGAGCTGCTCCCTATGCCGGTGGTGCAGGAGTACTGATGAAATGGTTGAGCATATTTTGTTCAACTGCGGGAACCTTACTGAGTTAAGGTCAACACACCTAGGAAATCCAACACCTTCTATTCCTATGGTGAGAGGGACCACTCCTGGCAGGCTCGCGACATTTCTGTCTTCGTGTCTGAGGAGCTGAGTCTCTATAGAACGATGCGGGCGAACAATGGGCCACTAGGCCTCAGTTCGGCCGGAAAGGCACCGCACAGAGAAGAAGAAGAAGAAGATAAGTTTAATTTTGGTTGATTTCAATCTATAAGTATTATTCTCCGCTTTCACTATTTTGATATCTCTGGCGATGTTACGCGTTAAACCTCTTCTTATTATTTACTACGGTGTCAACTGACGTTATCCTGAGCGCACCGCGTCGTGGACTGAAGACGTGAAGTTTGCGAAATGCAAGAACGATTCGGTCAATGCGACAAATGGTAAACATCTCGCTACTTCATTCAAGGTTCATGCTATGGAAAAAGGTTTTCGTATGGAACTAGAGATGGCGTCTTCGGTATATTTATACCTCAAAGAAGATATCATTCCGCTCTAAGTTCCAAGAAATACCTTGTATCAGTCAGAGCTATCCTGTGCTTATGAGTCCTAATAAGGACGAAATGGCCATCCATAGGGGATCTGTCTGATACCACTTCCTTGCATTTTGTCTTGAACTCTCGAGGACGATATTAGCTCCGGAGTTGGATTTCACTATTGGTAGTCGGTAGATTTCAGTCGATTCTCTGCTTCACTATTTTAATAATGATGCAGTTACAGTGAATATAACTCACTATGTCCAACGACTCCTACAGCCGATCATAAACACAATTACTACAGAAAAGAAAATCTTCGAAACTTGAAATTTTCAAGAATGTGTGTGATTTGGACTGTAAGACAAGTTCAATTCATGAACGAATAAAATGAAACCAACAACTCTCAGGATTTTCAAATCTGAATAATCGTTTTTCCAATATGAACAAGCTTGCCAAAACTTTCTGACTTGAATGATGTTAACAATAGAAAATGTTTCGCATATTGTCAACGATATAGACATTCTCACATTTTTTCTTCTCGTTATGTACCATATATAGTTATGGCCTCCCAAATGCCGCGGTTGAGTTCGTTAACCAGCCAAATCGTAGAGGGTGTTCCATGAAATATGGCCATTCAAAATTATTGTTCCTCAATATCTCAGACAAAACGAAACCAATCGTGATGAAATTTTGGGGCCATATGCAAGATGCTCATTTTAAGCCTCGTGCGAAGTTTTGTGAGCATAGTGTGAGCAGAACCATAAAAAATTCAATTGGTTTATTGAAAATAAAGAACTTCATATTTCTATAACGAGATATCCGATTGGAGTAAAATTTATCTTGTCAATTAAGATTGATACACTGAATGTTAATGCGGAATTTCAAGAGGATTGCATTATCAGAACCATAGAATTTAATTTTTTTTTAATTATCGATTTTTACATATTTCATTTTTTGAATATTTTCCAGGACATACTCAATTCCAATATTACTGAGTTTTTGCGTTCATATACTTAGCATGAATCTCAAGTCCTATGCAAAATTTTGAGATGATGGCTGTATTTCTCCACAAATGAGCGAGTTCAGGGCTTTTCTCAAATTGTTATGCAATGAATCAACTTTTATTCAAAAGCTTAAAACCTAATTAGAATATCCTGAAAATATTAGATGTCACGAAGAACAGTGAATATATAAATGAATTTTTTTTTCTAATTTTTTCACAAATGTTGTCAAACAAATAAGTTCTGAAAACTTTTCAAGTTTGCACCCCAGTCTCTGAAACAAAAATAACTAAAAAATGTCAATCAAGATGAAATGCTCCTGCTCAAATCCTTGCACTAATTCATTAGGAGCAAATTTGTTTTAAAAAAATTGTTGCCTAACAGTAAAACTAAAAAGGAAATAAATGAAAAGGATAATGTAACTTCCAATGTCAATTAGACTGAAAACGAAAAAATTCACAATACCAAAGATTCTACCTTTTTTACAAGGAGTCTGATATAGTGATATAGACACCAAAATCTTACATGATCCTCTTCATTTATTTTCTTTTTTAGATTTACTGTTAGGCAAAAATTTTTCAAAACCAATCTGCTCCTGACAAATTAGTGCAAGGATTTAAGCAAGAGCATTTCATATTAATTAAAAAAAATTTTAATTATTTCTGTTTCAGAGACTGGGAGTGAAAACCTGAAAAGTGTTCTAAAAATGCAGAATCCTCCCAGACTATATGTACATCAATCGATAAATAAATTTAGGTTAGAATCTGCTAAACTTGACCTCTTGAAGTGAGTTGTGTTGCTAATGGAGAAAACATAAGAATTTATTGAAATCCTCACAGGCTTTCCTGACATCTATTATTATCAGGATACACTTTTTGAGTTTTGAGCTTTCGAATAAAAGTTAATTTATGGCATAGAAAGTTGAAGTGATACCTGTTATTGTTCTCTAATATCAAAATATAAAAGGGAACCCTCGTATAAAAATCAATAACACAACTATTTGTCAGATGTTTTTCATTCCACTTCCTGAACTCAATCCTTCAATACGGAAATTTATTAATCAAAATAAATAAAATGAGTTTCAATGCCTGCCAGCCAGAAATAAATCAACCTCAATTGTAACTAAACTAAGTAAACTTGCCTGTCTGGTGTAATTTTTCGAGAAACTAGATAAAAATACAACCTGGTTTATTCTTTCAATCAATCAGGTGCTTAAATACCCATTGGTGTAAATAAGAGTTAATGTAAATCCAATATTGCCAACAAAAAATACAGGCAAAGATTAAATGGATTCTATTTATAACATTGACTATGGATCCTAAATACATGGTAATGGATATAACTTCGATTCATTACAGATGGAAACAAAATGATAGTTATACCTTTACGTTAATGGTACTATAGATGGGCAATTCAGTCAAATTTTATTTGATTGATTGTAATAATTTCATCAATATTATTTGATGATATTGAACAGTCTATCAGTCGACATATACTGATACTATAATAAAGAGCATAGTTATCTAGCGTGAAATGACTCTGAAGATATTTTGAACCATTAGGTTTATCCAAGCAAAAATCAAGCCAAGATCCATGTGCCCAGTTGAACCTTGAAAATTTTAAGAAAAGCCCTAAGAAGGAACTTTAAAGCGCTCGTTCATTGGTGAAGCAATAAGGTAAATCCGGGTTAGATGCCCCACCTAACGAAAAACTGTGATTAAAAATGCAATTATAATTTAAAATGATAAAACAGATGCTGAAAACATGAGATATTTATTTAAACACAATATTGTTTGTTCAAAAACTTCTTATTCTTATGTTCCTTCTAAAAAAAAAGGTAAAAATAGAAACAACATTTTTGGCCATCTCTCCCGAGAGTAAGGGAGAGTTGCCCCTGTAGTTTGGGTGAGCCGCCCCACTCAAGGAAAGCGCTTTATAAAAGAAGAGCAGAAACTTTCATTAATTTTTTATCTTAATCTTAAGAAGAAGGATTAGCCAAACCTCAGATTATGAGAATTTTTTTACGGCGGTCAATATTTACAGCCCTTAATTTTTCACGTCCACAAGTGACGCAGTTATAACCATTGTAAACGTCTCGTGGAACCACTAGTCACAACCCAAACCTTTTTTTTTCCAATCTGCCTTGTTCGTTGTGATATCAATTTTCCCAGCTGATTCTGATCCTTTAGCACAACTTGTAGATGGTGAATTTTTAGGTACCTTTTTATATGAATGTGATTCCATCTTCCGAGAACGAAAACTGTTCTTCTATATTTTTTTTATTTTGGGTTTCGCTTTGTCAAAGTTTCATTTCCTGATCGATTTTAGGAGAACTTGTACCAGGCTTATAACTTTCAGCTATTTTGAAGGAGTTTTTTTTTGGGTGGAGTACCATTGTACCTTTTCGTACAAGGAACCAGTTCGGCGCTGACTTCATCTGAGTTTTTAAGTTGGGACATATTCTCCGAAATTTTATTATTCATTCATTAAGAAATATTCCCTCAATTAAACAGCAAGGGCGAGACTCATCAGATATATCATCAACATTTGCAAAATATACAAATGAATCTAGGGCGTCTATCCCGTATTATTTCAGGCCATCTATCCTTTTTTTACGGGAGAGATGCCCCAGTATATCAAAATTGACCCATGAAGAATTCCTCTACTATTTTCTAACCTACAATGAACCAATGGACCCTTTCATACGAAAATGCAATAGTATTGCATTAAACGTTGAAAGATATATATTTTCCACTGTGATATGTTCACACCTAAATTAGATCATAGGAGCAAGTCACCAACAGTTTCCTGCTTTTCTTGAATATTTCGGGATTAAAAAGATTTTGTGGTATTATTTCCTATGACTTTCGCAAAACAAAGAACAAGTAAACAACGACCATGCACGTGGCGTCAACTAACGATTAGGTCCGAAGTTATGCTGATCGGGGCATCTGTACCGGTGGGGCATCTAACCCAGAATTACCTTACAGCTATCACCTCCAAATTTTGTATATGATTTGAGATTGATACTAAATATATGCATGCAAATTCTCAGAACTTTTGTAATTATATTCTGAAATTAAAAAGACGAGACACCTATTTAAAAAATCGATAACTAAAACTTATTATATGGTTCTGATTTCACAATCCTTCTGAAAATTTGTATGATCATTCACTTCGCCAATTTACATCCTCAAACTCCATTTCATTTCAACCGAAAGGTATTTTATGGCAATATAAGACTTTTTTACATAACAATAGATTTTTCTATGGTTGTATTAACGCAACTGCCACAAATTTTTACGTACTGCTTTGAATTGGCATTGAACATATTACTGTTAAATTTCAGCTCGATCAAATCGACAATTCGTAAAAGTTCATAACTCAGAAAACATTTAGTATATCACTCTTCATTCACAAAATGAATTTCACCCGAATCGGATATCTTGTTATGAAAATATAGAGATATTTCTTTTCAATTTTACTTGAATTTTCTATGATTCTGTTTACACCATGTCCACAAAATTTTGCATGAGGCTCATTATGAGCATCTTACATTTGGCCACGAAATTTCATTTCGATTGGTCCGTTTTGTCCGAGATATTGAGGAAAGAAATTTCGAATTGCCATATTTTATGGAACACCCTTTACGATTGGCTGGTTAACGAACTCAACCGCGGCATTTGGGAACCGAACTCACCTTGAAAATCTCAAGTTTCTAGGACAATCCTTGCGAAACTTATCGTGCTTACTGTCAGATGGCCCTACGGACAGAATTGAATTTGACCACGAATTCGTCATCAGGGAGTCGAACCCTATCGTTTGAGACCATTTATGGCTCGAATTCCCAAAATTACAGACATTTGGCCAAAACGATATAGCACTCGTTTAAGTGGAACAAGCGATCAAAAAGGGTTAACATGAGGTTGGGAGTCATGAGAGAAGAACTTTTCGGACCAGTTATACACTTTGATGCTGAAGAATTCATCAGCTTGACAGACATATTCGATGAAGTGCACCTGTCCAACACCTAAAATGTCTAGTTTCAAATGAATGGCTACCCAGCACATAATAGTCGTATTGTCAAGATTGGAAGATACGGTCAGACCCCCGGTAATACGCCTTTTAATTTTTATGTCAAGAATACTTTGAAAGTGAAAGTTTATCTAATTCGCTTTCAGACTCGGAAGGATCTCATCAACAGAATTGTGTTGTGCAGAAAGGCGTCAGAAACGCTATGAACTTCGTATAGTTGTAGATTCAGAACGAAAACGATGTGTCCAATGTATTAAAGAAGGAGGTTAAAATCTTCGTAATTATAATTATTAATATTTCATCAAAAAAACCATTGGAAGATAGGACTCATTTTGTTAACTTCAGAATCGTGATATTCTTCTCCTTACCACGCCTGCAATAATAAGAGTGTTTTCTGCACATAGACTCTCTCATCTTGTAGCAAATTTATTGACCGTTCCGAATATGTTGTCAAATTTGATGAGACTACAAGGAAATATGAATGACGATCATGTTAGAGGAAAAACTCGAAAAATTTCGTGAAATCAAGAAATTTTAAATTGAAGAATAGCCGTCCACATGTCGACTATGTGTTATATAAAATTTTTTGTTGCAAATCACTCGTATAATCCCCCCTTGGAGTTTTGGTCACTTGAAAAGTAGACACCCTGTGTAGTGGTCATTACTGAAAAGATTGATTTAAAAGTGGTTCATGAACAAGAAAAGGTTGGTAACCACTGTTCTACAGCATAGCTGGAGCAAGCAGCACATTCTGATTCTGGTGCGATTTCTTTCGGGAAACTTTGAGGAGGAGAGGACCATTGAGCACCAATCGCAACTACTGAATTTTATAACTGGAGATGGATAGTGAGCTGTTGGAAAAATCCAAAATGAAAATGGCAACACTAGACATGAACGTCGCAGTTCATAATTCACTCCTTCTGAAAATCGTTATAATTCGTAAACTAACTCCATAAAAATAAATAGCGTTTTTACTGTGACGGGAAAAAAATGTGACATTTTATATCTCTTGACAGGTCACAAAATATGACTTTTTACGAAATTAGTTTTTTCCCTGTCAAAAAAATGATTCTCTATGTAGCCGGGAAAAAAGTACTCACTTTTTTCCCGGGGAAAAAAGTAATTTCTTGAACAGTTATATTTCTTTCACTATTAAATGGTCGTTTTTCCTGTCACAGAAAAAAATAGTATATTATACACAGGAAAAATATTAGATTTTAGCTCTCGGCTTTTTGTCTTCCTCCGCTTCGCGTCGGGATACAACATAACCTCGAGCTAAAATCTAATACTTTTTTCCCTTGTACAATAAATAACTAATATTGCAGCCGACCATTTTTTCTATTTCTTACCGTCAGCAACCTGCAGAGTGTTTTATGTTAATTCCATTGCATTCATTTTTTCTGTATTGTGACGGTATGCCTTGATTTAGAGACATAGATATGATTGCGTTTCTTAAAATCGAAGAGACTTTGTAGGAAACTATTTCTCAATCATTATATTCATCAAGAAAAGGTTGAGAACCACTGTTCTAGAGCATAACTGGAGGAGAGAACCATTGATCACCAATGAAAAGTGTATTTGGGTTCGGAAATCGTTAGGTCTCATCGCAATTGCTGAATTTTATAACTGGAGAAGGATAATGAGCTGTTGGAAAAACCCAAAATGAAAGTGGCAACAATAGTCATGAACGTCTCAGTTCATAATTCACTCCTAAAAATCGTTATACCTAATTCGTAAACTAACTCCATAAAAATAAATGGTATATATTGCAGCCGATCTTTCTTCCCTGCTGTTATACGTTTATTTATTCACTCAACTTGTATCTGTTGAAAATGACGCTCAAAATGTGTGAACATACACGTATGAAACATAGAGAAAGAGAAACGGTGATGATATAAATATATATGTTTCATTTACATGACGTTTATCTTGTTACAACAGAGAGTAAAATAGCATTTTTCATTCCCGGATGTAATGCACAGATCGAATTTATGAGCAAATCGCATTTCAATGGTCTCCTGTTGTTGATTACGTAATATTGACATGGGGATGAAATATTGGAAAGCCGCATCAGTAGGTGGCTTTTAAATTAAGTCTGATAATATTTATCCTATTTCGTAATTTGAATTCAGGATTATAATCGATGTATTAAATGGGTTATATATTTATTCTTTTTCGTACTTCCGGACCTAAAGTGACAACTTCAGTCCCTTGTGACAGGTACTAAAGTGTCACATTTAATCCCTCCGGGATTAAATATTGACGAAACTCCCGGAACGATTAAATCACATTTTTTAAGCGGCACCACTTTTTAAAAGCATCGTACTGCTGCTCGTATAGTTTTCTAGATTTCGGTGGTAACAATTCTTCACCTACTTCGGCTGCTCTTTTATCAATATCAGATACACCTTCTTCACTCATGATACCAATAATTATCAATAACAATGTTTCTTTACAATGACACTAGTAATGACAATGTTTCTAAATTATAATTGTCACAACGCAATGTTACTATGGTAACTTATTTTAAAGACAGTTTATTAAATGAGTTGAAGAGAGAAAAACTGATTGCAATTATTGAAATAATTAATAAAATCATACCGGAAGTACGAAAAGTATCGTATATACCTTGCGACTGAAGTACATTTAATCCTTCAGGTAAATTATGGCCCTCCCTGCGGTCGGGCCATAAACTTTACGTTCAGGATTAAATGTACTACTTCAGTCCCGCGGTATATAATGTACTATTAAAATCAAGAGCTAACATAATACAATACATAAAACAAAAACAAAAAATCCCTAACTGAGGTTAGTGAAAATGAGGTAGGTACCATACTATCTTTTCGTATAATACCAGAGCGCAGAGAAAAACCTCAGTAGAAAAAACCCTGTCTCACCGTGCCAACAAAAATAAAACTTAAAAACTATTTGAATATTGAAGGACTTCTTCTTTATCGAGTCCAACCGAAACAAAAAATTTGAAGCAGAAAAAAAGAAAATGATTGAAGCTCTGTTAAAACGATTTAATATTAACAACACAATTCAAAAACGACTCGGTAACTTCACCTATAGCCCTTAAGTCATCCTGAATTTTAAATATGGAGCAATTATTCATCAGATGTTCTCTGCTTGCCCCTATTCGACACAAGGGCTCTCAACTGAATTCCACTTGAAAAGCATGCAATTACAACTGCCATGACCTGTTCTTATACGATTAAGAGCAGTCCAAATTTTCCTTGGGAGATCAAATCCAGGAACTTTATTGGAGGGATCAGTTATTAAATCTTTGTTTTGAATGTTACATGTGTTACACTATAGCTGTCGTACGAAAAGTTGTTGCGTCAGTACCCCATGAAGTACCAGCAAGTTTTTGAAAAATAGTATTTCTAGTTTTCAATTTCAAACGTAAATCATCAAAATGGGCTTTGAAATTCAGAGAAGAATCTAGTTTAACGCCTAGATATTTGGGATTGAAATTATGAGTAAGTAGGTTATTATGCTACGAGAGTATAATGATAGCTATTATTCACGAGGTGGAGTTTAGCCTAGAATAAATCAAATATTTACCCCACTGTAGTGAACTTGTGATATTAGGCGAACTAATGAATCGTAATGGGTTGTCATAGTGCTCTGAAACTGTATAATTCTGTTAAATTCACACGTGAACTTTGTGAATTAAGAGGAGTGTGTAAAGCGAAAGTTAAAATGGAGAATTCATAGCTGTCGAAATCAGGGATATTGAATTGATTTGCATAGAAAAGTTAGTCTGGAATGTTATCTTTTTGAGCTACGTCGTACATTCAGGACAGAAAGGTTTCAGCAATCCAATCAACACAGTACAATCTATTTAAATAACCCCAATCATACAAAAACTACTAGAGAGATTCCATAAAAAGAAATGATGTATATTTCAGTTGATTCTTATACTTCCTTATCGTTAAAGGTTTATTTATTCACAGTAACTGAAGGTGTTATTCTGAATAGCCCGCTATTTCGTTAGATGTCACTTTTTGACCTTCGACAAGTAGAAACTACTCCATTAATAACAATGGAACGATACACGCTTCAAGAACGCATTGAAATTATTAAAATTCACTATAAAAATGATAAACTTTTGGCAGAGACGGTTCGTAAAACTCGAACATTTTTGGGTCGTCCTGAAGCACCTTGTCGGACCGCCATGAAGAAATTGGTGGAAAAATTTGAGCTGTTGGGACAAGTTAATGATATGAAAAATAAAACTCGTGCACGTCGCTCAAGAACAGCCGAAAATATTGCTGCTGTAGCCGAAAGTGTTGAAGAAAACCCAGGTTTGTCCATTCCTCGTCGTACTTCGGAACTAAGCATTCCACAAACGTCATTACACTGTATTTTGCATACAGATTTGGGTCTTAAGGCTTTTAAAGTTCAGTTAACACAAGAACTCAAGCCGGCTGATCATCAACAACGTTGTGTCTTTGCTGATTGGGTCGTTGAAATGCATGAAAATGATCCGGAATTCCATCGAAAAATCATCTTGAGTGATGAGGCCCATTTCCACCTCGGTGGCTTCGTTAACAAGCAAAATTGTAGCATCTGGGGCTCGGAAAACCCAAGAGTTATTGTTGAAAAGCCTCTCTATCCTCAACGTGTGACTGTTTGGTGTGGTTTATGGTCAGGCGGAATCATTGGACCTTACTTTTTCGAAAATGAGGCTCGAGCAACAGTTACGGTGAATGGATTGCGCTATCCAGAGATGATTAATGATTTTTCATGGCATAAATTGGGTAGTATTGATCTGGACAACGTTTACTCTTTCAACAAGACGGCGCTACGAGCCACACAAGCAACGAAACCATTGATTTTTGAGGGAAAATTTCCGGACCGTGTTATCTCTCGGAGAGGTGATCATAATTGGCCACGGAGATCTTGTTATTTAACACCTTGCGACTTCTTCTTTTGGGGCCACGTGAAAGAGCAAGTCTACGCCAATAACTCAGCATCGATTCAAGACCTCAAAGATGGAATTCGTGAGGCTATCGAGGACATAGGTCAGCCACTTTGCGATTTGGTTATGGAAAATTTCATTGAAAGGATATGGTCCTGTATGCGTGGTCATGGTGGTCATTTGCCTGAAATTATTTTCCACTATCAACGGCATAGCTTCTTCCTCACAATGAAATAAACATCCGATCATTTATATTGAAAAATAGCATTTTTGTTTTAATATCAACTCTTATTCATCTGTTGACGCTCAAAATGTGTGAACATACACGTTTGAAACACAGAGAAAGAAAAACGGTGGTAACAAATTTCTGGTGTTTATCTCGTTACAACAGAGAGTAAAAAAGCATTTTTCATTTCCGGATATAAAGAACAAGTCTAATTTATGAGCAAATCGCGTTTCAATAGTCTTCTGTTGTTGATTACTCAATATTGTCATGGGGATGAAATAAGGGAAAGCCGCATCAGTGGGTGGCTTTGAAATTACAAGTCTGATAATATTGATCCTACTTCGTAATTTGAATTCAGGATTATACTCGATGTATTAAATGGGATAAATCAAATATCTACCCCACTGTAGTGAACTTGTTACATCAGGCGAACTAATGAAGCATAATTAGGTTGTCAAAGTGCTCTGAAACTGTATAATTCTGTTACATTCACACGTGAACAACTTGAATTAAGAGGAGTATGTCTGTACCGAAAATGAATATAGAGAATTCATAGCTGTCGAAAACACTGGCGTGAATACCATTGAGTTTCATAGAATAGCTAGTCAAGACTATTTCTTTCTCAACCCATAACTGATGGTATGGTACGTTTACTGGTACGTTATCAGTAACGTGGGGTCAGTCAGACCCCAAACTTTTTTCACGAACTGTATCTGTTCGCATTAAACTTTTGATTTTTTATAGATACTGTATGAATCTGTAGGTATTCCTGAACGTACAGTGTGAATGATATAAATTGAGCACTCAGAAAAATACCATTTTATTCAAAATAAATGAATATAATTCAGGAAAATTCAAATGATATGTGTTTATGAAGATTCAAAACATAAAATATACATTCTAATCCTAATAAACAACTGAATTAATCAACATTTTTGTGATATTCAATAAAAACTACAAGCGTTTTTCTGAGCAGTCTTTGGAGATACTGAGCCCACAAGTGCCCTACTGGAAAATGAAAAACTGCACATGTTATCAAGTCATTTTATCTTCCTCGTGTGAACACTTCATCTGACTCGCATTTCTAATGTAATCGATCTAATTCGCTCAGCTTCTGAGAATTGAAAAAATGTTCTGTTTCGGAACTTATTCACTTACAGAGTACACTTATTTTCTATTATTATTTTCATATTGGGGAAGAAACACTTTCCATGGCATCTAAGTTTTTAAATGCCCATTCTTCAAACCGTTGATCTTCCGTTTGCATTCGATATCACTTTTATTACAGAATAATAACACTATTGGTAAGGTGGGGTCTGGCATACCCCAATCCAAAAATTACGAACAGAATCTTGCGGAATCGTAATATAAACATCTTTGTAATACTGAACTACGCAAGAAACATTTAATGAGAGGTAAGTTAGTGGAGGACATCATTTACTGAAAATAACTTGAACTATCGGTAAAAATAATAATAATAGACCCCACCATATAGGCCAAGCAATAGAGGTTTTTTACGTGACAAAAATACTACCTGAAATCTGACTGTGCAGACAAGATTAATTCATCAGAAGAAATAAAATTCTTCAAATCGTTCTTTCTCTCGATACCGACCGATAATATTTAGTGGGTGAAAAACGGCGTCAAACAGGAGCAAAAAGGCTCGAATGCATCAAACTAGTCGCGGAGTGGGAGTCTCCCGCTACGCGAGGGAAAACTGCATACCTTGTATCTTTCGCGCGTCGCGTACCGGGCGACTCCCACTCCGCGACTAGTTTGATGCATTCGAGCCTTTTTGCTCCTGTTTGACGCCGTTTTTCACCCACTAAACATTATCGGTCGGTATCGAGAGAATGAACGATTTGAAGAATTTTATTTCTTCTTTAAAATGCTTTTTGTGAAATTCAAATCCGACAAGTAGCCGAGTATCACGACCTTCTTGAAAAAGGTACGTCGAATTCGGAAAACTGCGATTGTGCAAAAACTATTTATCCGACAGCTTTGTAATTATGCACCAATAAAGTATATGTTAATAACTACTTAAATTCAGAGCAACTACGCTTCATCTCAGAAATTGACCAAGTTATGAATTTTCGAAAAATTGATGGTTTTTTCCAGTGTTTTGGACTTTTCTCGGAAACTAATTATCCGCTTGAAAAGTGTCACCTCTGATTTTTTTTGTTTTTGAATTCTCTACAAAAAGTGCCTTAACAGCTTTTCGATCAGATCAATACTTCACGTTTTATAAGCGAAAAAGCAAAATTTTGGATTTTTTTGGCCTAAGACGATTCAGGAGTGGAATTTATCATGAAACACATGTAGAAACTACCTATTGCATGACTGCACAGTCAGATTTCAGGTAGTATTTTTGTCACGAAATCGACCTTTCGATAGCTTTATTGCTTGGTCTAATACCAGTTATGGGAAGCTAGATTTACATTTTCAGCACTTGTGTCTTCAGTCCATCTAAGTAGTATAATTGAAATCCGGGGCGACTTTGAAAATAAGTTGGCACTAGCCCCTTTAGTTCTATTTTAATTTGAGGAATTCATATTTGGTTTCGCTAGATAGAAGTTTTTATCCGATAAAAGCATAGAGATAGAATATTATAGAATATTATAGAATATTATATCTCTATAGATAAAAGATAAAAAGGATGCACCTTTTTTCTCGATTTCAATGTGACAATAATATTTCCAGGTATATGATATTCTGACATTGGAGTAAATTTATCATGAATAAATAATGATGTTTTCGTCCACATTTTCAGTAGATGATTAATTGTGAAGCAATCAAAAATCAATAAAATACAATCAAAGCTCAGTACTTCAAATTCTCATTCCCCATTTGCTTTAATGCAGTTTACATGATTGATTTTTTCATTTCGACTGGAGCATTCATTATCCATCCGTGGAACACTAAGAATGGAATTTATGGAAGCTCGTCTATATTCCAAATTATGAAAGAAATTTTCCATTTTTCAGTCATTTCTAAAATATTACATTATATTATTTGTTCCTTCATAAAAGAGATTACGTTTGATCTTTTTACTATAATTATTACCTTTCTCTGATAAGTTTCTTCAGGTTCGATTGACTAAACGAAAGAAAAGATTATCAATTATTGAACTGGAAATGAATTTTGGATGGAGATGAAAAAAAACTTGAACTAGACATGAATCAATGAAATTGTTACAGAAGAAAATTATTGTCTGATGATGGAAAATTTATTGGATTTTTATTTGGGTCATTTCCATCATTGCCGTCTTTAATATTCAACGTTTCGATCTGCATTCGCTAGTGGTCGCCAGGAAACACACTCCAGAGTTGGAACTTCCAAAAAAACAACTTTCGTTTCTTTTGAAAAATGTTTTTCACTTTTAACAGGTTTCGAAAATATATAACTTTAAGAATTGAAGTGAGATTCAATCGAAAATTTTCTGTTTGCTACAGATAGGGTGCATAAACAGCCAAGAAAACGAACGGTCAAAACCCTATGGAGGACCAAACTAACCAAGGAAGACAGCAATATATAACACTGAATGGCTAAGTTAATAATAATGAGCCTGAAGTCATATTGGGGAACAATGATCTCAGGCTATACTGAGGCCACAGTACTAACAAACTTAACAGTTGCTTATAACATACCAGATATAATTTTAGTGAAGAAATGTAATTTTCCATAATAAAATTTTATTATCTAAAATTTTGTTTCCCCTGTATCTTCGAAACAAAGAGGTTTTTCAAAAATCAAAAAGGACAAAATATTCTTAGAATAGTCCAAGGAACAATCCCCTGAATTTTTGCCGCATGTTTAGGAAACACCCTGTATATATGCACAATCTCTGCACAATCGGAAGAACATTCTGGAAATGAAATATGTAGAAAGTAAATAATCAAAAAAAAGTATATGGTTCTGATGATGCAGAGTATCAGTCTTGATTCACAAAATAAATTTCACTGGAATCGGATATCTTGTTATGAAAATATAGAGATTCTTCTCTTCAATATTCCAATTGAATTTTCTATGATTCTGTTAATACTATTAAGGCTCTGAAAAGGGGAGTATACCAGACAGCCATGCTGGGTCCAACCACAGACTCGAAAATTACAGAACAATTCGAATGAAATGAAATCTGTAATCGAATAAATGCTTATGCTTACCTGTCTAGTCTCCAACTTTATTGTTTTGAATAAAAAATCAATACTTTCTATTAACTATTCTTCAAAAAAAGCACGCAACTAACAATAGAGCACAATAACTGAGAAATTGACATTACCATCTGTAATTTTCGAGTCTATGGTTGGACCCAGTCAGCCTGTCTGGCATACCTATCTTTCTAGTGCTCTAATACTATAGCTACAAGGTTTCGTATGAACATTCAGTATATCAAACTTCATTCACAAAATAAATTTCACTCGGATCGGATATCTTTTCATGAAAATATTCCTATTTATTTATTCTCTTCAATATTCCAATTGAATTTTCCATGATTATGTGTACACTATGTTGAGACCAATCGCCACGAAATGTAGCATGAGGCTTATTATAAGATTCTCGCATGTGGCTGCAACATTTCTTTTCGATTAATTTCGTTTTCGTTTTATGGAACACGTTCGATTTGGCTGGTTCACGAACTTAACCAATGCATTTGATACCCGAAGTCACCCGGAAAATCTCATGTCTCTAGGACAATCCCTTCGAAATTTCGTGCTAACGGCCGGTCGGACGGCCCCACATACAGAATTGAGTTTGACCGCGGATTCTTCATCAGGGAATCGAACACTATCGTTTGAGACCATTTTCGCAGGATCAGCGCTACTAAAAACTCGCCCATGTGTAGAATGAAGTCGACTTTCAACACGGAGTTCTATTGTGTGATATCTTTAAACGATTGATTAAAGATTTTTTAGTAGTTAAGGTAATGTAGAATTCATCTTTTTTTCACTTGTATGTAGTTTAAGGATTGGGAAATTGTGTATTATTTATTTATGAATCCTTTGCTGGGTATTCAACCCGTTTGTGATTCTTTGAATATAAATAAATAAATAAAAGTCGATAATTACAGACATTTGGTCAAAACGAAGAACTCGTTTAAGTAGAACGAGCACTGAAATATCAAGACAACGACAAATGGAGATTGATTACCGAAAACTGAACGAGTAATACACGTTCAAAATAATATTGCGAATGATAGAATTAATCTTTGTGGAAAAACATGAAAGGAAAATGAAATGTGGGGTGTATGGAAAAACATTCCGATCCCCAAATAAAACATAAGATCATCGTATGAACACGCTGTTACACAACTGAACTGATAAATCTACACTCTGGCAGGATATGCTTTCATAAAAGAACATAATGTTCAATTCACTGAAAGGATCGTTTCAAGCAAGGCTATTATCCAAGAATAAATGTGGGGAAATTTATAACCACAAGAATACGAGGGTTGCCTTTCATACTTCGGGATTAAAGTGCGAAAAAAACAATATTAATCATCGGAAAACGCTGTTTCGTTTTTCAAAGTATTATATCTGCATATCTACAGAGTGTTTGACAACTCGAAGGAGATATACTAGACGTCATTTGCAGCGTATTGCGTCGAGTGGAGGATGGTCCGATTTTTCAACTTTTTTGAAATTTTCTGCTTCGTTATCGAAAATAATTAATTTTGTGAAAAATGCTTGACTTTAAATATTCAGTGAAAATTTTTTTAAAAGCTAAGAAGATGGTACTCAACGTATGTTGTTACCTGTT
This sequence comes from Propylea japonica, assembly GCA_013421045.1. Classification (NCBI taxonomy): domain Eukaryota; kingdom Metazoa; phylum Arthropoda; class Insecta; order Coleoptera; family Coccinellidae; genus Propylea; species Propylea japonica. The sequence continues at coordinate 30,732,607 of CM024242.1, forward strand.
CTGTTTTCCGACCATAGTTTTTGATTGCAGGAAGGAATTATTGACGTATGTATCTTTTCGAAAAGATAACGAAACAGGAGTACCACCTTACATTTGTACACCAAGTTCATAATACTTTTTTCGAGTATTTCACTGATATATCATCAAGATTTTATGAGGAAAACAGTTTCAGCCATTTATGTCCCCGTATATCCGGAACTATTTGAAATTTTAGCGTAACTTATGATTACTATACTCAATTACTTTTTGGACCTTGCAGTTTTGAAGTTCTGAAGGAACTTTTTAAGAATGATCCATTCCCAGAAGATTCACCCACAGTGCTCTCTATATAGGGTAAAAGCTATAGAGATTGACACCTTAAGTGCATGGATATTTTCATAATGCAAATTCGTTTCCTAATTTCACTATAACACTTTGGTTATTATTACGGAAGGGAACTAAAGTTGGATGTGACTAGGTGAATGGGGGTTTCTTCCTCCTCCCCACAGAACCTCACTAGTCAGGGTAATCTCATCCTCAACAGGTGCTTCCTGAGGCGACAGAGTCCTGTAAGAGAGTCAGTGAAGAGGTGTTTCTTACCAAGACCCAGATAGTTTCGAAGGAACTTAGTGCAATGATCCATCCCTGGGAGATTCCGCCAGAGTTTTTCCTTCTCGACTTTCTCTTTCTCTAGAAACTCCTACTTATAGGTACATTTACCTATACCTCAGAAGGGTTCTGGGCCAATGAGTGATATTAGTTCGCCCCCTTTGGCAAGTGTATTGCCCTCTTCGTTTCCTTTGATTCCCGAATGCTCCGGAACCCAGATTGAAAAGATCTTATTTTTCTTGCCTACCTCATTCAGTTTGTTCCGGTACCTCCAGATCATCTTCGAGTCGATGACGTAGGAGCTCAGTGCTTTAATAACAGCTTGACTATCTGAGGGTATGGCTATATCGCACTTCTGATAGTTTCTTTTTAGATTTGTATCTAGACATCTTTCGATAGCTAAGATTTCCGCTTGAAAGACGCTCATACAGGAGCCTAGCGACAGTGCACTCTTGGTACTTTGCCCGTATATCCCAGCGCCAGCTCGTGCAGTGGTTTTGGAACCATCTGTATGCCAATTTATGGTATTTTCTTCGAGGCTGTAATCGGTGTATTCCCGTTCCGTTCCTCTCTTTTACTTAGCAATGTCCTGAAGTTTTTTTCAGTACTTAATTTCTTTATCATTACATCACTATATCGCAGATGAGAGGTAGTTGTTCAGAGAAGACAAGACTCTCTGATTCTTTATTCTCTCATTACCTGTACCTTCCTTAGATATTCTGAAGATAGCCGTATGGGCTACCCTATCAATCACTAGATGTAGAGATGTGTGAGATCCGTAAGTGCCCTAGTTGGGCACGTTCTCATAGCTCTATTGATGCACATGAAACGAAAGAGTTGTGAATGGGCCCCCAACAGAAATTTTGTGGGGGGGGGGCGATTTTTGAGCTACAAAAACAAATAAATACTTTTAATATTAGGTCAATACGACCGAAAGAACCATTACTAAAGAATTCCTTCTCCTGCAACTCTTCGATTCAATAAGAAATTTTATAGGCAGAGAAAATATGAGGCTTTAACCTCACCTCAATCGAAGAATGAATGTATTTCGAAGAATACGCAGCTGGCGATCTGATCAAAGGCAAATTCACTCACGAGCTATTTAGCCATTCGTTACTCCCAAAGTGGTGAATGTGTTTATATGCCTGCAAATGTTTATTTACTCTCGTACATTTCCACCTCTGCGACTATGCAGGAAATGACATCCTTTCCACGACGTTGAATGAAAATTGGAAAAGTTCGTGATGGAAAACCGGCTTTATAGTTGTTAAAGTTTGATTAGATTTATGTAAGATGAGTATGTGGTTTCTGATCGAAATTTGCGCCTTAATACTGATAGAAGCTTATATTATATTTTTACGGGCTTATTCCTAGCTATCATTTTGCCCAAATGTCTGTGTTTTTCGAATTTTGGGCCAGGAGTTGGTTCGAGTTCCAACTGACGCAATTAAGTTTCTTAACAGCCCAAATCGGTCCAGTGGTTTCGGAGCTATTGACATTTGAAATTTTATATTATTTTCTCGATACTTCCAAAACCAGCCTATCATTTCAAACTTTGGTATTATGAAGGGAAATAATGACAAGCAAACTTCAGCACAGAACAACTATGCATGGTAAACTGATAAATTTCTGGTCGCTATAATTCTCGAACAGAATATGTTAATGACCTTGAAACTTCCAAAATAGATTTTGGACACCTACATGTCTGTATGCTCCCATGAAGAGTAAGAATCGGTTAATTGGCTCGGGATTTACTTAAACTTTGTCTCATTGATTTTCAGATATTAGCGAAATCACAGATTCGATCAATATCAAATTTTATATTTAGAAGAAAAACAGTCACGTCAACCGTAGACTGAATGTAATTCGAAGAAAACGCAGCGGGCGACCTGATCAAAGGACAAATCATCGCTCACGAATTATTTAGCCATTCGTAACTCCCCAAGTGGGCAATGTGTTTATATTCCGGAAAATGTTTATTTACTCTCGTTCATTTTCACCTCTATGACTATGCCGTTCTTCAGTAAATGACATCCTTTCCACGATGTTGAATGAAAATTGGAAAATTTCGTGATGGGAAACAGGCTTTATAGTTGTTAAAGTTTGACTAGATTTATTCTAGAAAGGTTTGTGGTTTCTGATCGAAATCTGAATCATCTGAATACAACAGATAGAAACTTATTTTTTATTGTTACGAGCTTGATCCTAGCTATCGTTTTGCCCAAATGTCTATATTATTTCAATTTTGGGCTGGGAGTAGTCTCAAACTACTCTGACCGCAACCACGATTACTCTGGATCTTATCAAATTAAGGTTCTGAAATTTCGAGATTTAGTTCGGGTTCTAAATGCCGCGGTTAGGTGAGTTAAAGGACCATTTCAAACCAGTAGTTTCTGAGTTATAGAGACATTTTCGTCTCGTTGATTTTTAAATCACAGGTCCGATCAATATTAAATTTTATATTTGAAAGAAAAACAGTCACGTCAACCGTAAACTGAATGTAATTCGAAGAAAACGCAGCAGGCGATCTGATCAAAGGCAAATAATCGCTCAAGAATTATTTAGCCATTCGTATTCGTAACTCCTCAAGTGGTGAATGTGTTTATATTCCGTTTTTTTACTCTCGTATATTTTCACCTCTGTGACTATGCCGTTCTTCAGGAAATGACATCCTTTGCACGATGTTGAATGAAAATTGGAAAAGTTAGTGATGGAAAACAGGCTTCATAGTTGTTAAAGTTTGATTAGATTTATTTAAGAACGGTTTGTGGTTTCTAATCGAAATTTGCACCTAAATACTACGGATAGAAGCTCATCTTATATTTTAACGATTCATTAGTTCGGGCTTTACTTTAACTTAAAGTTCGTCTCATTGACTTTTGAATATTAGCGAAGTAACAGATCTGATCAATATCAAATTTTATATTTAGAAGAAAAACAGTCACGTCAACCGTAGACTGAATGTAACTCAAGGAAAACGCAGCAGGCGACCTGATCAAAGGCAAATAATCGCTCACGAATTATTTAGCCATTCGTAACTTCCCAAGTGGTGAATGTGTTTATATTCCGTTTATTTACACTCGTTTATTTTCACCTCTGTGACCATGCCGTTCTTCAGGAAATGACATCCTTTGCACGATGTTGAATGAAAATTGGAAAAGTTCGTGATGGAAAACAGGCGTCATAGTTGTTAAAGTTTGATTAGATTTATTTAAGAACGGTTTGTGGTTTCTAATCGAAATTTGCACCTAAATACTACGGATAGAAGCTCATCTTATATTTTTACGATTCATTAATTCGGGCTTTACTTTAACTTAAAGTTCGTCTCATTGACTTTTAAATATTAGCGAAATCACAAATCCGATCAATATCAAACTTTATATTTAGAAGAAAAACAGTCACGTCAACCGTAGACTGAATGTAACTCAAGGAAAACGCAGCGGCGATCTGATCAAGGCAAATAATAGCTCACGAATTATTTAGCCATTCGTAACTCCCCAAGTGGTGAATTTGTTTATATTCGGTTTATTTACTCTCGTACATTTTCACCTCTGTTACCATGTCGTTCTTCAGGAAATGACATCCTTTCCACGATGTTCAATGAAAATTGGAAAAGTTCGTGATGGAAAACAGGCTTCATAGTTGTTAAAGTTTGATTAGATTTATTTAAGAAAGGTTTATGGTTTCTAATCGAAGGTGGCACCTAAATACTACGAATAGAAGCTCATCTTATATTTTTACGATTCATTAGTTCGGGCTTTACTTTAACTCAAAGTTCGTCTCATTGACTTTTAAATATTAGCGAAATCACAGACCCGATCAATATCAAATTTTATATTTAGAAGAAAAACAGTCACGTCAACCGTAGACTGAATGTAACTCAAGGAAAACGCAGCAGGCGATCTGATCAAGGGCAAATAATCGCTCACGAATTATTTAGCCATTCGTAACCCCCCAAGTGGTGAATGTGTTTTTATTCCGTTTATTTACTCTCGTACATTTTCACCTCTGTTACCATGCCGTTCTTCAGGAAATGACATCCTTTTCACGATGTTGAATGAAAATTGGAAAAGTTCGTGATGGAAAACAGGCTTCATAGTTGTTAAAGTTTGATTAGATTTATTTAAGAACGGTTTGAGGTTTCTAATCGAAATTTGCACCTAAATACACCGGATAGAAGCTCATCTTATATTTTTACGATTCATTAGTTCGGGCTTTACTTTAACTTAAAGTTCGTCTCATTGACTTTTAAATATTAGCGAAATCACAGATCCGATCAATATCAAATTTTATATTTAGAAGAAAAACAGTCACGTCAACCGTAGACTGAATGTAACTCAAGGAAAACGCAGCGGCGATCTGATCAAGGGCACACGCTCACGAATTATTTAGCCATTCGTAACTCCCCGAGTGGTGAATGTGTTTATATTCCGTTTATTTACTCTCGTACATTTTCACCTCTGTTACCATGCCGTTCTTCAGGAAATGACATCCTTTCCACGATATTGAATGAAAATTGGAAAAGTTTGTGATAGAAAACAGGCTTTATAGTTGTTAAAGTTTGATTAGATTTATTTCAGAAAGGTATGTGGTTTTTGATTGAAATTTGAACCTAAATGCTACGGATAGAATCTCATTTTATATTTTTACGGGCTTGTTCCTAGCTAGCATTTTTCCCAAGTGTCTATGTTTTTCGAATTTTGGGCCAGGAGTGGTCTGAAATGACTCCGGTCGTGAACACGATAACTCTCGAACGGATTGAGTTAGGGTTCTAAAATTTGTCTCATTGATTTTCAAATATTAGCGAAATCACAGATCCGATCAATATCAATTTTTATATTTAGAAGAAAAAGAGTCACGTCAACCGTAGACTGAATGTAATTCTAGGCAAAAGGCAGCTGGCCATCTGATCAAGGGCAAAAATTGCTCACGAATTATTTAGCCATTAGAAACTCCCCAAGTGGTGAATGTGTTTATATTCCGGAAAATGTTTATTTACTCTTGTACATTTTCACCTCTGTGGCTATGCCGTTCTTCGGGAAATGACATCCTTTGCACGATGTTGAATGAAAATTGGAAAAGTTCGTGATGGAAAACAGGCTTTATAGTGTTGTTAAAGTTTGATTAGATTTATTCTAGAAAGGTTTGTGGTTTCTGATCGAAATCTGAATCATCTGAATACAACAGATAGAAACTTATTGTTTATTGTAACGAGCTTGATCCTAGCTATCGTTTTGCCCAAATGTCTATATTATTTCAATTTTGGGCTGGGAGTAGTCTCAAACTACTCTGACCGCAACCACGATTACTCTGGATCTTATCAAATTAAGGTTCTGAAATTTCGAGATTTGGTTCGGGTTCTAAATGCCGCGGTTAGGTGAGTTAACGGACCATTTCAAACCAGTAGTTTCGGAGTTATCGAGACATTTTCGTCTCGTTGATTTTTAAATCATAGGTCCGATCAATATTAAATTTTATATTTGAAAGAAAAACAGTCACGTCAACCGTAGACTGAATGTAATTCGAAGAAAACGCAGCAGCCGATCTGATCAAAGGCAAATAATCGCTCAAGAATTATTTAGCCATTCGTAACTCCCCAAGTGGTGAATGTGTTTATATTCCGTTTATTTACTCTCGTACATTTTCACCTCTGTTACCATGCCGTTCTTCAGGAAATGACATCCTTTCCACGATGTTGAATGAAAATTGGAAAAGTTCGTGATGGAAAACAGGCTTTACAGTTGTTAAAGTTTGATTAGATTTACGTTAGAGAGGTTTGTGGTTTCAGATCGAAATTTGCACCTTAATACAACGGATAGAAGCTTATTGTATATTGTTGCGCGCTTGTTCCTAGTGAAACAGCCTGCCGTCGTTTTGCCCAAAAGTTTATTCAAAATTTAGAACCGTAATTGGTGTCAAACGATTAGGTTGGACTCACTGAAAAATAATGGGGTCTATATTATTAATTTGATTGGGGTCGTTATAATGATGATTTTGAGCCAAAAATAGTCTCCAACGATAGGGTTAGACTCCGTGATGACAAATTCATGGTCAAATTCAATTCTGTCCGTGCGGCCGTCCGGCCGTTAGCTCAACAGCTTTCGAAGGAATTGTCCTAGAGACTTGAAATTTTCAGGATGAGTTTGGATCCTAAATGCCTCGGTTAAGGTCGTTAACCAGCCAAATCGTACAGCGTGTTCCATAAAATATGACCATTCAAAATGTTGTTCCTCAATATCTCAAAAAAAACGGAACCAATCGAAATGAAATGTTACGGCCAAATGCATGATGCTGATAACAAGCATCATTCAAAAGTTTGTGACCATAGCGTGAATAGAACCAAAGAAAATTCAATTGGAATATTGGAAAAAAGAAACTTCATATTTACATAAAATGGAATCCGTTTCGAGTAATTTTTTTGTGAATGGAGATCGATATTGTGGATGTTCATCCAAAATTTCGTAGCAATAGTGTCAACAAAACCAAAGAAAATTCAATTGGAATATTGAAAAGAAGAGTCTTTATATTTCCATAACAAGATAACCGATTCAGATTAAATTTAATTTGTGAATCAAGACTGATTACTGAATGTTCATGCAAAATTTCAAAAGGATCGCATCATGAGAACCAAAGAATTCAATTTTTGTAATTATTGATTCTATACAAATTTCATTTTTGAATACTTTCCAGAATATAATTCCGATTGTATTGAGATTCTGCATTTATATATTTGGTATCAATCTCAAATCACATATAAAATTCAAGGTAATAGTCTCATTGCTGCACGAAAGCTCTAACTCAGGGCTTTTCTTAAATTTTTTTCTCTACCCAACTTATTTATGTAAACCTAGGAAAGTCTTTCGATAAAACGAGTGAACTCTCGGATGAGTAGAATGGTTCAGTTAGGGCTGTTTTAAATTTTTAGATCAAACTCGAGATACTGAAACAAAATAGGAATTAACAATGAAAAGTATTTCACTTTTAAACGGCAAATAAGCGCAACGGTAAGCGATGATCTGGCAAATTACTATTCGGTGGATTGAAGTTAATGGAATAATAAATTCTTCTGAAAATTACTGACAACTTCTATAGATAGAATCGCTACAAACGGTTTGACCTCATTGGAAAGAGTTATTTCTTGAAAATAGTTAATTGAAGCGAAGCGGAGGGAGACAAAAAACTGAGAGCTAAATCTAATATAATAAAATCCCTAGCGTCGTCAGGGAGATTATATAAAAAAGATGTTTTTGAGATTGGTCAATTCATGAAACTTTGTGACTGTATAATATTTTCTCGAACAACATAGTATTCTTGAGCCCTGAAGAAGGAGGAATTCGCCTCCGAAACGTTGGCAAATTGAACACTTGAGAAAATAAAAAATACACTGTCCAAATTCCTGATAAGTTTTATTATTAAGTATTTAAAATATTCATAATATTTTCATCTACAAACGATATTACATATACGAGGTCTGTCAATTTAATTCCCGGAAAGTGGCAACCACTGCGGCTCTCGTTATGCTACGGCGTTCGCGTTGGTGTCATTCGAAAGAGGATTCATTTCTGCGTCAGTCTGTGCAAGTTTCGTCTCGATCGGTTGTTCAGTTCGTGTTTTACAGTACTTTGATCATCGGCGTGTTTGGACCCCTTGTCGCGAAAATGTGTGATAAAAAAAACTGAGCAAAGAGTAGTGGTCAAATTTTTGGTCAAACGTGGTGTAAGTTCCGCGGAAATTATAAAACAGTTAACCGACATGTACAAGGATGATTGCCTGAAAAAAACAGCTGTCTACGAGTGGGCTAAGCGGTTTAGGGAAGGCAGGGAGTCGCTGGAGGACGATCCACGTGAGGGAGCTCCCTCCACCTCTCGAACGGCACAAAACGTCGATCGCCTGCGCGTGCGTGTGCTCGGAGACCGTCGGGTAAGCCTCAGAATGTTGGAAGACGAGTTGGGTATCAACAAGGAATCCATTCGACAGATGCTACACGAAGATTTAGGAATGCCCAAGTTGTGCGCGAAAATGGTTCCCAAAGTGCTCACAGTTGAGCAGATTTTTTGACCAAAAACGGCATTCCAACGCTTCCGCACCCCCCCTACAGCACGGACCTGGCCCCCTGCGACTTTAATCTCTGTCCACAATTGAAGTCCTACCTCGAGGGCAACCGATACGACGGCGTAGAGGAGGTGCAAAGTGTCACGACACGGGTGCTGAGGGACCTATCTTCGGGGGGCTTCAGGGGGTGCTTCCAATCGTGGATCTAACGGTGGCGCCGGTGCATCGAGCTAGAGGGAGACTACTGCGAAGGATTACAACTTAATTTTAAGAATTTATGTATATTCCGGACCGTACGAGCACTTTTCCGGGAATATAATTGACAGACCTCGTACGTCATCTTTATTTTCAGAAATGCCCCACTAAGCAAAAAAACATCGCAGTTTCGTTACTGATACGTTGAAAGTTACATTGTTACGTTATTCAAAACGTACGGCCTTTTGTTGTTCATAGTTACGTAAAATGTCCGCCAACATGACAAAATCCCAGTTACGTTTACAAATAAACGTTTTTGTTACAAAACTGTAACATATTATTTTCGTTCTTGGAATGTTCCAGTTACCTCGTAATTTTAACGTTACGATTATGTAACTAAAGTTACGTTTTCGTTTCGAAGCACATACATATTAGTTTCGTTTTTGAGATGTTCTTTTTAGTGCCGAATGACTAAAACCTTACATTCATGTAACGCTTCTAAATCGAAACTAAAACAAACCTACTTTTAGTAGAAAATCGGTCCAAAAAATAATTATATCGTGCGTTCAAAAAAATTCTTTGTCAAGTAGGCTGTGGATTCTATACTCTTAGGAAAAATTGAATCCACAGCCTACTTGACAACGATTTTTTTTGAACGCACGATATAATTATTTTTTGGATCGATTTTCCACTAAAAATAGGTTTGTTTGAGTTTCGATTTAGAAGCTTTACATGAATGTAACGTTTTAGTCATTCTGCGTTCAAAAAAATTCGTTGTCAAGTAGGCTGTGAATTCTGTTTTTCCCCTCATAGACTCTTAGGAAAAATAGAATCCACAGCTTACTTGACAACGATTTTTTTTAACGCAAGTTACTTTCCTTTGCAAAAAGTTCATTGATAGCTCATACCGACAGATATAATGGTATTTGTAGCACCAGTTTTTTCTATTGATAATAGTTCATATTGAACTTTTGATAAGAGAAAATATAATTACCTTATTTGGTCGATTTCCCACTAAAAATACATGATGATTATCTTCACATTTTATATTATATCTGTATCAGAATAGCACTAGTATTGAGTTCTTATCACTATCACCGCTCTAACCTAAACGCACCCCAATACAATTAATAAATATTCCAAACATCCATTGAAACACTTTATAGGTAGTTATTCAATTGTTTCAAAATAATAAGATTGTAGATTGAAATGAAAAATATATTCTATTTTACTTATGTATATAAATATGCCCATATAGTAAGATTTATGTAGAGCATCTGCTGCACACCTCTGAAAAATAAATCAAATATTAGAAGTTAAAAAAGGAGTGATCCATTTAATATATAACTCATTTCTTGAATAATTTTATTTGGGAACACCCTGTATATTAGGGAATGATTTCCTGAGATGTAGAATTGAAAGTATAAAGTGCATGCTTTCCAACAAATTTTTTAAAACATCTGGTTTGGCAGCTATGGAAGCGTAACGGACTATTGCAGGACCCTGTATACATATACTAAACTAATTACTGACCTATTTATCAATTTATAATCGCATCCTATGCTGTGGCATATAATAATAATATAAGTAAGGGTAAAAACAGGAGATTATTTCCCTATAATTAGGTAAACTAACTAATAAACGAATTTAGTACTTACTTTACGATTCATGTTCCTCTACTCTGAACACAGTTTATAAAAGGAACAAATGCAAATGCACAAAACGAAAAATGATATAATTATTCAGGCGCTGGCTGGAATCTTTGAATATATAAAAGACACTATATTCAAAGGCTGGAATACTTTGGTATAATAATTTATAGGTTATGGTTGGCATTGGCGGTGTGGCGACGAAACTGATACAATTAAAATTAACGTTTTTTAGATTAACAAGAATGTTACGTTTGTGTTACATTTCATTTCTCTTTAACAAAGAAGTTGACCCAAAAACATGTCAGCGATGTAAACCTAAAACATTTTTTTCAACCTACATAAATGCTACGTGTCTAGCACGTTTTGTTGATAACGTTAAAATCATATGCTTACATTCAACATTCCAAAAACATAATCAATTTCAACGTCACACAAAATCGTACCAGTTGCGTCAATTAGATATTTAAAGGAGAACATCTTCTAAGTTACTTGAAAATAACGTAACTCAACGTAAGAATGACGTTTCTTGCTTAGTGGGCGAATTTCATTCATTATCAATTTATTGAAAAATCATACATCAATGCAGAGTGTATCTATGTTATTTAGAGTGTTTTCAAACAATCATTACTGATTCTGAGAAATCAACGATCCATTCTTCTCATAGTTTCAAAATAAATCAGTATTAGAACAATTTGAATTTAAGCGTCATCTTTATATATTGCATTATATGAAGCAAAATGAAAAAATGTACCTTATTGGCACTGTTCTGAGATGATTGGATATCGAAACATACACATGATGTAATAAAATAGTATAGTATCTCACGGAACACATGAATGGGCGGAAATTGATGATAAAGTTATCATATTCATTGTAACTCATACAAGCAATTACCATTCTGTGAATAAAAACTATCGCAACGAATTTTTCCTAGTTGAATACACGGGTGTCTTCAGGATATACTAAGTTGAGAAAATATTCAATATAAACATATGTCGTAATGTTCCTTAATGATTGAGAAAAAAATTCTCTTTAACGTACCTATATCCTTAACGTGCTAAATGTTGAGATACAGAGTAAATAATGTTCCGATGTTTTTATATCCACAATGATGTACACTACTGGAAAAAATTAAAGGATCAAAAAAATTCCAAATTTTTCGGCAATTTTCGACATGCCGTAACTTTGAGAGGAATGGTCATACAAGGAATTTAAAAAATTGTAGCTCCAAGTGTCTAGTTTTTGGATTAGAACTTCAAAAATTTTAAGTTTCAGTGGTTTTCGAGTAATAATAGAAAAATCTGCAACAGAAAAATTCTCAAAATTTTACAACTTTTTTTTTGTTGTCTACGAGCGTGGAAATTCTATTTTTGCATAATCGTTATAATGATAGGATACTTTGTTAATTCAGCTTTAATTTATTTTTTTATTGACCTCAATACGTCCACTTCCCGCCGAGATATCGGTCTTCAAATGGCAAAGGATCCATGTTTTATCCGTTATTAAATTAATAAAAATTTTATTTGTTAGTTTATTTCATTTTTATTTTTTTGAAATTTATGTACTATCTGCAATCAAAATGTGGAAAAAGCTCGAGAAAATTCTTTTTTGCTTTTTTTGAAGATTATGAGCTTCTCAGAGAAAAAAACGTGATCCTTATTTTTTTCAAAAATTCGATCGAGTCAAACAAAAAAACGGCTCATTGGATTGAGTTGACTCTTCGTAAGGATTTTATCAACATATTGAACTGTGAAAGTCACACTTAACATTATTGGTTTCCTCAACATTTTCGATCCAGCGGTAGATTTTCCAAGAAACCACCAAAAGCCCTTTTTTGTTAAATTTTTATATTTATGCGACATGAAGAAAAAAATTTTCTATGAATAAGCAATGGCTGTTCATTAATCGGAGTCAATTTAAGGTTTTGAAACCCTCCTTCAATTTTCTGTGCGATCATTGGTTACTGAGAAATCGATAATCAAAGACAAATGGATCCTTTTCCATTTGAAGACCAATACCTCGGCGAGAAGTGGACGTATTGAGGTCAATGAAAAAATAAATTGAAGCTGAATTAACAAAGTATCCCATCATTATAACGATTATGTAAAAATAAAATTTCCACGCTCGTAGACAACAAAAAAAAAGTGCTAAAATTACGTGAATTTTTTTGTTGCTGATTTTTCTATCATTACTCGAAAACCATTGAAACTTAAAATTTTGAAGTTCTAGTCCAAAAACTAGACACTTGGAGCTACAATTTCCTTTTTTTAAATTCCTTGTACGACCATTCCTCTCAAAGTTACGGCATGTTGAAAATGGCCGAAAAAATTGGAATTTTTTTTGATCCTTTAATTTTTTCCAGTAGTGTATTTGCAGATATTTCTATGAAATCTACATTTTGCGACTACATCGAATTTAAGGAAAATAGTATCATACTGCTTCTTCTCAGATTAAAAAGTATATTATGCAACGAGCGTATAATGATAGCTATTATTCACAAGGTGAAGTTTAGGCTAGTGGCGTAAATCACCGAGCGAATAACAGCCATTATAAGCGAGTAGCACACTATACTTTATCCTCGACTACTGCATATTATATTTCTTGATGATTATAATATTTGGCGACCGTGGCAAGAACCTTCTAATACATGCGTGGATAAAGTTAAGTTGACACGGGAGAAATTTTTTTATACCTTGTAATTGTATTATTTGTGATGAACTGATGAATATTGCTTTAATTGATGTAATAAAAGTATATTTGGTTCTCGATTGACAAAGTATAACCATATTTGTGAGATGGAGTAAGTACTCCATCAGAATAGTGAATAAATATCGATTTAAAGAATATTATATTGAAGTTAAATCTATGAAGCATCCGACAGCAGTGAATAATAACTCATTATTCACACACTAAATGGGTATTGCTAAAGCAGAGAAGAACCGTATAATGCATGGATTATACAATAGCCGACTTCACCCTGAAAATCCAAAGTCTCCAGGACAATCCCTTCGAAAGTTATCGTGCCGGAAGAATAGGATTCTGTTTTTATCGTAGATATTTTTTTGCATTTCGAACTGCCAATTTTATTTTCATATTCTTTTTTTCTTGTGAACAAAACAACTGTGAGTTCAAACGATTGACCAAAGAAATTCCAACTTCAAACGATTTCTTTGTTCAACAAATGATTGAATAATTTTGAGTGCCAACCTCAATAAGTGAAATTCCCTATGCTCACCGGCGTTCTTGTTTTCCCCTCTTTCATTCTAATATTAACATTCAACTTCGGATTATAAATTCTTTTGACGGCAAACTTTCACTTTCCAGCGCTCTCTTGATGAAAGGAAATGGTAATAAATCAGAATTTCTACGGAAAGAAGATTTCCCCAACCCTCAAGAAATGAAGCAGTAAGAAATGAGTTGAAGTAGAGAGACTCATAGTCAAAATAATACTGAACAAATACTATAGTTTACCCAAGAAAAAACTTGTTTTGAATATAAAACAAGCATAATTGCTTAGGTTGCAGAACTTTAATAACTGTTATACAATTTCAATTCATTTTGAAATATAATCTCACCTCAAATATCATCTGGTGAAATTGGATTCTTCTTTGAATTTCATGGATCATTCAGAATATTCATGCATGAATACATGATGTTGAAATCTAGGAATAATATTTTTCAGGAACAAGCTGGTTGTTCATAGGTTGCTATGCACCTTTTTTCCTTTCAGCATCTTTGGATTTTCAGCTGCTGAATACGAGTATTATAGTTCATTCTGGTTGGATGATGCTCATATTCGTTAAATATTTACACAACTCTATGTTGTCCATGACGAAAATTATTAGCTGGAGTATTAGTCCTACATATTAACTCGTAAATTGGTTTACAGCAAAGTTTAAGGAATTTTTAATCTTTGGTTCACAGTTCTTTCGACTGTAGTACTGCAACTACTGTATCATATTTAGACTTCAAGTGTCAAGTCTTGGGAAATTTCATTTTTCATTGTTTCTCTAATTTGTATCTTATCATGTTTTTCATCTCACATTCTAAAATAACTAAATTGACACCTTCATGACTGAATGGTTTCCTGTATTTCCATAAAACTGCGTAGAAACTGTTGAGATATGAATAGAGTTCCTCTCTTGTTTTTGATGGAGGTTCAAACTGTAATCCATTCATTTCTGGAGAAAAAAAAGTCTGCTGCAAAATTTCGATACAGTCGATACTTTTCTCGGAAAAAAATAAAAACCTACAAGCAGTTATGATCACATCACTGTTCATTCTATTTCATCGTATAAGTGATCCATAGAATGAATATTCTAATATATGGAACACTTATACCATGAAATGGAATGAACAGTGATAATTTTTCTGAGAAAAGTATCGACTGTATCGAAATTTTGCAGGAGACTTTTTTCTCCAGAAGTGACTGGGAAACTATAAGGGAATTTTATTTTTCGAAAATCTATTCCAAGAAAACAACGAAAATCATAGACGGGTCGTTATTTTTAATCCCTAATATTAAATATATGACATCAAATTTGTGTGAGTAACATCTACTTGGTGCTTCATATTATGTATAAAGTTATGAGTCAGTGTTTTTAAGAAGCCGTAAAAAAATTAAAAACTGTCAACTCGTCATCGCCTTCCAAAGGCAGTTTCTTAGAAGGGAGGTCGATTTCGAAAAAAAAATATATGAACTACCCCTGCTTATTTTCATCGAGGAATCATCTCCTAAAGTCCCTCGAATTCGTTGACAGACACCCTGTATATCATTATTGGTCCGTTTGTAGAAAGAAGTCAGCAAACTACGGCAACAAGTGCAAAAAAGTGCTCTCTCATCATGAATCGATATCTATCATGGCCAACCAACAAAATGGTCTTTGGCATGCTTCCGAATAATTGCATCTAATACTCGGAATTACCCCCAGCGACTGCTACTCAGATCTGAAATAGCAATTTACGTAACAAGTCCGGATAGTAGGGTTTTTTGGACGAGTAGACAGAATTCTAGGACGAGTCGTAGGCGAGTCCTGGAAGTTTGCGAGTCCAAAAAAACTATTTCTGGACGTGTTACGTACACTATTTTTTCGGCAAACGCGAAGAAACACTCTGGATGAAATATTGCGATTTGCGATTAAAAAAATTAATAACTAACAACTAATTTTTTCTACAACCGTTCGGAAAGAACCCACTACTTGGACGCTTTTTCTCTGAGAAAGAAAGCACTTCTGAGACTAATGAATAATAAATACTATAAATATTATAAATAATTAATAATAAATATATTACAATAATAAGAAAATAAGAAAAGCCCTGAACAGGAGATTTTGAGCTCTCTTTCTTTGGTGGGGCAATAAGACTATTACCTCAAATTGTATATGGGATTGGATATATTAGTATATAAATGCAGAATATCAGCATAATCGGAATTATATTCTGAAAATTATTTAAAAATGAAATATGTAATAAATAAATAATTACAAAAATTAAATTCTATGCTTCTTATGATGCGATCCTCTTGAAATTTGGCATGAACATTCAGTATGTCAGTTTTGATTCACAAAATGAATTTTACTTGAATCGGATATCTGGTTATGGAAATATAAAGAATTTATGGTTCTGTTAATACTATGGCCACAAAATTTTGCATGAACATTCACTGTATCAATCTTCATTTATAAAATAAATTTCATTCGAATCGGGTATTTTTTCATGGAAATATGAAGTTTCTTCTTTTGAATATTTCAATTAAATTTGCTAAGGTTCTCTCTACACTATGGCCGAAAAATTTTGCATGAAGCCTTTTATGAGCATCTTGCATGTGGCCGCAACATTTCATTTTGATGGGTTCCGTTTTGTCTAAGATATTGAGGAACAAAAATTTTGAAGAGCCATATTTTATGAAACACCCTGTACGATTTGGATGGTTAACGAGCTCAACGGAGCCATTCGGGAACCGAGCTCACCCTGAAAATTTTAAGTCTTCAGGATAATCCCTTCGAAAGCTATTGTGCTAACGGCCGGACGGCCCCACAGACCAAATTGAATTTGACCACGAATTCGTCATGAGGGAGTAGAACCATATCCTTTGAGACCATTTTCGGCTCAAAAGTCGAAAGTTACATTTAGGCAAAACGATATTGCACTCATTCAAGTAGAACTAGCTCTCAAAAAGACTGAAAAGCTGTTTGACCCAATAATCGAACAGCTTCGAATTTTCCATCGAATTCAAATTTAAAATGATAAAATTAGTTCTTCATAACTGTTCCACATCTTCACTACAACCTATATAAATAAGCCTCAACTGTCAAAATACTCAGCTTTGTTAAGAACTAATAGAACCAATAATTATATTTCTCGCATGTGCATAATTTCTCTAATAATTCGCATAATAAAAACAAAAACCGATACATAATGCACGATATCTAGTTCAATATATCACACGGTAAAAGCAAACAAGAGAACCAATTTCAAAATTTAATAACGTTAATATAGTGGCAATTTATCATCCAGCACCAACTTGAACAAACTAATTTCTTCGATTGCAGATCGATAAGCACTTGAATCAACATGCACCTACCTCCGAATTCCATCGCATGATTAATATCCAATTTCACCGTTTCAGCTCTATCTCGAATAGCTTCAGGGATTCACTGGTGTCCTAAATTGTAGGCAACCCGCAAGGACAACCTCCGTCCCGGCTGAGGATATCTTTTGACTGAAGATCAGAGTGCGTCTCGATGCAAGGGAGCCTGCGCGATACTACACCGGACCTGGCGTTCGTAGGGACCATTTTATGTAAGGACTGCTCTTCGGAAAGCACCTAAAATATTGATTTCGTTATACATATTTGCTACTCCGATGGAGATTCCTCTTTCAGTCATCTCTCAGTCTGAGTGTTGACCCCGACCAAACAACTTAAGGGATGTATCAATCGTGGATCCCCCCAATACATGATGATGAATAGATCATGGATAGATGCCCTCAGTTGGAGGTTATGCTCTCCAGTTCCGAGTCTTGTATAAAATATTGAAACATGTTTTTTCCCGGGAAATGTCAAACTGGCGCAACCTCTCAAAAAGCAACAAAAACCTAGATTTGCTTATAAATGATGAATGCCTTTTTATTGCAGTTACAGTTTCACCAATAATAAGGCATCTATAATTTTTCATCTTTGACTCATGATGGAGGAGGTCAAGGTGTTTGAAGATTGTTTTCCTAAACTTTGACTTATAACTCTCAATTTGGTTTTCCATTATTTATTTTCTTATGACTCGTTAGGAAAGCCTGGAAAAAGAAACCGCAAAAACTCAAGTTAAGTGACTATCCTTTCAAAGCTCCACCGTAAGCTAAAGGATGATGCTTCAACAACTGAGCTAGAACGCGCAGTTCGGTAATCTGGCCCCAGGGCCATGCATCATAAATAAAGTAAAGTCTGTTCTGTGCCATGCATGAACTGCCTGCATTCACATATTGCACAGTAAAGGCTGACGCTCACTTGGGCGAGACGAGACGAAACGAAGCGAAGAGTTGTTTTCCGCAGGGCACGATTTGCACTGAATCAAATGGGTAGACGCTGACTTGGGAGGCGCGAAGCGAAGATCAGTTTCTAACTAACTAACTAACGCGTCGCTTCGTCTCGTCCAAGTGAGCGTCAGGCTTAAGTGTGAATTGTACCTATAATTATGATTCACAGGCCGTAGAAGCCCGATCATATCTGGAGTTATATTCAACTCACGCAACCTCTAGACCAGTGATTCTCAACCTGTGGTCCGCGGACCACCTGTGGTCCGCAAACGGTTTTCATGTGGTCCGCGAAAGGAAAAGTCATAAAAAAATCAATTCAAATATTGCCTCTTGAGACGTAAATTGTTGCATCTGCCAATTTTTTTTCAACTCAAAATGTTTTTAGTATTGTGTTGACCAGAACCAGATGACCAAACGCGCCTGAACTTATTTTACCTATTATTGGGAAATGTTAATAATAATATCTAAGTGGTCCGCCAAGAATTCTGATAGGTACAAGTGGTCCGCCTAGAATTCTGATAAGTACAAGTGGTCCTCAGTGGTGAAAAGGTTGAGAACCACTGCTCTAGACCAAAAGTATCGTGAGTGAGACAAATATAACACACATGGCGTTTAACGTGTTAACTTAACTTAATTTTCGAATTTTGAGCCGACCATAAGGTTCCACTCCCTGATGACGAATCCGTGATCAAATTCAATTCTGTCCGTGAGTCCGTTCGGCCGGCCGTCCGTCGGCATAATAACTTTTGATGGGATTGTCCTAGAGACTTGATATTTTCAGGGACAGCATTCACAATTCACAATTTTCATAATTTTCGTTCCTCTATTAGCCTATTCGTTTTGAGATATTTCGTGCTCCTGAGTAACTCAAAAGCTCGAAATACGGCTTGCCATTGGCTGCGCACAAGATTGGTACAGATCAGGAGCACGAAATATCTCAAAACGAATACTATAAATATCTCAGACAAAACGTGCATGACGCTCATAATAAGCCTCATGCCAAATGTTGTTCCATAGTGTCAACAGAATCATAAAAAATTCAATTGGAGAAGAATCTTGATATTTCCATATCAAGACATCCGATTCGAGTGGAATTTATCTTGTGAATGAAGATCGCGATATACTGAACGTTCATGCAAAATTTCAAGAGGATCGCATCATCTGAACCATAGAATCGAATTTCTTTTTTATTACTGATTTTTTACATATTTCATTCTTTGAATAATTCAATAATTTATTTTATTTTAATAATAATGTAATTATTATCTTCACCTGCTCATGCCGCTGCCACTCGTGTTGCCTTAAGGCCTGGTTTCGGTAGGCATGCAGCAGCTGCAAGCAGCCGCTGCTTGCGTCCGCTGCTATGTCGGAGTGGTTTCGCTTGTGCAGCCGCTGCATGCAGCCAAAAAAAACTATCGGCAGTCGCAGTGAGAATTCGATAGTCATGGAGTATGTACTTGCGCTCCATATTTAAGAAGAAGAGCAGAGTGAAATAATTCTGAAATACATGAGAATGAGAAATAGAAAAAGGCGAGCTGTACATTTAATGTATAAAAACAGGAGTGAGGAAGGTACCTTCAACAACCTCATAACAAGGCATCTAATAGATGATGAAGAAAAATTCCATACTTTTTTTCGGTAGAACAGGAATGCAGATGGTTTCTTAGTTCGAGATAATTACAAAGAATAATTTGTTTCTGAGGGTCAAATTGCTTGGCAAGAAATAATGGTTACAAAAACGTAAGAACGGTTCGAAATTTTGTATAATAAATTGTAAAAAAAATGTTTCGTATTCTCATACTGAATTAAAATTGAAAATATCAAAAATAAAATGCGTTTTAACTAGTTTTCCCTCCATTTTCGAGGCGATCTTTTGCCATATATTATCCTTTATGCCATTATTTTCATACTCATTGTGAGATGCATCATATAAGCTTCTATTCATAGACACTAATTCTATCAGCATCATTTCCTCGTCCAGCGAAAATCTATCTACACTCTGAACACTCACTTTTCACCCAACGTATGCTGCAGGGACGTCGCACAGACTGGTACCCCGAGCAGTCGGCAGTCAGGACGTTGCAGCCGCTGTTGCGATCGCGGCTCAAGCGAAACCACTTTTTCCTAGTTCCGAAGAAGCAGTGTATTTCAGAGCTGCAACGGCTACTTTCAGACGCAGCTGCATGCAGCGGCTACACAAGCGAAACCAGGCCTTTACACTCCCTACATTGGCGGTTTTTCGTACGAAGTCAAAGGATCGGCAGCATGAACGGCAGAAAGTAATTAAATTTAACCAGGTTGCTGTGGAATTTCTTTTCCGTCATTGCCGAAACTTGGCGGCGAGAGAAATGTTGCAGCAGAGTATGATTGCTCGAAGCCTTCGATACTGCCGCAGAAGTATTTCGGCAATTATTCCAGGCAGCGCGAGCGGCAGTGGATGAGTGTAATTGAGGCTTAAGTCGAATTTTGGCGAGCTGTGGTCACATGTAACTATGTAACTATCATAATACACGTATTTTCTGTCAAATGATCACGTGATAGTTAGATAGTTACATGTAACCACAGCTCGCCAAAATTCGACTTTATTAATTTATGATATGGGAGTGAACATAATGCTGAATAAAGAAAATTGCAATAATCTTCTTCTTCTTCATTCTTATAGACCTTAAGATCTGTTCATTATGAAGGTCTCCCCAATGGGTTGCGGCTTCCTGGGAGATTGAACTCCAGCTATCCTTCCACCGTTTTGGTGGTCTCCCTAATGGTCTTCTGCTTGCTGGTTTTCCGTCCTTAGCGATGTATGCTAATCTGTTATGGTCCATTCTTTCTACGTGGTCTCACCACTTCCTGCCCCATCTCGCTATATCCTCCACTCAGAGAGATTTTATATCGCTGTTTCTAACTCTGTCTCTTAGTGTTTTGCCAGCTGTAGTTCTGAGAGTTTTCATCTCTGCTTTTCTTAGGATATTCTTAAAATTGCAATAATGCAAAGAGTAAAAGACGAGTAATTAAAAGGAGAGGAGAAATGACTGATTGGATATGTTTTAATCATTTTTTATTACAGTTACATACCACCAATCTAGAAATTATTCTGCGAGGTTTCACGTTTTCATGTTTTGAATATGAAAAAACTGAAGGTACAGCATCTCGTTTCAACAATTTCTTACGAGCACCTACTGGAAGGTTGATATAATCACTTGGAAGAAAATGCTCCTCACAGAGTTTGCTGAATTTATTAGGAGCCCAATTTTCTCTGCGTACTGCATCTATCCATAGCTTCAATACATCAGGCCGTCTGAACGGAAAACTATAACAAATAACAGTTAGGTTAGGTCAGTTCAGGCTAGGTTAGGTTGAGTTCCCGTACGAGGTCATCACCTTGTCGTGGTGTACGGGCTAAAGTAGTTGAGAGTAATCCCAATGAAAACTAAGAATGACCAAAACACATGCAGTAACTATGGCTTAACTGATCTCTCGAATCTGAGGACGGATCGAGGTAGACCCAGGGAAAAATGTTAGTACCTACTCCATGTAACCCCTACCTACTCCCAACAAATCTTTCTAGACAGAAAAAATCCTTACAGAAAAGACACACTGGTAATGACTGGCATAGGGAGTTATCAGATCATGTATCAAGACCCTCCTGGGATCTACACCTGTTGTTGTAGTTCCGCGCCAGGCTCCGTATTCTCAACAAGTGATCTTTCTATGCGTATACGAACTTCATTGTGCGGTGTGAATTTTTGCAGGTAAAAGAGGGACTCGCGCAATGAAGTTCGTATACGCATTAAAAGATCACTTGTCCAGAATACGGGGCCAGGTGCCGTATTCTCGAGAAGTGATATTCGAAAACGTATACGAACTTTATTGCGCGAGTCCCTGTTTTACCTGCAAAAATGCACAACGCGCAATGAAGTTCGTATACGTTTTGGACTATCACTTCTCGAGAATACGGCACCTGGTGAAACTTCGGAACGAAGGTTAGCTGATCCAGGAAGCTCAGGATAGGGGAATTTGGGTAGAAATGAGGGAGACCTATGTTCAGGAGTGGACTCGAGTGGCTGAATGAGGATGTTGTGATGCTACACTTCCAATTTGAGCACCGGCAAATCAATATTTGCCGAGAAAATCGAAGTGCCATTTCTTTTAATACGAACCGGATAATGCAAATACAGGGGTCGGCATAAGTCAGGCAACGCGAAAACGCGGTCCTCGAGAAGGCCCCACAGAACAAAATCACAGGGTGTTAGGTCACATGATCGTGCGGGCCACTCAACGATTCCTCGTCTGCCTATCCATTCTCCAAAATGAACATTAAGGACTAAGGTACTCCCGCACACATAACGCGTAGTGCGGCGGAGCCCCATCCTGCATGAAATGACGGATGTTCGCCAGTGTTGGATCGTTGTACATTTTGTCCACGTAAATCTTCGAGCATTTCCAGATAACTTTGTCCCGTCACGTGACCCTCAAAAAAGTACGGACCCCCGAGACCTCCAGCATGGATACCTGCCCACACACACACCCCAGGCAGGTTTAATTCTTTTTTTGAAAACGTGTCTATTCGACAAGCACACAGACACAACCATAGATGAATAAACTCTTATTTATCTATGGACACAACTATCTGACGCACGAACATGCTCAGGGTCGATCTTATTCGACAGCGTTGCCAGACTTATGAGCGTTGCCGGACATATGTCGAAATTTCGAGAGCGTTGCCTGACTTATGCCGATCCCTGTACTGTCCTAATACGCCACTGGCAGTACGTATTACAATAATGTAGGCTTGGTTAGGTTGTGTCAGGTTAGGTTAGGTTAGCTGTAAGTGTAATAGTTTCAGTGGATGAAAGCTCCACACACAGAACACGAACTGATAGCATTGCACCGTCTGCTGTCCGTAAGTCTGGCAAGATTTCCCCCTACCTCCGGGCACAAAAAAAGGTTAGGTAAGCTAAGTTAGGAACAGTGCCAAATATTTATAAGAATGGGAATCACTCGAAATCACTTCTTTTCCACTAAAAAAAACAGACTCGTATTAATTGAGATAAATAGCACTTGAATTATGCATGATTTATAGATGGTTTTTTCGATTTTCCGGTCCTCGAATTGAAACTGTGGCATCAATACATCATAACGAAACAATATGCCAAATATTTTAAAAATCGGTTACTGGTTACTGGGCGGTAAACTTGATATTAACCAACTCATTAAACATATCTTGAAAATATTAGATGTCATTTTGTATTCACCTTTAGGACTTTTCTAAGACTTCGACTGAATCGAGCAATAGGAACGCGCTGCGTTACTGATTTTGTATCAGTTTGGAAGTGATGCAGCTTCAAATTGAAAAGTCGGATTCTAACCTAAATTTATTTGTTTGACAGCTTTGGTGAAAAGTGAAAACATAAAAATAAAATAGGTATCCATTGAAATTTTCAGGGGCCATGGTGACATCAAATATTTTCAGGTATGCTTATTGATTGAGTTGCTTTCGAATAAAAGTTGATTCATTGCATAAAGAAGGAAAGTGATTATCGGAGTTTTTAAGCAGTTTGCCACTCTTGGTACTGCTCCAATGTTTATGTTGTATAAATTGAAATTTTCTTTTCAAATCCCCATAATATCAACTCACCCATGGAAAGATAGTTTCCTATGGTCCTGCTCGTTCTTACACCCATATGCAGCACAATAATAAACCATTACTGAAAATTAAGTACCTAATACCAGAATTTAACAACACAATTTTGTGCCTTTCAAACCTCTTACTGCAACGAAAATGGTACGGATGACATTCCAGAACATTTATCTTCAGGAATAGGGCATGTTTGAATAAAAAGAATTTGTTATTTACCTGTAATTCCATGAAAAGAAGTAGGTACAACCCTTTGTCTAAGGTACAACCGTAATAACCTTAACCTATTTGTATGAGTATGACTGAGACAGGTTATCGTTTATCATGTTATCTTTGTTTACATTGCACCTGGAACAGTTTTGGCCCAGGTTCAAATCTCAACACAGTTCAATAGAATTCATTGGATACCACAACAGAACAGAACAGAATAATTATAATATACCGCAAAACAATAACATTATAAAATCACTGTGATTGTCGTGATTCATAGGAGTCACCGAAGTCATAACTCATTCATAAGCGATTTCTCACTCACAGTCACGGTGATCTGTTATCTGTTTAGACCACAGAACATACAATATTAGACTTTTGACATCTGGTGAGCACAGATGCACAAAAGATAGAAGAAGATTATCATTCTATGTGACGTGACTTGAAATGAAGTGGGGCAAGAAAATCAAGAAATCAACATCGCGCATCTGTTCAAGTTTACATACAAATTCTCCACAGTTTTTCAACGAAACGAAAGTAATCTGAGTGCATTTTGTCAGATGAAAATTTGATGATTCTTCAAAAGTAAACGAGTGAATGCAGCTGATTCCATAAATATCATCAACTTGTTCAGTACTGAACAAACAAACCATACTATGTGATTTCATCTGAGGTTTGCTTCAATTCGTACTAGATACGATCAAATGTGGACAAAATGAACGGCTTCAGTACAGGTGAAGAAGATTCAAGAGAGCCTACAGAACAAATATGTTGCTTATTTGATAATGGGGAGAGATGTGCAGAAATAGCAGGCAATGCATCATATAGCAAGAGAATTCAGAAGACAGTCACACAAAGGAGGCTCAATTTGGCGATAGATAACTCTGTAAGCATTAACCCATTTCTTTCACTAGCATAACCGTTTCACTTTCTCCTTCTTGATAAATTCGAAGCTGAAAAGCCTTCAGTGTAACTTTATGTCTGATCAAAAAAATTCAAATTTTTTTCATAATTAACAAATCATTTCTATTTTTCGAGGCGAGACATATTTATATCTGTGATAATCATAAAATGATCATTCAAAGTGCAAGAACAAAGAGGAAAAGGAAAGACTCTGAAGATGACAGCAATGAAACTGATACAGATGTTCCAGATGTCGACTTATTCCAGTTACAGGTGAACACATTACGAAGGTACAAGAAACATTTCAAAGTCCAGACGAGGCCTGGGATGAATAAGGCACAATTAGCAGACGTAAGTTAACTTTCCGACTTTTCTATTTGACGCTGCATCTCTTCCAAACTGATGCAAAATCAGTAACGCTCCTAATAGTTGGTTCGGTCGATTGTGAAGTGATTTCTTCAGTTGATCAGTCAAATAGAAAAGTCCCTTCATATCACCTTAATTTTTAGGATGTTAGGTTTTGAGTGCTTTTCATGTTACTCTTATAGTCTGGCCTGTTTGAACTGATACACATCAATTATGTTGGTCAATTCCTTCGGTTTAATGAAATCACTCATCAGTTAACTCAAAATACTTCGTATTACTTGTATTCTTTTTATCCACTTCAACTGAGACACTGCTGATAATAGGGATGTTGACTCATGTTACGAATTCATATAAATTGAGGTTTTCCTCATAGAAGGAAATTTTTGCAATCCTAAAAAACCATTTTAGTGATCTTATTATTCTCGTTGAATTAAATAAAGCTGATTTAAATTATGTTATTTATTATCAACTATCACGTGACTGCGAACGCCAATCAGAGGTGGATCGTATAGTGACGTCAAACCATCCGTATTGTCATTGCAAATTCGAATGTTCGGTGCTCAGATCAACAAAATACATTCATAGGCCGGGTTCCACAAACCTCCAATCACCTTGATCATTGAAATGTCATCATTTCTCTGCAATTTTCAGTTCATTTTTGACATAAACCATCGACTTACTTCAATATAAGATGTCTAAAATATTATTTTAGACATCTTACTTCAATATAAACGATTTAATTGCCAATCAAGCTTTGTAAACGCCTCGGTTCTGTGACTTGAACCATAGTAAATATGTAATATATTATATCTATGATTCGAACTTACGAAGTTGAAAGCTGAAAGAGAACAGAATAGTTCAATTATTAGTTACAAGAACGATAATCTACAATTTTCTTTATAATGGAGATAGGATTCATCTAGGGTAATAGTAGTAACTTTTACCGAAGATAAATTCCCTTATGGTCGCAAGTTTTTTTGCTGAAAACAAGGATTTTTGTGCAGCGGAGCTTAAAAACGTGAAATTGTCTTTGTAAGTAGCAGACTTTTAACTCATATTTATTATTAAGTACAAATAAAAGAAGCACCTCATTCAGCATTTACAGACCGACCTATTCATTTTGAAGGCTTAGATTGAACTTTTCCACAAGGGATCGGGCAAAATCAGTTCGCTTTGACAGAAGTCAAAGTATGTTCACTGTATTATGACGTAATCATCAGAACGTGACAAAATTGAGCGTTTACGCGGGAATTTTGAATTGTCTTTTCATTTACTCATTTTTATTGGCAATTACTATATTTTTAAGGAAAAAGTAATTTTTTCGTGTTTGTATAGGGTTCATCTTTAAAATAAAATAAATTCCAAAAAGTAGTCAACATCCCTATTCACTTCAAAATTGGAATCATGACAGTAGTTTCTCAGTTGAAGTGGCTAAAAAGAATACTAGTATTGTATATGTATTCACACAACTCATTAATGTACTAGACAATGAAGCCATTAAGTAATAACTTAGACTACCTCTAGCCTACACAGAATACAAATGATTTTAATTCCACAAGCTTATCGATTTATGAAGGCCTTTGATGGAACCTATAGTCCGTTCACGAAAGGTTGAGCCGTCGGTTGGCCATGGAAATTTGGCATATTCCACTGTGTATATCAAAAGTTTAGGTTATGTTGTTTATTTTCTTGTCAGATTGATACGCAATGTTGTCAATATTGCATAGAGTTCTCTGATAACTAGCAAGCTCATTGGACGAGGCCGGGTACATTCGGCAACGTTGACTTTATTTTACGGTATGACAGCAAATACTGGCAACTTCAGATAAATAAACAAACCTGTCTATTGTTCAAAAATGAAAATTAACTTGATGATTTTATTTACAGTGTTTGATGAAGCATTTCAAAACTATCCCTGTGAAAGAAAAGGAGGTGGTTACCTTTTTCATTTATACTGTGAAGACTAATGGTAATAAATTGGATCAAAAGAATGGGGTTAATTCAGATACACAGTGATAATGTGAAATATTTGAATAATCATTTTATCTGTAATTATTATAAATGTAACTATAGTATTTAATTGGCTATATATTGTAGATTTATTGAGATAATATTAAAAAATTAAGCAATTACTGATTATTTCTTAATGGCACTATTGATGCATAGGTTACAATTAAGCTTTAGCTTGCTTGTTCATAGTGGGAAAACTATAAATACATCCAGAGAATTGTTATGCTATATTGAGCAATATTATTGTACAAGATACAGGAATTTCAATTGAAATCAATTTAAAATCCAAAAGTTCTCCATTAAATGATAAGAAGAAAAACAAATTTTATCAGGATTTTTAGCCTATCCTCCTTCCAAGGCTGATTACAACAAAAAAAATCCGATCAAGTACCTTTTTTTCCTACTACTTTTGTAGCTTAGGATTCCTTGAAGTTTTAAAACTTAGCTAGAAACATTGAATAAACAATGCTAAAAAAAAACATTTTTGTATTTCTAAATCGAAATGAATGTGAGTACATCCTATTGAAACTGAAGTTCTAGCTTTCAAACCTTTTTTTGGTAGATATAGTTTCAAAAGAGGTTACAGTTCACTGCGACCTCAAGGTCTATTGTACCCCCTTACAGAGCTGTTCTGACCACACCTTTCATAGCTCGCCTTCCAGTTCCAGAGATCTAACGAAATCCATCTGTAAAGGCTTCAACAAGGCTAGTTCCTCACTCTTACAAGTTTCTCTCCTTAGGCTCGCAATGCCAAGGCATTCCGTGACTAGGTGAATGGGGGTTTCTTCCTCCTCCCCACAGAACCTACACTCGTCAGTGTCCAATAATCCCATCCTCAACAGGTGCTTCCTGAGGCGACAATTTCCTGTAAGAAAGCCAGTGAGGAGGTGTAATCGTTTCTTACCAAGATCCAAATATCTTTTGGATCTTACTGTTTCAAACTTCTGACGGAAATTAGTGAAATGATCCATCCCTGGGAAGAAATTCCGCCATAGTTTCTCCTTCTCCAGAAATCCCTTCTTATAGAATAGTTAGTACATTTACCCTCTTTGGCAAGAGTATTGGCCTTTATTTTGGGCAACTTGCAGTAATTTCAGGAAGCTGAATTATTTTTTTATTGAAGCAACATTCAGGACGACCATTTTAAAAAAATGAAAACTGCAAAATACGGTGTCTTTATAAATGATCGTAACATCGTAGGTTGTTTTGGAAATATTTTATTTCATGGTTTTTTATGCAAAGTCTACAAATCTCAATTCCAGTCACATTATTCAATTTCTTTCGGAATGACAAGCCTAAACTCGCAGTATCAGTTGTTTAAATCATGTTTTACATCAGAATATAAATATTTAAAATAGTCCAACGCCTACTGCCATATTATAATCATTTATAGAGACCCTGTATTTACTGCATAGGAAGATATGAATTTTTCAAACCTAGTGAGGAATCTAAAACAAAATTATTGACGTCAATCGCCTTGACACCCTGTATATTCAACACTACTTTCAATGCTGTCACATGAAAAAGAACCTATATTTCAATATACTGGAAATGCCGATTTTTAATAAACTTGATACAAAGATGAAGTATGAGATGTATCAAAACACAACATTTCTAGAGCCATTTAATTAAAAAGAATTAATATACAAAAGTTGCCCCTCTAGATAGAGTTGCTCAGCACAAACCCACACCTAAGTCATTAGGTGTAGCTCTAACTTAGCGACAGGAGCAAAATATTTCATTTTCCTTTCTTTTTTGTCTTCTTTTTTGCATTCAACACCACTGTGGCCTCCTCTTCACTTTCAGAATCCACTAAAGATATTGTTTGAACTGAAAACAAATGATTCATTGAATAACAAAAACAAATTTATTCAATTCTCACTCGAATTCTCATAATACTTACTCTTCCTAGGTATTTCTATCACATCATTATCTTCTTCACTGCTATTGCCCCATACATCTTCAGCTTGTTCATATTCCTCAGGTATCAGAACTGCAGAACCATTTCCTTTCTGTATAATTTCACAATTGGTCTCAGTTTGTGTATCATCTTGTGGTTCGGTATCCATTTCTTCATCAGGTTGTTTTTGATATTTCTTCTTCTTAGGCACAGTTTGCCACAAATCGAAACAAGATTCCAATTCTTCTTGAACTTCTTTTGGTTTATTGATATTGATATGAAATCCTAACTCCTCTTTCTTCAATCTAAATTTGAAAATACATAATGTAATAGGATCTTATTTAACTCTTTATGATTGTAAGATTGTGGTCAATTGCCATAATGACTTTCTGCACTGCTTGCAATGAGTTCTTTAGTGTATTACTATACTACAGGTACTTCAGAGTGAGAAGTACACATATATAGTACTAGGTTTTACCCGCGACTTCGTCCGCATAATTTTTTTTGTTTTCTCCCGGCTGTAAGTCCCCCTGCAACAATGTCTAACTATCGTGTTCCAGTCCTCAACTTCACATCAAAATTTGTTCGAAAGCAACCTAAGCTTCATAATCGATAGCTCCGAATGTTTCCTTAGTAAATATAAAAAGTAAACAATGTAAATCGGTTTAAAATACTACTAACTACCTAACTGCCAACCCCCGATGTTAGACAGTGTGACATCCGCGACATCGTGTGCGTAGGAAGTACTAAATTATGGCGCCTACCGACCCTCTAAGTTATAAAAGTGATCAAATACTAACTTGAAGTCTTAGTAACACTCAGTTAAAAAAAATATCCGTTAAGGCGTGAATGAGGTAAACTTTTAAAACATTAAAAATCACCAACTTAATTAGCTTTCTGCCTACTGCCTACGCCTTAAGTACGATAGCATGAATATTAATTACCCATATCCTTTTCTAGGTTACTATCTATCACCTAACTAAATTTCATCAAAATCCGTTCAGCGGTTTAGGCATGATAGAGCAAAACTCCCAGCAAAAACCATAAAAAAATCAATAACTCAATTCAGTTTTCTACCTACTTCCTACCCCCTAAGTACGATGACGTGATCATTTTGATCTTATATGCGTTTTTAGGTAACCATCTATTACCTTACTAAATTTCATCAAAATCTGTTCAGCTGTTTAGACGTGAAAAGGCAAAAGTCCCAACAAAAACTACTAAAAATCACTAACTCAATTCAGTTATCTGCCTACTGCCTACCCCCTAAGAACGATGGCGTGATTATTTATAGCCTATGACCATTTCTAGGTTATCATCTATCACCATACCAAATTTCATCAAAATCCGTTCAGCCGTTTAGGCGTGAAAGAGTAACAGACTGACAGACAGACAGAGTTACTTTCGCATGTATAATATTAGTATGGATTCGTTTCGAAGAGTTTCGTGCTCCTGAGCTGTTTCAGTGCTTGTGCGCAACCAATGGCAAGCCGTATTTCAAGCTTTTGAGTTACTCAGGAGCACAAAACTCTTCAAAAGGAATAGGCTAATAGAGATGCCCCTATGCGTGAATAGTGCTTCATTGTAATCAACCAAGCATCTGATATTTTATGCATCAAACAGAGAGTACCTTTGCTGTCTGATTGAACAGTAAAATATTTCTGTGTTCTGTGTTTGTTCTTACCAATATTATGATATTCTTAATAAAAAATATGAATTTACCTTTTCTCGTTATCCAACTCCACAGCCTTTTTTATTTGTTCAACCACAATTGCAGCTCTTGCTCCTACCATCTGAGTTATTTTGATTATCACATCTGGTGTTAATTCTGCTTTACCACCTAAATGAAGTCCGCACAATTCCCTATAAGCATTTATTCCAACATTGAGGAAAGCATCTGCTACACCTTCTTCTAAGAGAGTTGGATCTGCTAAAATGAAATCTCTGGAAAATGATGAAACTCCTTAAAATTTTATTATAGAAATTTCAGCAGATATTATATTCTCTCCAGAGTTTCAGGTATGTATCCATTCTGAAAATAATTCTTTTAATCTATTCAGAAAAAAAAAACATGATCAGAATCTATTCATATTATGAAAATTAACAACAAGTTTTATGCAGAATTTGATGTGGATATTAACACCAGTATTAGGAAAGCTTTTCTTCATTTGGGATGATCTTATATTTGATATCACATGGTTATGTTTATTTATAATAGGAAGAAACTTCATTATTATTTGATGAGATATCATTATCAAAACGGAAATGGTTCAGTAACATCATTTTACCACAATGGAAAATCACATCGGAAACATCCATTTTCAAAGCATCAGGGAGATAACTTTGCTGTCCAATTGAACAGTGAATTATTTGAAAATTTTACGTTCTTCTCTCATGACGAAATGAATGATCAACTGCGAATAATGTTGGTGTTTTTCTCTAATCGAGTGGAGATTGAATGCGTCTGGATGTCTTTAATTCTTAAATCGAGTACGTTAGGTCGCCTACTATCAGACTCCTAACACAATTTTGCCAGTAAAGACCTTACAGCGGAATGAAGATAACATGCAGGGAAGGCAGAGGACCAAGAGGAACATAATGCTGGAATTAGTCCACTCCGAAGGAAAGACAACAACATTATTCACAGTTGATCATTTGTTTCGTTATGAATGCATCACGTAAATCTTTTTAATATAGCACTGTTAAACTGGAAGGCAAAATTCTCTCTCTGATTCATTTAATATTAAATGTTTCCGATACAATGAAGCATACCGGTATAATGGAGCATAGCAGGTATTATATTTTAATGAACTTTCTTGCAACTCACTGTTGGACTCTTAACAATAAGAGATTGTATAGCCTTTATGGAACAATGTTCAAATCGGACATTTTTTAATGTAAATGTGAAATCTTATATTGATTACTTAATAGCACAGAACTTACCCTCTTTCGAATATTGAATATGTCACACAAACCGGATAATGAAGTATAACTAAGGGTATAGGATCCTTTTGATCATGTCTGAGTATGATAAATTCTTCTCCATCACACGAGATATCTGGTCTACGAAAATGACATAAAGCTGACAATGCTGCAATGGAAGCACAATCTAGAATATTCCCTTCATGATTTAATACATTTATATCAACTCTTAATGCCCAAACCTTCAAAAAAAAAACAAAATGCAATTACTACGACAAAAGCAGAAGAAAAAAAAATTTGTAACGTATACACTGTAAGCCTAATTTATTTGGAAACCAATTATTTGTCTCTGAATAATTCTTTTTAATCTGTGAATATTAGGGAGACCTTTTCTTCATTGTGGAAAATTATCTAATCAAAATATACAGGGGGGGCTAAGTAAGAAGCAATATTTTGATACATTGCTTTTGGGTCTGTTCTCTGTTGCTAGTTTGAATTTTTCACTCTAAAACTACAGATATTATTTGATAATATTAAGAAACTATCAAAAGAAAGCAAATAACAGATGTTTCAAATAACTTCAGTTTTTGTATTCAAAAAGTATTTTTTTCGAAAACTGTTTAATATAATATTACCATACAGTGTAATAGGACAAAAATGTAAAGGGTTATATCTCTTCACTAAGAAACTTACTTTCTCACTCATCTTTATGCAGAGGGATTCAAGATCTAATGCTTTAGAATCTTTTATACATTTTTCCAAAGTTCTATTCAATTGAGTGAATAAATCATTCTTGGCAGTTGGATCAAAATTAGGTGCTGCAATCGGGTTCAATTCAATGTTTAAATTCAAAATACCCTCACTAGGTCTGGATGATTTGGGTACTTGTATTTCACATGATACTTGTGCTAAAACTCTGAAAATCAGAAAGAGGTTCAAATAACTACATTCATTTTTAAATCTGTTTTCAAAAGTTCTTAAGAATAGTGAAGACCTCGTAGCAACAACCGGTTAACTCCATTTTCTAACAAAATCGAGATATCATATTCAATCTGCTAACATCCAACATAACTTGAATGTATATTTCGGAGCAAGAATAGGGCAAGTCCTGGAGTTTTTCCTCATTTCTCAACATTTCATGAAAACGGAGTTACCGGTTGTTGATCCGAAATCTTCAATTGCTAACACGTTATGAATTTTTATTGCAGATTTATTCATTTCTTCACATGGAATTTGAGAATGATTCTCTTACAACCATAAATATTTTCATCAGTCAGATTATTTCAACAAATTGTAAAAGAGAGGTATCGTCAATGATAAACTTCACCTTGTTTTGCCCAATGATACATAGCAACAACCATAATCCTTTCCAAATTCGATTTCGATATCACGAAACTCGCTGAAAGACCTCTGATCTAGTCTCTAAAATCATCATACTCTGTAAATATTGTTTAGTTTATGCTCAGAAAAATCTCGTTACCTTGTGTTCCTTCAAACATTTTAATAAGAAGTTTTTCTCGCAATTGGATACAATGGATTCTCGTAGTTTAGACATTATTGGATCATTTACAATTAATTACTTTGCAATAGTATATCTTATCTATGAATAGTATCTAACATTATATTGAAGTTTTGGTTTTCATTTGTGCCTTTTTCAAAACACAAAAATAAGGTTATTTTCAGAAATTTTAGGTTAGTTTAGGAATCCCATATTTGCTCATAGAAATAGATTCAAGCACGGAAAAGAATTAATTCCAGACCAGTGGGAATTTTTATTTTTTCAAAATGTTTTGATGATTCTTTTCTGACGAAATAAAGGACAAATATGCTGATCGCTGTCCTAGTTTGAAATATCAAGTTTGGTTTGATTGACATTGATGATTCCAGAAGCGGCGAAACCGCTGTTCCCCTATCAACAGCCGCACAAAAAATACTTTCCGAATGTTGCTTCAAAAATTTACCAGTTGTTCTGAAATTTTTCCAACAATATATCTTGACAATTTTCCTACTGCTTCGAAGTACTGATCAACATTAGGACAGCCCCTAGACCAACTACAATGAAAATTTTTTTAGTGTGTACTGAACTTTTTGTAACTACTTCAACAATTTTTCCAAGTGCTTCGAAAATTTTTCATCTATGATCAATATGGGGGGGATCCTCTTCCCCTTAAGCCTGCCCCCGCACCCCCATCATTTTTGCTGCCCCCCTGAAATCTGATCTATGCTAAATGAAACTGTACAAATTTATTCATTATGGCCGGATGGCCCCTATTGAAAAATCCTGCCCCCTATTTTTAAAAGCTGTCGTTTGCATGAGGCTTTTTATGAGCAATTTTAATTTCGATTGATTTCATTTTGTCTGATATATTGGAGGAACAAAAATCTTGAATGGCCATATTTTATGGAATATCCTGTACGATTTGTCTGGTTAAGGATTTGAGAACCGAATTCACCCTGAAAATCTCAAGCCTCTAGGGCAATCCCTTCGAAATATGTCGTGTTTCGTGTTAACGGCCGGCCGAAAGTCCTCACGGACATAATAGAATTTGACCACGGATTAATCATCAGGGAGTCGAACCCCATTGTTTGAGACCATTTTCGACTCAAAAACTGCGAATTAGAGACATTAGGGCAAAACTTAGACTTTGTCTTAGGGGCAAAACGATATAGACTCGTTCTAGTAGAACGAGCGCTCGAAAAGGAGCCCAGCTTCAACGTTTTAAATTTATATTTGGTTCCTTTCAGAAACCGCCATAAACACGAGAACTTTCATAAGTCATGACTCACGACCTGAAGACTGGTAACTTTCAAAAATATAGTCCGTTCACGAAAGGTTGAGCACATAGTAGGCGTTTCTTTATTCATCTGAAGTTGGCAGTATTTGCTGTCATAACAAAAAAAAAGTCAACGTTGCCAAATGTACCAGGCCTCGTCCGACGAGCTTGCGAGTTATCAGACAACTCTATGCAATATTGACAACATTGCGTATCAATCTGACAAGAAGATAAAGAACATAACCTAAAATTTTAATATACCCAGTGGAATATGTCAAATTTCCATGGCCTACCGACGGCTCAACCTTTCGTGAATGGACTATAGGTTTAAAGTTTGAACAGGAGATCCTCAAAATATTTAAATTTGGACGATTAACCAACAGTGGCGGCGCCAACTTTTGGAGGGGCCAGGATTTTTCAGTGGAGGCCACAATGAATGAACGTGTGCAGTTTTTTAAGGGTGGCCCGCCTGGTCTCCCCTGGACTCCTCCTAGCGTCACCACTGTTAACCAACACAAGCCGGGCTTTGCCAGGGGGAGTGTTTGCGAGCTTAGATTATTTACAACATTTGTAAATAATCTAAGTTTGCGAGGTTCAAACTACCGCAAAATATTTCAGAGTTTCTTACACCCCGATTACACTCAGCTCACTGCAACGGCAGGTAGCAGGGAAGTGGGCAGCGCGAGAATGTAATAACTGCACTTCCTTGCTCCCTGCCGCTGCTTCTCGTGTTACATCGAGATATACTATCCTATCTCTATGTCGTGTTACCTTACGGTACCTACAATCTACATTGGCGATTTTTCCTACGGAACTCAAACACCCCGATTACACTCAGCTCAGTTTCACGGCAGGGAGCAGGGAATTGAGCAGGGAAGTAGGCAGCGCGAGAATATAATCACCATGATATAAGAAACATGTATTCTTATATCATATTAATCACTACACTTCCCTGCTGCCTCCCAGGCTCCCATTACCACTCGTGCTGCTCTACGTTCCCTGAATTGGAATTGGTTTTTCGTATGGAAATCGAAGGACCGGCAGCGTGAACAGCTGTAATAAGTATATAAGTGATTAAATTTAACTAGGTTGCTGTGGTAGCTGAGTGTGAATGTTCACTGCCTTCGATACTGCCGCAGAGGTATTTCGGGAATTATTGCCGACAACGCGAGTGGCAGTAGGAAGGCCTGAGTGTAATTGGGGCGTTTAAAACAACAAATACTTGCTACAGAAGTCAGAAAGCGACATTACAATTCCCTGCACTTACAAAGTCAATAGCCAAAAATAAAAAAAATAAGTGTTTTTGGGTGATTCCCACTTTTATAAATACTTGGCACTGTTCCTATCTTAGCAAACCTAACCAAACCTAACCTAAAACTTGAGTTAGGTTAGGTTAGCTAAGATATAGGAACAGTTTCAAGTATTTATAAGAGTGGGAACCTCCCAAAAACACTTATTTTTCTTTTTTTGTGAAAAATAAGTGTTTTTGGGTGATTCCCACTATTATAACTACTTGGCACTGTTACTATCTTAGCTTACCTAACCTAAACTAATAGGTTAGCTTGAGTTAGGTTAGGTTAGCTAAGATAGGAACAGTGCACAGTGCCTAGTATTTATAAAGGCGTTTTCGGATACTTACTCGGGTTAACTCGATCCCTAACCTTGGCGTTCGTTTACCTACCCCGAACATCCAACCCGTGTTCGGAAAGTACGGGGTTATTAACTCGATCACTGACCCAGGTTGATTTATCGTAACCCTACTCGAGAGTAGGGTTCTGGAGGCACCGCATGCGCACTGCAGTTCAATTTTGTATTTGAAAAAAGCGGGAATAAGTCTTCTACTCCTTTCTAAATAATTTCATATATTCTATTCCCAAAAATTATGGAAAGAGAAGAGAATTTGGCTCATTGTAAAATGAGTGATTACTTGAGCCGAGAAAATAATGTGCAACAACTTCTTCATAACTTTGTATGCAGATCTTTCTGCGTAAAAGCTGAAGCCTTATTTACTTCTTTAATATAGGTAGGTACTCGAAGATAACATTGAACAAGTGAGGACACACCAGAAATTATAAGAAATATTTTACAGAAGCCAATAAATCCTGCAAAGCTAAAGGAAATAAGTGGAATTGGAACTGAAAAAATAAATTCTCTACTTCTCAAGCATAGGTAGTCAAAAATGTAATTAAACATGGAAGGGCACACGAGAAATTATAAGAAATATTCAACAGAAGCTCATAAATGCAAGCATATCTAGAGACAATCCGAGAATAGACTGGGATCGAAAAAATAAATTCATTAATTTGTTTGGTTATGTTATTGATACGACTGTCACTTCAAATCCTAAACCACAGAACATATAATAATATATAATATAATAATAATCCTAAACCAGGGGCCTGTAACACAAGCACTACAAGTCCTACAATTGTAAGAATATATTCTACACTTGTAACTTTTTCATAACACAAACTATCTTGTAATTACAAGTACGGCACTAGTAATTACGGCAAAATCTCTACATATGTAAACTGTTTCTGTAACTTAAAGTTCACACTTGTATAATTAGGTGTGTTCTTTTATTCATCAGATGGATTCACCGCTGTCACCACGGTTGCATCAAGTCGTTCGTTTATTCAGCGGTTGAAACTGTCACTCGTTCGTTTACTCACCGATGTTTCCATCGGTGGCTCATCGGATCCATCGACTTTCAGAGCCGGTGAATGTGATGAAATTCTGATGAATCAAGTGGAGGGGGTAAATTTGTATGGCAGAAACGTCAATCTTATCTGTCACGACTCAACTAAACAGCAGATAACTATCAACTCGTTCTTTTATTCGACATCTGATGAGCCATCTGACATTTCATCTGGTTTCCATCCGGGTGAACCCATCGGTGAATAAAAGAACACACCTATTGTGTTACGGAATTTTCTACAAGTGTAGATAATATATACATATATTCAACTCTTGGTAAATACACACAAAGCCAGATAAAATCTGCATAAAATGATATTTTTTTATTGGCAATATCTTCAGCATTATTATTCTCTACGACAGTTTCACGGTTCGGTTGCTTGGGTTTTTCGAAAGGCTCAGCTGCTCCAAAACCGCTTATTACAGGGGGCATCTTTCCCAATTATTTCCAGTGCAATTGTATCCATTTCCGTTAGAGTCCCGATTCCACCAGTGCCATTCAGGAACGTTATTTCAGAGTTTCTTCGTTGCCAGACCCCATTGTGCGCGCATCGTTCAGGAGTACCTTGAAGAGGTTGAATTCTCTGGAATGGCCAGCAAAAAGTGGAGATCTCAATCCGATTGAGCAGGTTTGGGACAACCTCAATAGAAGGCTGAGAACTTCAGAAAATCATTTATAGCTACTCTTAATGACTTCGGAATCCAACTCAGAGAAATCTGGGAAGGATTAGATCGGAACATTTTAAGATCACTCATTTTGAGTATGAACAGTCGTTGCCGAGCTTTGATTAAAGCAAGGGGTGGAAATACCAAGTATTAAATTACTTATCAGCATTCCAGTATTTTGAAAATTGTTTATTTCTCTTCTTTCACATAAGATTCGGTGAAATCCTGAATTTTTCTTCTATTTATTGTGTCTTGTTTCGTTCAAAACCTTCCCGAGAGAACATAAAAATAAGTTATAAAATGTAGAGTTAACTCTCATTTAAATTAAGATTTTCAGAATGTGCGTTAATTTTTTTGCGCAGTGTATTATAAGTCACATTAAGGATCAATTCAAGTATGATATATTTTAAACAAATAATTTTCAAACAAGAAATGGAAAAAATTGACGAACCTGCTAATAAAGAGTGAAAAATTACTATTGGAATTTATCCTGGAAAATAGTTTGAATTATCCACCTCAAGAAATAAAAATATATTAATTAAATATAATATATCATATATTTTGTGTGGGTAAATCTTGAAAAAATTTCATTCTTGATATCGAAAATCATACAAGCAAAAATTAAACATTCCACTAACGGCTTTGCTGGGTTTTGAAAGCCACTGATTAGTGGCGGATTTAGGAGGGAGGGCGTGCCCTCCCACAGGACCAATAACTCCACCCCCCGCTCGCTCCTAATTTTCAATGAATTTTCAAGCACACTCCAAAAATTTTCCTCTCCACGCGAGTGTATTTTGAAATTTCCCTGATCTGCCACTGACTAATCAGATTCTTTTTTCGGCTGTTCAGAAATATCGAGGGATGTCAAAAACATAGATAGCTATTTTCATTGAATTATACATTTTGAATCATATATAGTATTCGTTTTGAGATATATATATATATATATATATACACTTAAGGGGTAAGGGTATAACGACTCTAATTTTGGAGAAATTAAGTGTACTCTTTTTTCTTCGCCAAGCTTTCGAATTTATTCAATTCTTTTTCAGGGCTTCTGAAATACAACATAAATACATTTAATTTAACATTCAGCTTTCATTGGAAATTGTCTTACTGAAATTGAGGTTATGAGATGGAAAATCGTACATCAGCCTTAAACATTGTCGTCCAATTTAGATAAAATAACTTACGCCCGTTTGCACCGACTTTTTTTAAGGGTCAGTTAAGCTAATGGTCCTTTAAAACACACTCAAGTCGTCAATGTGTGTTGCACCGACTTTAAGAGACTGTTAAACCACCCTTTAAATCAACCTCACCTAACTCGCCAAATTTCGTCCCTTAAAGCTCCTTTAGCTACTCCTAACCTCAAATAATATCGAAGACCAAAAATTCTAATCAGCTGATTCACAAGTTCTAATCAGAAACAAAATTGTTATTTTTCAAAATGGAACTTTTTGATGATGTACTGGTGGAGGATTATCTTGAGGACGATTTAGAGGTCCTTGAATTTATTGAAATGGGTTTTCCAAGACGTAATTTCATCAGGCCTAATTACTATGAGGAGATGTCGCAAATGGACTTCTTCAGAAGGTTCAGACTAACAAAGCCTACAGTAATGAACCTTCTTACTGAGATCGAGGAACAATTAGAATATCCAGATGACAGGTAGATATGAAATTTGAATAATACTTCTCTTATAAAACATATTATATTTTAAGGAATAACAGCCTGTCGCCGATGAACCAACTGCTTCTGACACTGAGGTTTTTTGCCAGCAGTGGGCACTTGATTCAGACAGCAGATTTCATGCATGTCCATGTCTCCACAGCCAGTAGAGTGATAGCCTATGTATCAAGATTAATTGCATCTTTACGTCCCAGATATGTCAAAATGCCCCATCCTAGGCAGCAGATCAATGTCCAAAATGAGTTTTTCAATATTGCTGGATTTCCAAGAGTTCTGGCATTAATTGATTGCACCCATGTAAAAATTGATTCTCCAGGTCAGTTTATTAATTAAATATTTCAAGTAGTATAACAGGTGTATTTCCAAAAGTACATAATAAGAAACATAATGAAATTTTATTGAATCAAAGTAGCAATGAAATGATGATGTTAACAAACACTTATGTTAGTCAACTGGGTTTTCAAGACATGTAGTATTCCTCATATTGCCAGTATTCTTCAATTAATTTATTTTCATCTTTGTATTATTTCAGGTGGAGATAATGCTGAAATTTACAGGAACCGGAAGTCTATCTTTTCCTTGAATGTTCAGTGTCTTACAGATTCAAAACTCAAATTTATTGATGTAGTTGCTCGATGGCCAGGCTCAACTCATGATGCCACGATATTCGCAAATTCAGCAGTACGAGCAAGATTGGAGAGTGGATATTTCGGGGGAAGTGTTATACTAGGCAAGTAAATCATGGAAATTAAAGTTATTTTGGAAAAATGACAGTGAAGAATCCCTCTTTGGAATTTGTTTAGTTTTATGATTCCATTTATGTATCTACAATGCTTCATACAGATATTGCTAACTCAATATTCAAAAATCCTTTTTCTACACTTCAACCAATAGCTTCTTGAAATTTTATTTTTTTAGGGGACAGTGCCTATCCACTCCGAAGTTATTTAATGACACCTCTGGCAAATCCGGTCACTCCTGGTGAAAACCTTTATAATGAATCACTAATTCGTACCAGGAATGCGATTGAGAGAGTCTTTGGCATATGGAAGCGTAGATTTCCAGTAGTTGCTTATGGACTCAGGGTAAAATTAGATACTGTCATGGCCATAATTGTGGCCACTACTGTCCTCCACAATATTGCTAGGGACATGAATGAGCCAGATCCACCATTGCCTGAGGACATTAATGAAGAAGAACTGAATTATCTAATTCAGAGCCAACGAATTGACATGGCACCACAAGTTTCAGGAGGGTCAGGCAATTTAGTCCAGAGTGAATTCGTTCGGTATTTCACTCGGTTATGATACCTAATATTGATATTTTGTAAAAATTATATTCCTTTCCATTCTGAATAATAAATTGTGCCATGCATACTGTTTGTTATCCTAATTTATTCCACTAGATAACTATTTCTCAATAGAACTTGAAGTGTTACAATATAACTCTTGAAATTGAGAAGTGCGATAAAGTTCTTAGTGAAAAAAGGAAAGATCAATTTAAATCAATTTTATTCATGGATTAACAAACAATTATAAGGAACAAATACTAAGAAATGAATCAATTTCAGTGGGACATTCTTTCCAATTGTTTTTTTTTTATAGCCAAATCAAATTAAGGGATTCTAGTCTGAGTTTGTGTTCCTCTTCAGATTGCTTCCTCTCCTGTTCAATTTTTTTAATTGTATTATCAGCAATAATACATTTTTTTCAGCTAGATATTCATATTTTCGGCCAAAGTATTACCAGCCAAGGTTTTAATTAATGTAGCTGTTGGCCTCCTTCTGTCCGATCCCTGAAATGATGAAAATTCAATAAAAGCAAGTTAATAGTGCTCCGTATGGTGATTCCAAGTTCTAAAGTAACAAAATATACTTAAATAATAAAAAATATTAGAAATCTTACTCTTTTGGGGGTATTTCCTCTCCCACTTTCCTTATTCTTCTGCATATTGGAGAAACTACTTTTTCATCACCAATACCACACTGTAAAAGTGCTGGAGTTGCAGGTTGCTTCAAATCATTGGTGCTGTATCTTTTCCAATTCCCCTTCTCTAATTCTGTATCTCCTGTCTGAAATAAATAAATGTTATAATGTGCAATCCTTTTAATTATTATATCTCACAGAAAAAACTTTGAGAGGTCTTACATCAAACGCTATACATATTCAATTCATCAATCAATATTAGTTGCATACAATATGTATAGCCCGTCGAAGGTTATATCGTTCCAAAAAATAATACAATTCAGTAGTTTATCGGCACAAGGAACCAGAACAAAAACTTATTATTCTTTCAGCGACGTTTCGGAAATTTTATTACGTCGCTGAAAGAATAATAAGTTTTTGTTCTGGTTCCTTGTGCCGATAAAACTACTGAATTGTATTATTTTTTGGAACGATATAACCTTCGACGGGCTATACATATTGTATGCAACTAATATGGAATAATACATTATTACTTACCATTTTGGAAGCCAGTCTTTGTGATTTTGAAGTTTCATCAACGACAAAAGAGTTGGAAGGTTCTCCCAATAAAACTGGTGGATTTTCTACAGTAACTTCCTCTATATAATTCCCCACGGATTCCTCATCTGCGAAGGAATTTGCCTACAATAATTTTCAAATTACTAATTAATTTCAATGAGATATAGAAATCTTTCACTCCGATGCAAATAATCAACTTTGTTAAGGATTATGAAAATACCAACTCACCGAATTTTCGATCACAAATTCGATTGTATCAGAGTTTGCCTCTACAATTGGGCATACTGCATCGGAGTCGAACTGGTTGCAGTGACCCTCCACTGTTATTGGATCCATTGTAGCAAGAATTAAATCATCTAATTCTGCCGTTTTCACTACAGGTTCTGGCAGTCCACCTCCAGTTTTAAAGACTTCCTGTCTGATTTGAGCCTTTTTTTTCCTCATGGCCTGTTTTTTATTCTCATATAACCTCTTCAACTGCTCCATACTTCGATTATTTAAATCCGAAGATGTTCCATTGAATTCGTTAGTAATTTTGACCCATGTTTCATTCTTTTCCGAATTTGAAACAGCATTTGTCTGCTTGTTTTCTAGAATACCCTTATATTGAAGGGCTATTCCAAATAGGTGAGCCACCTCTCTTGGGCTAAAATTTAGTCCCCTTGATCTTTTTTCTTTGGACATATTCGATCACACCACGAGATAAATATATTATGAACTCAAACACTTC
Organism: Propylea japonica; assembly: GCA_013421045.1. Classification (NCBI taxonomy): domain Eukaryota; kingdom Metazoa; phylum Arthropoda; class Insecta; order Coleoptera; family Coccinellidae; genus Propylea; species Propylea japonica. Next base: position 30,775,609 of record CM024242.1, read on the forward strand.
CAGTCTCCCAACCACTACCACTAATCTTAAACCAACGCCAGAGACAACCATAAATAAGATATATATATATAAGACAACGCAAAACGCAACGCTTTCGTCGCTTTCTACCCGCCTCCTCTTCGCCAAAAACAACAACATTTGAATTTACCGCCAAATTTTGGCGGTAAAAATGACATTTAACACGAAAATCACTAGATCGATGCGACGTTGCCATACTTCAAATTTATTAAAGGTCATTTAGTTGAGGTTGAGGAGAATGATTTGGTGCAAATCATTTGAAACTTAAGTTTCAATTAAAATTAAGGCACCCTTTGTTAGGTGACCCTTAAAAAAAGTCGGTGCAAACGGGGGTTAGACATAACAACATGAATTTTCACATATACACAGTTCTAAAAACATTCATAATAAATTAGAAAAATAATAATTAAATTTTCATGTATAATAAAATTATAAATTTTGAAGTGTCAATTTTGTTTTTGTTTCTGACAGTTTTAAATTTCTATGTTGTTGATTTATTCGTCGATTGGACCATCGTAAATATGAAGTTTTCTTTTGATTTTTCCAATAGATACCTATATATACTACTCATTTGTTTGTATCCGTTTTTTTTGTTGATGATATTTTCTGGTTTATTAATTTCAATCATTTCCAGTACCAAACGTTTTTTGTAATTTCTTTCTGTTTTTAATACTTTTGCGTTTTCGAAATTTATTTTATGGTCTAGATTGAATGAGTGACTTGCTAAAGCACATCTATCTGGATAATTTGTAATGTCGGATTTATGTAGTGTCAGTCTATTTTTTAACCATTGAGACGTTTGTCCTATATATACTTTGTCACAATCTTCGCACTCGATTTCATATACTACGTTGCTTTTGAATGGTGTTGGAATTGGATCTTTTAATTTGTATATAGATTTTTACAGTCTTTTGATTGTACACTGCTATTTTCACATTTTCCCTTTGAAATATATTTTTCAATTTCTTTGTCAATCCATTTATGTTTGGATATGATGCAAATGTGTGGCTCTGGATGTTTCGTCATTCCCTGGTCCTTGGTTTTGTGGTGTCTCAGTGGAAAATAATAATTTATTTATCATACCATATGGGTACCCATTTTGTTTGAATATTTCTAGCAGGTTCTTCATTCCATCTTTTACGTATGACTCATGACATATTTTTCTTTATTCTGTCTCGCATTTGTTTTATCATTCAATCTAGACCATAAAATAATTTCGAAAACGCAAAAGTATTAAAAACAGAAAGAAATTACAAAAACTTTGGTACTGGAAATGATTGAAATTAATAAACAAGAAAATATCATCAACAAAAAACGGATACAAACAAACTGAGTAGTATATATAGGTATCTATTGGAAAAATCAAAAGAAAACTTCATATTTTACGATGGTCCAATCGACGAATAAATCAACAACATAGAAATTTAAAACTGTCAGAAACAAAAACAAAATTGACACTTCAATAATTTATAATTTTATTTATACATTGAAAATTTTAATTATTTATTTCTTCTAATTTATTATGAATGTTTTAGAACTGTGTATATGTGAAAATTCATGTTGTTATGTCTAAGTTATTTTATCTAAATTGGACGACAATGTTTAAGGCTGATGTACGATTTTCCATCTCATAACCTCAATTTCAGTAAGACAATTTCCAATGAAAGCTGAATGTTAAATTAAATGTATTTATGTTGTATTTCAGAAGCCCTGAAAAAGAATTGAATAAATTCGAAAGCTTGGCGAAGAAAAAAGAGTACACTTAATTTCTCCAAAATTAGAGTCGTTATACCCTTACCCCTTAAGTGTATATATATATATATATATATATCTCAAAACGAATACTATATATGATTCAAATGTATAATTCAATGAAAATAGCTATCTATGTTTTTGACATCCCTCGATATTTCTGAACAGCCGAAAAAGAATCTGATTAGTCAGTGGCAGATCAGGGAAATTTCAAAATACACTCGCGTGGAGAGGAAAATTTTTGGAGTGTGCTTGAAAATTCATTGAAAATTAGGAGCGAGCGGGGGTGGAGTTATTGGTCCTGTGGGAGGGCACGCCCTCCCTCCTAAATCCGCCACTAATCAGTGGCTTTCAAAACCCAGCAAAGCCGTTAGTGGAATGTTTAATTTTTGCTTGTATGATTTTCGATATCAAGAATGAAATTTTTTCAAGATTTACCCACACAAAATATATATATTATATTTAATTAATATATTTTTATTTCTTGAGGTGGATAATTCAAACTATTTTCCAGGATAAATTCCAATAGTAATTTTTCACTCTTTATTAGCAGGTTCGTCAATTTTTTCCATTTCTTGTTTGAAAATTATTTGTTTAAAATATATCATACTTGAATTGATCCTTAATGTGACTTATAATACACTGCGCAAAAAAATTAACGCACATTCTGAAAATCTTAATTTAAATGAGAGTTAACTCTACATTGACTTTATAACTTATTTTTATGTTCTCTCGGGAAGGTTTTGAACGAAACAAGACACAATAAATAGAAGAAAAATTCAGGATTTCACCGAATCTTATGTGAAAGAAGAGAAATAAACAATTTTCAAAATACTGGAATGCTGATAAGTAATTTAATACTTGGTATTTCCACCCCTTGCTTTAATCAAAGCTCGGCAACGACTGTTCATACTCAAAATGAGTGATCTTAAAATGTTCCGCTCTAATCCTTCCCAGATTTCTCTGAGTTGGATTCCGAAGTCATTAAGAGTAGCTATAAATGATTTTCTGAAGTTCTCAGCCTTCTATTGAGGTTGTCCCAAACCTGCTCAATCGGATTGAGATCTCCACTTTTTGCTGGCCATTCCAAAGACTTCAACCTCTTCAAGGTACTCCTGAAAGATGCGCGCACAATGGGGTCTGGCAACGAAGAAACTCTGAAATAACGTTCCTGAATGGCACTGGTGGAATCGGGACTCTAACGGAAATGGATACAATTGCACTGGAAATAATCGGGAAAGATGCCCCCTGTGATAAGCGGTTTTGGAGCAGCTGAGTCTTTCGAAAAACCCAAGCAACCGAACCGTGAAACTGTCGTAGAGAATAATAATGCTGAAGATATTGCCAATAAAAAAATATCATTTTATGCAGATTTTATCTGGCTTTGTGTGTATTTACCAAGAGTTGAATATATGTATATATTATCTACACTTGTAGAAAATTCCGTAACACAATTATACAAGTGTGAACTTTAAGTTACAGAAACAGTTTACATATGTAGAGATTTTGCCGTAATTACTAGTGCCGTACTTGTAATTACAAGATAGTTTGTGTTATGAAAAAGTTACAAGTGTAGAATATATTCTTACAATTGTAGGACTTGTAGTGCTTGTGTTACAGGCCCCTGATGTGTTCGTAAACACTGAACCCGGGTCCGAGACCCGAGTAGATCCGTCACGTGACTCGATGGATCGAGTTAGTAACCCTGAGTAAGTTTCAAAGTTTCCGAAAACGCCTTAAGAGTGGGAACCACCCAAAAACACTTATTTTTCAAAAAAAAAGATCTGGCTCTAATTAAGAGAAGTGGCACTTGAATAATGAACGATTTATAGATAGTCTTTTTCAATTTTCTCGGGAAATATTGATTTGCCAGTGCTCAAATTGAAACTGTGGCATCACAAAACATCGTAACGAAACAATATGCCAAATATTTGAAATGAAATGAATCAGTATATTAACTGGGCAGTGAACTACATATTTACTCAGCTTTAGAATAATGGGTAGGTTTAATATACCTGTATATCTTTTCAAAAAATCCATACACCTGTATAGAATTGTTTCGTTTCTTTGTTGTTAAGATGATGATGACGAATTGAAAGACCAAAGTGATAATGTGATAAAGCGAGAATAGCTGAATATGCAGTTGACGACCTTGCTAGCTCTGTCTGCTATTTTTAATTATGATTAGACCCCCCGGCCCCCACCATTTAAGAGACTCCAGTATATGAATCACATTTTGCGATAGGAATATCCCCTACAAACTTATCCCCTCCCACTGTAACTGACTCATGCATGACACTAACGGTGCGAAAGAAGGAAGTGTACAGTAGCGCAATACTTCTTTCTTTTATCATTAAATTTATCTGACAGTTGATTCAAGTCCCCCTTTCAAACCATCGGTTTCCAAAGTTCTGTTATTTGGTCGATAGTCTTCCAAATTGTGAAACAAGAAGAATAGAAATAGAATAGCCCCCTACCGTAACAAGATTGCTTCGGCACAAGTGCATCGATAACCGGCTAGACGCATCGCATGTAGTGCCGTTCTTTTCTCCATCCCTTTTCTATCTGCCAATTCTGACGTTTCTGGACGTCACCGGCATAAAGACATTCTGTGAAGTTTTCGCCCAGTTCAGGTTTTTCTAATTCGTAGATCTGTCTGCTCAAACAATGGAAAACAAGGATACTTTCTTAGAAGCAGGTGATGGTTTCGCTAAGGAAAGTCACATAAGCGCTCCCCTACAAAGAGAGCATGATTCCGTGGATGATTTTGAACATTTAAGCCACGAATCTCTCCCACAAAAGAAATTGATCATCACTCTTCTACAGTGAAAAATGAAATAAGTGACTTGCTGATCGACCATTCAGGTGACCTTCATGAAATAATCAATAAAGGAGCTGATTCTGCCCACAAGAATCAAATTGAAAACGTCAGTGCAGTGAAAAGTTTTTCCTCTGAATTAGACGAAGATTTTGGGAAAGGAGAAAAATTTGTCATGGAATCGAATCTGATATCAACAGTGGACGACTTTCCAAGTTCTCATGATAAAGAAAAACTGGATCAATATCTTCAAGGTGCAGCATTTGGAGATAATAAAAATTTCATGTCTGATTATAAAAATAACGATGTTTTGTCACATTCGGCTGTAAAATCTGCCACATACGATTTTATGGAAGCTGAAAAAGGTATAAAAGACACAATTTCATCTAAATTTGAAGATTCTGAGGATAAAAGTCCGAAGCATGGAGATTTGTCAAAGGATAAGCCTGAAAAAGAATCATTCAGTTCTCTGGAAAATTTACTGGCTGATGACTTCAAAGATGTTTCTGAAGAATTTGAACACCATGTCAGTCCACTTGAGGATCATAAAGTGAAGAAAGTTCAAGAGACCCCAAGGGAGACCCTATCCTCAGCAACTTCAAAACCTTTGTTTGAGCCTGCAGTTTCTGAGAAACCATTACCAGAAGTTCAGCCAAAAGAAACGAAGGAAAAGAAGATTAGCCCATCGGTCAAAGAACCTATTGTTTCTTCTAAAAAAGCAGAATCACCTATTGACGTTATCGAAGCTGAGGTCTTCTTCTGTAAAATGGGCTTAGGTAAGTTATAGCTGTCTAGTATGTATATTAACTCACTTGGAAAGATCCTGTTTGTTGTTTTCATATAATTGAATAAGAAACTTGGCTATGAATCATCATTCAAACAAAATTAATCGAAAACATTCGAAAATATTTTTAATTCTTACCGAGTTTTATCAAGAGAAATTTGGTTTTATCTTTATCTATGAATATAAAAAGAAATTGGCAGAGATCATATCTAACTTATGTGAACTTTCCATCAAATTGCTATTGACCGGACATAATTATGAAGTTGGTAAGTATGTACCTATGTTAAGATGTTTTAACAGTGATAGGTAGAAAATGAATTTTATTGATACCGTTATATCAGGGATTGAGTAGATAATATTAATCAGTGATAATAATCAGCAAAAAGTACACTCATAATTTTTGAACGATAAGCATGATTAGCTCTGTACTATGAGTTTGATATTTGTTCATTTCTATCATTGAATATTTTCTACTTCGTTCCTCGAATTTGGACACTTAATTTGATGAGAGTATGATCTTGGGTGAAGTCTTAAATTTTCATGAAAACTGATTAAAGATTTTCACAATCATATTGTAAGGAATTCAATAAGCAATTTTCTTTCTGTAGTATCATAAGCAGCTCTGAAACTATTGAAGATAGATTCATGAATCTAAGTGAAATAATTTTCTAGTTGGTTTCAGAGAAAATACATAAATGGATTTCTTGAAGAATCACATGATTCATGTTGAATTGTGAACATATTTACATGGTTTTTGGGATGAACCACTCATGTGTGGAGCCCAACGTAAAAATCTTGTAGGATTGTTTTACAGTCAGTTATGTTGTAGTTATGAATATGAATATGAAAAAATAAGGAATTCCCTGAGCAGTAGCTTTTGAGTGTTTGTTCTTTGGTGGAGCAATAAAACATTTACCCCAAAATTTTATATGGGATTTCAGGATACCAAATATATAATGCTGGAAATTATTCAAAAAAGGAAATATGTAAAAAATGAATAAATACAAAAATTAAATTTTATGGTTCTAATGATGTCATTCTCTTGAAATTTTGCATGAACATTCAGTATATAAGTTTTGATTCACAAAATAAATTTCACTTGAATCGCTTATCCTGTTATGGAAATATTTTTATATAACTTATTATGAGCACCTTGCAATACAGGGGCCTCAAAATGTATAATTATCTTCCAAGAGATTTGAATATTATAACTGCATTGAAACCAAGTATGATCTGGAAATTCACATCAGAAACAAACGATACTCATGAGAGAGAGAGAGATTCTCTTTACTTAGGAGTTGGCTATTTCTAGCCCTTAACCTTAAATACCCAAATCCAGTATTACGTGCTGTAACTTTTTGACATTTGACAAGTAGAAACTTCGCCATTAATAAAAATGGAACGATACCCGCTTCAAGAACGCATTGAAACCATTAAAATTCACTATAAAAATGGTGAAAATTGGGCAGAGACGGTTCGTAACACTCGAACATTTTTGGGTCGTCGTTAAGCACCTTGTCGGACCGCAATAAAGAAATTGGTGGAAAAAATCGAACTGTGGGGACAAGTTAGTGATTTGAAGAATAAAACCCGTTCACGTCGCTCAAGAACAGCCGAGAATATTGCTGTTGTAGCTGAAAGTCTTGAAGAAATCCCAGGTTTGTCCATTCCTTGTCGTTCTTTGGAATTAGGCATTCCACAAACGTCATTACACCGTATTTTGCATAAAGATTTGGGTCTTAGGCTTATAAAGTTCAGTTAACACAAGAACTCAAGCTACGTGCCACACCAGCAACGAAACAATTGATTTTTTGCGGGAAAAGTTTCTGGACCGTGTTATCTCTCGAAGAGGTGATCACAATTTACCACCATGATCTTGTGGTTTAACACCTTGCGACTTCTTCCTTTGGGATCACGCGAAAGAGAAGATCTACGCCAACAGCCCAGCTAGGAAATTCAACACCTACTATTCCTATGGTGAGAAGAGGGACCACTCCTGGCAGACTCGCGACATTTCTGTCTTCGTGTCTGAGGAGCTGAGTCTCTATTGCACGATGCGGGTGAACAATGGGCCACTAGGCCGGAAAGGCACCGCACGAAGAAGAAGAAGAACAGCCCAGCGTCGATTCAAGACCTCAAAGATGGAATTCGTGAGGCTATCGAGGACATAGGGCTGCCACTTTTCGATTTAGTTATGGAAAATTTCATTGAAACATTAAAAGGATATGGTCCTGTAAGCGTGGTCGTATTGGTCATTTGCCTGATGTTATTTTCCACTATTAACGGCATAGCTTCTTCTTTATAATGACATAAACATCCGATCATTTATGTTGAAAAATGACATTTTGCTTTGAATATCAAAATAACACCTCTTATTGGAAAACTCTTTACAATTCATCAGACAGAATTTTTCGGCCTAGTTGAACAGATGTATAGTCGAGAGAATCACGTGCTGTAACTGAGTAAATCCTGTTGTGTGATTGCAATTATGTAGTCTTGTTTCTCTCTTATCGTTGGGAGTGGCAATATGGTAGGCATGTGTCAGACTGCCTGTAATACTCTATTCAAGTACTTGCGGTTGCCTACTGTAGAGACAAGACTGACAAGACTACATTATTGCAACCAGACAACGGGATTCAGTCAGTTACAGCATGTGATTCTCTCGACTCTTTATCTCTGCAATTTGCCTGCAAAATTCTCTGTCTGATGCATTGTATATCGTATCTTTCCGATGTGAATTTCCACACCTGTATAAAACTCATCCATTTCCCACAACCGTGTAGAAGACTTTATATTGGTGCTTGCTTCAATTTTTTCCTTTGTTATGTGAGATCTTCTCAACACTATATTCAGATTTCTATGTCGCTTATTTTTCATTACTTGTCAACAATTCGCTTCGCCTCATAACACCCATAGATGAAACTCATCTTTATTTCGATCTCGAACCGTTTGTTGCCAAAATTATATCTCGCATATTCTGCCGGAAAACTGAAGCACGTCATATTCGATCACGAAGCCGTTATTTTCGACGATATTAAAACGATCGGATTTTCATGCTGGCAAGGTCTCTATTGGGGCAAAGGTCCACTATTTCCATGAATTTGAAACTGAAATAATGACCGGTAGACGGACGTATCGTCGTCGAAAGTAGAGTTGATAGTACGCCATGATTTGGCGATTTTCAGTCACCGAAAACTGAGGCAAGCGTTTCCTTCTGATTTAGATGTTTTTCCGGACTTTTTCCGACCTTTCAGATTTAAATACCATCCGCATGTCATTTACCGTGTATATTTCTGAATCTTTTACGGTGTTTTGATTCTTGAAGTTTAAACGATTTAGTTATAGGTTAGAGAGGAACATTGGTGTTTTTCGGGAATCTCAGTGACTGGACGCAGATTTCTAGTGCTTTAAAGAGATGTTTTTCGACATTCTGAGTGCCGTTTTACTTTCAGATTATTACCTTTGGACTACGACGTTCTTGTGTTTTGTTATGCTTTTAGGTAGGTTACAAATAGTTCTATATTTAACTCCATTCAATTTAATAAGTCACTTGGGTTGGGAACATTGTTGAAATCTGTAACTGAAACTGAGTTAAGTTGGACCTACTGGAATATAGCGTCAATGTCAAGCAGGTATCAAGTTTTACTGTTCACTTCTGTATGGAGTACGTTTTTATTCAGTTCTGGTAATCGCCTCGGTGGCTGTAAGGGTATGGCGTACGCCTACAAGTACATTAGATTAGATTAGAGGAGGGGCGACAGATCAAAACCGACCTTGCGAGCACCTTGACCTTAAGATCTATTGTGCATCCCCGCGCTGTTTACCAGTCCGGCAGCAAAGTCTCAATGAACTTCACCACCTTTCTGGGGGCCACATCCATTACTTGTTCAGGCTTTAGGAACCTGGAGCCAAGATGCCGTAACCGTTTCTGGTGAACAGCTTCACACTCACATAGCAGGTGTCTAGCTGTCTCGGTGGCTTCTTGACAGAAGCGACATGTACTATCGGGCGCCTTTCCCATGTTTTTTAAGTGATACCTCACAGGACAGTGCCCAGTGAGAGCGCCCGTCAGTTTCCTCAGTTCCAATTTGCTGAGTGAGAGGACTTTCTTGGTCCAGCTCGTCGAGTGAGAGAGAAGTGACTTAGCTTGCTTTTGACCATTGGTCGTACGCCAGGACATAAGCTTCCTCTTTGTTCCCAGTCCTTAATAGCCATTGCCTGATGACTGGCTGGGAAGCCGCAAAACGGTTCTGGTCCAGTGAAGGGGGTTGTCCCTCCTTCCCTGGCCAGTCGGTCTGCCGCTTCATTGCCGTGAATCCCGGAGTGACCAGGCACCCAGATGAGATTGACCTGGTTCTTTTCTCCGAGTAGGTTAAGTGACGTTTTGCATTCCCAGACCAACTTTGACTTCACTTGTGGAGAGTCAAGCGCTAGCAGGCTGCTCTGCTGTCAGATGCTATATAATTTTCCTTTCTTTGGTAGTTGCGTTCCGCACAGAGCGCAACGCACTCCCTTATAGCAAGTGTCTCTGCCTGAAAACCGAAGGACAGAGACCCATTGGTATGGCTAATTCGATTGAGGGACCTACAAGTACATACTTACGAAGCTGTAGATCAGGGTTCGAATCCAGGTGCGGGTATGGATGTTTGTGTATGTCCCAAGTTTGTCCATAAATAAAAATTGTCCTGGATATTAATGAAGTATGATTCAGATATATACTGATGGACAAAATTAGCGCACCACCTGAAATTTTGTTAAATTTCAACAATTGATATCTTCCCAATCTTTTGTCGGATTTTAATGTTTTTGTATTCAATTGTAGCTCTGTTATTTTCGAATTTCCTCCATCAAACAGAAGTTCAAAAAATAAAATCTTTATGTTGTACAGGGCGTTTAAATAATGTCATGTTTTATAGTCAAATTTTAACGTCTTCTGTGGGCAATGCCAGGTTGCTGAGGCATATAAAAACAAAATAGAGTTATTGCCTAGTATCTCTTGAGTATTTTGTTTTTTTAAAAACCAATTTATCTTGGAATCGTCCAGAGATATTCAACATTTTATCAGCTCTTATATTTTATGCATTAGCCATGAATATCTTCGCAACCATTTGTCCGATTAGAATGTTTTTTTTAGTTGTAGTTCTTTTGTTGGCAAACATCATACTAGATACTAGAATGAGATGTGTTGTTATTTATGCTCAAAATATACCGTTTAGTGTAGGTAACGCCATCTAGGGAAGAAGGTTACAAACAGTGACTCAAGAACTGTATTCGTGTTAAATGTTACGTTCTTTGTTACGATGTTCTTTTCTTAATAGGTTATGTGCCCAGAATAAACGTGGTTCCTGTGTAAAAAGTTTTGTGGATTGATAAGTACGGTTTACCAGAACCAGAACAGTTCTTAGCAAGATGGCGAGCAGTTTTCTAGTTAACGTACCAAAATTAAAAGGACGTGAAAACTACGCGGACTGGTCGTTTGCAGTGCAAAACGTGTTAGTGCTCGAAGGACTGGAAAAGTGCATTTCAGAAGTCTCTGAAAGTGATGATGCTAAAGCGAAGGCAAAAATTATTCTAACAATAGATAGTTCTTTGTATGTACATGCGCGTGACGCGAAAACAACCGTTGATTTGTGGACTGCGTTGAAATCGCTGTACGATGACTCGGGATATTCGCGAAAAATAAGTTTATGCGAACTCTCATAAACACCCGGTTAGAAAATTGTGAATCTATGCAAATATACATCGACCAAGTTGTTGGAACAGCGTATAAGTTGCGAGGAAACTGGATTCAAAATGATGATGAGTGGATCGGTTCACTTTTATTGGCGGGTCTAACAGAGAGGTTTGGTCCCATGATAATGGCCATAGAACATTCAGGAATAAGAGTGACAACTGACAGCATCAAACAGAAATTGCTTGACTGTCAAAGTCAGAATAGTTCAAGTGCATTTTCACGAAGAAGTTTTCGACAAGAAAAAGCAATCGAAGGACTCTCGGCCTGTAAGGAATGACATCAAATGTTTTAAATGTCAAAAGAGTGGTCATTTCCAAAACAAATGCCCGGAATGGCAGAAGGAGAGAGAACAGAAAGGTACAAATAATGCTTTCAATGCAGTATTTTTTAGCAAAGATTTCATTTCACAAAGATGACTGGTATTGGTTTCGTGCACGTTTGACAACTGACAGCACATCGGAGGTATAACAACCCCACTTTTCCTATGTAAAGCCGGTCCCAGACAATGCGTGCATTCGGCCAATGTGCCTTCGTAATTCGCCTTCGGGTACCCTCCCAGACACTGCGCCAATCGCGAAATGTTCGACATTCGTTTCTCTGTTGACAAACTTTCGCCAAACGGCCTCAGTATAGAACAGTAGCGAACAGTAAACGAATAATACCTAAAAGCACCGTGTAATCACATCGCACGACTCTGACTGAAGACAGAATAGGCCGTATAGTACGCGTAGATAAACACATTGTCTGGGAGCTAACACGAATGAGCGCGAATGTACTTCGTCTTCCTTTGGTTCGTGCAGCCCGTACCGACAAGACTTCGGATAGAAGGCCAAATGCCGAATGATACCCGAAGTTGAGCTCCCACACACTACGCGAACACCGCCAATGCCGAATATTCGTCAATACACGCATTGTCTGGGACCGGCTTAAATCATAGCAAAACAACGAGAGATTTTGGTTTTTCTCAAGTGTTTCAGTTGATTTATTGCTTCTTTGGACTGAAAAATGTGAAAATGGACCTATAAAATTGTTTAATAAGTTCGGATCATATTCATCGAGGACGATATGTAGAAAAATATCAGTTTTGGGCATTCACCCTTATCTACTGCAGAAGATTTATCTATCTAATGTGTCTTATTCCGATGATAAAATGTATCCTGATATTATTATCAATTAAATCAAGAAGACAAAGAGATTAGCCAGTTTCAGGATTCGTATTTGGACAAGGAGGAAATATAGAACACTATAGGATGTAATTCCAATTCACCCGTTAGAGAAAGGAGATGAAGAATACTTCTTAATGGACAAAATTGTTGTGATAACTTGAGTTTTTATAAATATATGTCCTGAAATCATATCACTGGATTAAAACTCATCTGGATGTTTTTTAATTTGCAGTATATCTTTTGTTTTTTATATGAGACAAGTAAAAGGTAACTGCTATCTCCGCTTTTCACTATTTTATATAATATAGCATAAGCATACTTACTTCTAACTGTGTATTTAAAAATTTTTACAATTACTTATTAGATAATTAAGTTATTATTTATACAAGAGACTATAATTTGTTGGTTTGTATTGAATGATGAATGCTTCACTTTCGACAAAATATTTATTCATTTTTTTAATTTGTATTTACTAGAAATCGTTTTCTACGTTGTGAATAATTGAAATTATTGTTAATATTGATAAAATCCTTCATTTTTTCAATAAAATCATCATGGAATTCATGGGCTTTCATTTCAATAAACAAATATGATAATTTTCCTTCTTTCCATTTATTGAAGAATAAATATTATAAATATCATATGATTCACTGCAGCAGCATTCTATGTTTCCACTGATAATATCAGGATACATTTTATTTCTGAAATGAGTCAAGTTAGATGGATAAATATCTTCCTTCTACAGTTTACAAGGGTGAATACACAAAACTGATATTTTTCTCTACATATCGTCCTCGATGAATATGATCTGAACTTATTAAACATTTTATAGGTCCATTTTCACGATTCACACGAAGATTTCAGTACAAAGAAGCAATAAATCAACTGAAACACTTGAGAAAAACCAAAATCTCTCGTTGTTTTGCTATGATTTACATTGGAAAAGTGGGGTTGTTATACCTCCGATGTGCTGTCAGTTGTCAACGTGCACGAAACCAATACCAGTCATCTTTGTTGAAATCAAGTGAAGAACACTAATTTATAACATAGCCCTGAAGAAGTGGAAATATATCCACGAACGTAGGCAATGTTAGAAAAAGTGTTTCAATCACCAAAAGTCCTACTACCCTGTTAACCTATCATAGATAACTTTTTATAAGCAGAGGTTTAATGCGTAACATCGCCATGAATACAAAAAATAAACAATGCAGAGAATAATACTTTTTTTGGAAATATTTTGTTTGTATAAACCGGGCCCTGGCACTTTGAACACAACAAAAAAAGAATTATCCATTTGGTTCAGTCGTTTGAAAGACATGGCATTTTGACGGTAACCATAGATCCTATTTTATTAATATAGATAAATCTGTATAGCAATATGTTGTAGAGTTTGTATTCCAGTGACCTCCGTTAACATAAAAAATAACCCCTATTTTGTTTACAACCCTGGTTTTTATTGTGTTCATATAATCGCGTATTGTATTGTATTGTATTACCAAAATAGTTGAGCTTAACATAAAATAAACGCTATATTCTAGGTATAACTAGTGTCACAAGCGCAATGAATGGATTTACCGCATAAGCATAGGGTTAAAGCTATAGTGATTGACACCTTAAAAGCATGGATACTTTCAGTAGGCGAATTCGGTTCATTATTTTACTGTAACACCATGGTTATTATTATGAAACTATAGTTGAATTTGGCTTTTTTGGCATAACCTTCAAACTTTCAATAAATATCGATTGAATATCGAGGAGACACCAATTTTGTCGAAATTCATATTTGATAGTCATTGACATACTTCGATAGTAATTGACACCCAGTATGATAGTCATTGACATAATTTCATCTCACTTTTGCATCAATTTTGATTATGATATCATCCTGCTTTCTCTCACTCATACATCCCATTATATGGGTCATTGAGACATTCATACTAAAATAATAGAGAAATAAGAAGGTTTGGACAATTTTATTCCATATAAACTAAGAAATAACAACAAGTATTAGTGATCTTCACATATATTACGATAAAATAAAGTATTGGGGTGCTATCTAGGGTCTTTCATCTGTGGCCCCATATTTCAGAACAGCATTAGATATTTGGCTCTATATTTTGCAGTAGTGTCGATAAGTGTATTATGTTTACTTAAAGATGGCGACTGCACATAATTGCGTATATTTTCCTATTTTGTTCTGTTTCATATTTACATACACATACACATTTACATAGAAGTTTTATATTGGTTGGAAGGTTCCAAGGAATATTTAATTGATGTGAGTAAACCCTCGAATTATTTATATATTAAGGTTAAAGCCTGTGTCAATCAATCACTGTCCTATGAAATATCATTGACACAGTTATTGACATATGGTTTAAACTTAATATATTAATCATTGAAAGGTTTACTTACATCAATTAAATATTCCTTGGAACCTTCCAAACAATGAAAAACGTCTAACGAATATGAAAGATGAAAAAACCTTAGATAGCACTAATAGTTCATTACACTGGCTCAGCCAGGGGGGGGGCTTTGGGGCTGCAGCCCCCCCCCAAAGATTAATTTCTTCGTTATTTCTTTCTTCTTCATTTTTTTGCAACTTTCGTTATTTGTTGTATCATCAAAAATTGTTCAGTTCAGCCCCCCCCAAAACAAAATCCTGGCTGCGCCACTGGTTCATTACATCGGTATATATGTGCACAGTGTCAATCACTATTATCCTATAGAACTTTGTTCAATATTCTCGAAAGTGCAGAACATAACTGCATCATTTCATTCTTTTGACGCTCAATCTAAAGTTCAAAACCTGATGAAAAAAATGTATAATTTCGATAAGTCAATTAGGGCATCTGAGTGGATTCGGCCCTGCGATCGGCACCGGGTCGCTCGATAATCGCACAAACTTCGACTTTGAACGTTACGCGCATGCCCGTTAGAATTTCCGTGTTATCACACACGTCCGAAACGAAGTTCCATCCGTTTCGTTTCCATCAATTAGGTACTCTAGCCAGTTATACAGGCACCCATCATTACGTGTG
The DNA here is from genome assembly GCA_013421045.1 of Propylea japonica. NCBI lineage: Eukaryota > Metazoa > Arthropoda > Insecta > Coleoptera > Coccinellidae > Propylea > Propylea japonica. Next base: position 30,790,922 of record CM024242.1, read on the forward strand.
GTGCGTCGTTTTGTGTCGTCTGAAATTTGTACGTTTGTGAATTTTCGTCCGGGCGAATTCGTGTGCCGCAGTCTGCAGAAATGACCCAGGAAAACAGCTCGATAAAGGAGGTCGCTACGGAGATCGTGGACGACGTCCTGAACGGTGTCAACGAGAAAGGAAATGCGCTCCAAGCCCTGCGATAGGTCCCTTCTTTGTATCTTGTTGCGACCAAGTAGGTACAAATTTTCACCCTCATATTTTGGTCCCGCATTGAGGCCTTTGTTACTTGTGTTTGACACTATTGTCATAGTCAGGACGACGTTTTTACAGACATAAATCGTTTAAATTGATGAATTCTAACTGCGTTGTTGGTTTTAATAAGTCATTAAAAGTGCACCTATGCATGTAGTAACGTTGGATAATGGAAAACTGGGTGATATAATGTCTGGAAACGTTAGGGAAATATTATTTTTTTATGGATAAATACATATGCCGAAGTAACAAGCGAAGCGATGCGTTCATATCAATTATACATACATACATATCTACTTGTTTTTGTGGTGAATTCTGCATCAGATAACCTACATTTTCTTTATGCCCGATGTATCATTACAATTATATCGATATACATTTTTTGGGCTGTAATCCAATATCGATATACAGGGTGTCTGTAAACAAATGCGAGGGACTTTGGGAGATGATTCCTCGATAAAAATAAGCAGGGGTAGTTCATCTAATTTTTTTCGAAATCGACTTCCCTTCCAAGATACAGCCTTTGTAAGGCGATGACGAGTTGACAGTTTTTAATTTTTTTTTTGAGAATCGTAAAAACACCGAGTCATTAAACTAAACATAATATGATTCATTAAGTAGATGTTACTCAAACAATTTTTTTGATCCCATAACTTTATTATTAGGGGTTGAAAATAACAACTACTCATGATTTTCCTGAAAAAAACAATTTTCGAACGAAAATCATGGGGGTCATTATCAACCCCTAATAATAAAGTTATGAGATCTAAAAACTTTGTGTGAGTAACATCTACTTAGTTCTATTATGTAGAGTTTTGTAACTCAGTGTTTTCAAGAAGCCGTAAAAATAATTGAGAAAAAGGCTGTATCTTGGAAGGGGGGTCGATTTCGGAATAGTTATTTTTTTATCTAGTGCGCGAAATGCTACTTTGGTGATCGAGAACTGATTTTTTTAACGAGGCGCAGCCGAGTTAAAAAAAATAGTCGAGATCACCAAAGTATTTTCGCGCATGAGATGCAAACAAAATTTTTTCTACAAACGCTTAGCTTAATATGAAAAAAAATATTGAACTGGTTTGAACTGTTTTTCCAATCAAGTAATTAGGTATTATAACTATGGGCAATATATTCTATGTTGAAAGCAACACTCATTGTTAAAGAAAACGTGGATTTCAAGAAATTTACCAAGTTAAAATATAAAAATCCCACATAGTTTACATGCAGTGTGCGAAGTAAGTATTTCGCACACTACTTCGCGCACGGTGTCATAGTAACGAAGGAAATGAAAAAAAGGGTCACTTCGCATATTCTTGCCAATGCGCGAACCTTGTCATTTTTTGACGTTTGTAGAAAAAAAAATTATGAACTACCCCTGCTTATTTTCATCGAGCAATCATCTCCCAAGTCCCTCGCATTTGTTTACAGACACCCTGTATAGTTTTTGAGCATTGCGGAACAAAAGACAAGAGGAGATGAGGTAAAGTAACTGATAATTTCTCAAAAAAAATTCACCTTTCTTGACATCCCAAAGGTATTCAGTAATTGTTTATTGTTTGATTAATGTTGGAAACAATGTCTCCCACAAAACTATTCATTATAATTTGGAACTATGTACCTGGCATGTAACATGTAACAAATGCATGTACTACATGCATTTGTTACTGATGCATTTCATTTCGAGCTGCTGAGAAGTAAATAAATCACTTTGTTTCATTTGAGACAGAAATTTTCATGTTCATTTCAATCGTCAGCTTGATATGTTTCCAAGTTCACCAAAGTATCACGCTGTTCCGCAGCATAGGCATCAAAATTTAGCAAGAGATTCTTGAAAAAAAGATAGATCTCTATTTTTAATTTTCGCGAAATGAGCCTCAAATTCGGAGACCTCTAATAAGGCTCAGAACATTATTGCTTACTTAAGACACTTCTTCGTGGGCCCCCTTGTCTTTGGTGCCCGAAAACTTGTCGACGTATCTTTATTTGTTGTTTCTCAAAATTTATTATTTCATGAAAAAGCTTTGGTTGTTTGTGAGTGAGTTGTTTTCGAGTAAAACGGATTATTTTATATGGCTCTTACTGACTCTGAAATGGGAGTCCATTTCAAAAAAAATAAAAAATATGAGTCTCCTAAATTTTCTTCAAGACTGACCTGCCTCTTTTCTATTTTCAAATAAATTATTTGCTTATTACTCATGTAGAGTAGATTGTAAATTTGCAATAAGTAATAAAAAAACTGCCCTGTTTAATTTTGTTGCATATAATTCGGGGCACCTTGTTTAGAGACTCATTAATTATTGCATTTTAATCAATGAAATCTAACTTATTGATTTCAAATATTTGGTAAGGCTTAAACCAAATAAATACCAAGAATAACAATTTATAATTTTGCTACCCATTTCACGAAATCCTCCTCAACATTTAGTAAAATTATTGCAAATTACTCATTGTTTACGAGAGATCTGAGTGTCACGGTTGGGAGAATGATTTAACAAAGGTCAAAACATCTACAAAAGCTTTGATTAATTGTAACTACACGACTGACGTAACGTCTGAGCTTCACAACATTTGCGGTAATATTCCGTAGGTATTCAAGCAATATTGTGAAATGCGACTCAAACGAAAATTGGTCTTTCGAAAGCACGCAGTATCCCCCTTCTTTGTTTTTGATACCACGTAAATATTTACCCTTATAAAATCACCCTCAGTGCCTCAGTGTTGTGTAACCTTTCAATCCATATGAACAAAACGAGAGCATTGTGTATAAAACCAGAATATTTGAATTAATGATATATTATTTAATTATTCAGAGCAATTAGTAATGCACATAAAATGACACCTTTCCGTGTAGTGGTACTAGATATTATCTAATTGAAAAAAACTGGGTTAATTTCGTCTCTGGAAACTTTGGAAACATAGGTATTAATTTTTTATGGAATAAATACATAAGTATACCGAAGTAATAAGGTGATGCACAAATATTTTTAATGACCGAGTTAATCTTGTTTTTTTGCATCCTATAACCTCAATTTTTTTTGTATCCCATATTATGTATTATACGTCTCGGTTGCAAAGAGTAGATTATAAAGTTAGATATTATACCGATATAATTTTATCGAAATATAAGTATAATTCAGATAGACCAAAATCGACTAAAACTAATTGATTCATTAGAAGTAATACGAAAATTCATAAAATAAACTGTCGCAGCTGTTACATCAGAGTAATCTTTCGAAAATAATTTTTATTTCAGACACGTTGCGTCAAAAAGAATGAAACATATTTCATTTCGACCTTGAAATACACACGAAAATTGAGAAATCTATGATATAATTAACTAGTTAATTAATGACAGCGACCTATGGTGAATATATTTTAATATCTTTTTATCTGATTCAATATTTCGAGAGTATTGTCGCAAGGTTAATGAACGAGTTGATTACAATATTTTTCCGTTGACCTCATTATGAATTGATAATGAATTCTTGATTGAAATACATTCTCATTCTGCACAAGACATTTGATATAATATAAATGTTCCAATCGAGTTATGACTTCACTCGTATTGCTTCTGAATGCTCTGTGTTCAGTTTCTCATAAAAATTGCACATTAAAATGGATCATTAAATCAATTTATCCATGTCATCTCACATAAATGGACTCAAAAGAATATAAAATTACTGTCAATTGTTTTTCAAATGCCTGCTTCTTCATAGTTCCTTAATATTGATAGGTAGATAATTATGAAATCAAAACTCCAGCTGTAGGTACCAAATATGAAAAAAAAATTTCAACTTTGGAAACTTTCGAACAATATTTAGGGAATGTATAATAGCGAAATAAACAGTCAAAGTGACAATACATATCTCAAGAATGCGAATGTTTTTTGTAGTTAATTATGCATTTGATTTTAGTTCTGAGGAGAACTGAATTTGATTCTTTCGTTATTTTATTGTGCATTACCAACATTCAAAAATCTGATAGTTACCAATTAATTTTTCAAAAGATTTTTGTTTTGAGCTTCTAACTAGAGGATCTATTACTGTTTCATTCAAATGAAAACATGTTTTATTACACCACTTAACATACTACAGTAGCGGATACATTATTTATATTTATTTGAAGAAAATTCAACTTTCGCGTCACTACAAATTCAGTTGTAGGGGTTATTTTGAAATGGTTTCAGCCTTTGAAACTTCAGACATATCTGAATGTAATGAAAAAGATAGAGGTAACAACATATAAGATTTCACAAAAACTTTATGAATCATACAACTGTTTGGTGATGACCTTGTACAGGTCAAAACAACAAGTTTTCATATAAAAATGATAACAGAACTGACCTCACGCTAGGAGCTTTGGTAACACTTGTGGTCATAAAATGTCAGTTTTATCGAAAACGATTCACTTGTGAGCAATGAATCAAGACTACTTTTTTATGTAAAACACATTGGCGCACCCGAATTTGCTGTGTAAATGCAAATTTTTCCAGTGGTATAAAAGTTGGGGGGTAAAACCTTTGTGCAAATTCAATATCTCCGTCACTGGCACTTGTAATAAAACCAGTAAAGTGCAAGAAAATAGCTATTGTTAGTGACAATGCGTATACAAAAACTCAATTCTGTAATTCATATGGTTCCTAAGATATTAGCAAAAGACTGAAAAAATATAGATTTCTGACACCCTGTATCGTTGAAGATCAGGAGGAAAAAATGTTGGAGGGCAGTGGCGCAGGCAGGATTTTATTTTGGGGGCGGGGCGGGGGGCTGAACTGAAAAATTTTTGATGATACAGTGAATAACGAAAGTTGCAAAAAAATAAAGAAGAAATAAATAACGAAGAAATTAATATTTGGGGGGGCAACCCCAAAGCCCCCCCCCTGGCTGCGCCAGTGTTGGAGGAAATACAATGTTATTTTGTCATGACGAATCTACAGATGACCGTTGGTACACTTATTTCGGAACACCCTGTATATGTCATAATCGCCTGTAATTTGCTTCTACCATGTTTTGTTAGCTTGTTCATAGCGAAACTCTTGTTGACGTTGTCAAACCAACATTTTTTTTCTCTGAGACATTTGCAATGGAAATTTTATTTCTATTATTGTATTTATTGTTTATTACCAAAAACTGAATAACGCCAAAGTTCGGAGCAGTGGTTCAGTAAAAACACAAAATATCTGTTTGCTATTCGCATTGTAGCAGTGCGCACAAGAAGTAATTATTTGAAAAAATTTTTATTCGAATTGAATGGTGAGTACCATTAAATTCCACATAATAATACAAACTTTGCCACCAAAATGTCATTTTTCAATGAATTGAAATAATATATCTAATGGAAAAAATCTTTAAAAAATTGGGTTAGGACCTTGTGCTTGAAACTGATCATTCCTTATCCTAAGATATGATGTAACATTAAGTATTGGATGCGAATCAAAGATGTAGAAACAGTCGATTCGTTACTTTCTTCACTGCTGAAATTTTGTACACCTGATTACTACAAGCAAATTAATGTTACAATGTAATCGTCACACAATTTTTTTTACCGAAAATTAAACATTTTAATTGTTGGATATCATTCCAATTAGATTTTATCATTTTGTTTCACCTAAGCAAATAAAAAATTATAATTAGTCGAATTAATCAATTAAACCAACCAACAAACCGGAAATTTATACAGTGTATTTTTTGAATACATAATATAAATTCGATGTAAATATTGATATAACAATTAGTAGTCATTCATAATCAAATTGCTGAAAGGCAAAACATATTCCTTAACGAGTTTTTTTGCTTTAGGAGAAAAGTTTTGGATAAAAAAGAAAAAAGTATGGCAATAAATCACACATCATGTAGATAAAAAAAATTATTTATAAAAATTACAATAAAAAAATAAATGAATAAATAAATTTGCGAAGGTGTAGAATGTGTATTGAGGCTGGAGGTGGCCTTTTTGAAAACCTATTGTGAATTTTATAAATAAATTTTTTTTATCTTCATGATGTGTGATTTATTGCCATACCTTTTTCTTTTTCTTATCTAAAACGTTTCTTCTTATGCTAATTTTCATTGATTTTTAGCATTTTATATCATAACTCGATCAGGAAAATCTTAAAATGGCAAAAAATAATTCTTGAGTAAATGTCTAGTTCTTTGATTTTTTCCACCTCGCTGACTTTGAAGGCTAATTCTAGCAGAAGTAGACTGTTGAGTACCATTTTTTATTAATGATTCTGAAAGCTGAGTGTTGAGCGCAGTTTTTAAGCCTACTGAGAAACCATGAAGTAGCCTGTTTACATTTTTAATTTAAATTTGAAAATTTAGATCATGATCCAAAATACGTAACTTTTTCACTTGAGACCAACATTTCTCTAATTTTTATCAAATTTACGATGCTGGTTATTTTATGTATAAAAGTGCATTTCATGGCAATTTGTTTACAAAAAAAAATATATCAGAAAACTCTTGTACTTTTTTTAATATCTTTTTCAATATGGTCAAGCTGAAAATTCTCAAAAGTTCATAAAAAAATTCATAACTCGGAAACCGTGAAAAATCGCGCAACATACATGGGGGTGATTCGAATACCCCATGAGACGAGGGACCTGTTTTTTCTTTTGGACGTCAATCGCCGGCCACCCTGTATATTCAGTATCAATCTCAAGTTTATACAAAATTTTTAAGTAATAGCCCCATTGCTCCACCAATGAACGACAGCTCGAAAGCACCTGCTCAGGGCTTTCCTAATTTTTTTTCTGAGTTATAGGTAGAAAAATGTCAGTTCCATATAGTATATAACGTTACTAGCAAGGTAAGAGGGTTTTTACTGGCGAATGGAGGATATAATTGACGAGCCGCAGGCGAGTCAGTTACCTCCTTGAGCCAGTAAAACCCGTTACCTTGCGTGTATTGTTTTATATTTTATTTGTTTCTCGTTTGTAAAAAGGTGAGATAAATTCCAAAAAAATCTCAATAATTTGTCGCAAATGTCGTAAGCTATTTATGATTATGACATGGAAAATTATGACAACTGTCAGTGGCTTTACGAGAGGAAAGTCATTCGAGAGTATTTGCTAATTTCTGACGAAAAAGGCCAGATCCAAATGAAACAAGGTATGAATATCGTTTTTCAATACTTTTATAACGTTTAATCCTAAAAATATTCGTTCCAGGAACGATGAAATTAGAAGGATAAATGAAATTAGAAGCAAGTACCTGAAAAGGAAAGCGAATAGATACGAATAAAACAAGGCACAAATATCGTTTTTGAATAGTTTGAGAACGTTTATTGAGAAATACATTTGTTCCAGGAACTCTGAGATTAGAAGAATAAATTAAATTAGAAGCAAGTACTTGACAACTTTCAATGTAAATAATACTACTAACTTGTAAAAGTTTTACAAGTTAACTGTCAATTTTACAAGTTAGTGACTTGAAAAAATAAACTTCCTTGATTAATATTGTGTTTTTGGAAACTGACGTTTACAAATGAGAAACAAATAAATATATTAACGACTGATCATGTATGTAAACGTTTGACTGCTACACAAACTTTTTTTTCGAAATTCTTTGTATTCCGTGTCTTACACACTTAAATTCATCTCTCACGACTTGATAGAATGTAACAGCTCGAGACTGGGCAATTATGGTCTTTGAACCTGTTACATGATAAGATCCTTGAATCTTGTACCCTGAAATATCTGTCATAATTCCTCGAACAATGGAATATCTGCCACTGATAATTGCGGTTTGAGGACGTCTATAAGTTTCTTGTTGAGTATCTGAGAAATTATTGTCAGCTATGAATGCGTAGATAAATTTGTATAGGGAATTTTACTTTTCTAACTTATCTCCCATGCTAATTTGTTATCTTTCAATGTATTCTTATCACAGAGTTGTAATTAATAGCATCTTTTGTATTTAATTTTCAGTCTTGATTATATTGGAGTGCATATATTAATAGCAATTAATGAAGATTGAATTCAGAAGAGAAGAATATTATTTGTCTATATAAATTTGCACAATTATACGACTTCCTGTTTGAAATTACTTTGTGAATAATGGGAATGAAGTAGTCTAAACCGGTCTTCGCACGTTCTACCTCAGTAGTATGACTAGTCCGAACAATTTGAAGATATCGGGGCATTTAAGTCATTAATATGGAGTTAAGTACATTTTAACCAATAACTTGTCGTTGACGTGAAATTTTTGAACATTCATGGGAATATTATTTTGAAAGCATTCGCCAGCTGTCGTCAGGAAAAAGGAAAGCAACTTTCATTTTAAGAAAGTGACGAAAGTTGCTTTTTTGAAAGTTAAATGTCTAAAGTGTTTTTCCTGACGTAGGCTGACCGAAACGTAGATCAAAATAAGCAGAAGTAATGGAAATAACCCAAATAATATTTCAATTAATAACTTTTCTCATTTCTTGAGCGCTCGTTCTGCTCAAATGTCTATAATTTTCGAATTTCGAGCCGAAAATGGCCTCAAACGATAGGGTTCGACACCCTGATGACGAATCCGTGGTCAAATTGAATTGTGTCCGTGGGGCCGTCCTTTAGCACGATAACTTTCGAAGGAATTGTCCTAGGGAATTTACAGGATGAGTTCGGTTCGTAAATGTCTCGGTTATGTTTTTTAACCAGCCAAATCACCAAATTTTTGTTCCTCAATATCTCGGACAAAACAAAATCAATCGAAATGAATTTTTCGGCCACATGCAAGATGCTCATACTGAGCCTCATGCAAAATTTTGTAGCCATGGTCTTAACAGAACCATAAGAAATTCAATTGGAATATCCGATTCGAGTGAAATTTATTTTGTGAATGAAAATTGATATACTGAATGTTCATGCAAAATTTCAAGAGCATTGCATTATTCGGACCATAGAATTCAATTTTTTGTCACTCATTTTTTACATATTTCATTTTTTAAATATTTGATTTTCCAGAACATATTTCCGATCGCTTTAAAATTCATATATATTCATCAATCTCAAGTCGTATACAGTATGTTGAGGTAGAAGTCTCATTGCGAATTAAGCTTACTTTTACAACTTATTCATAATTTCCGTAGAATCTTTAGTTTTAACAGGAATATAATGCAATACTGCCACAATTTGTTATTTAGGCTACTTCTGTCAGATGAATTCAAACTTCCTTCGACAATTATTGTCGTTTATATCGATGACAATATCCAGATCAATATATCTGGTGAACAACAATATACAATTTGCTTGGATAGATCAAATTTAAATATTCTGAGTACTTTTGGTTTCGTTTATTCTCCAATGACTTCCTCAAATCATCCGCTTATGAAAATTAAATTTATTTACGGAGAAATATAGCATCGTTTTCCATAAGTTGATTAGCCCATGGATCGAAAATTCGCTTCTTGTGCCAAAGGTCTAGAATCTTGGCGTGGTATGAATTTTCATTTAGTTTTCCTTCTTTTTCGAGTTAATTTCTTCATTAATTGAACTATAATAGAGAATTGAAGAAAGCCCTGATGTGAAGTTATCAAAAGTTTTTGCGCAAGAGTTCATATTGGAAAATGAATCTTCCAATTCATTATCATGAGAGCTATTGGTTGTTCCCTTTTATTTATGAACTAGCGACCCGCCCCGGCTTCGCACGGACATGACATTAGAAACCTCAAAAATAACAGTACTTCTCCACTATTTAATGGATGTTATTATACATATAAACCTTTCTCTTGAATCACTCTATCTATTAAAAAAAACGCATCAAAATCAGTTGCGTAGTTTCAAAGATTTAAGCATACAAAGGGACATAGGGACAGAGAAAGCGACGTTGTTTTATACTATGAAGTGATTCTACTTCAACCTCATTTGAAAAATGAAACAAATATTTTGGATGGCACTTTGGAAGCATTGTTCAGGCGTTAAACAATTCATGATAATATGCCTGCCCTTATGAACAAAAATATCAACACAGTTTGGCATTTTCAACTGTCAAACTATTGATAACAGAACCATAGAAATATCCCGCCCACCTGAAAAAAAAAACATCGTTTCATGCTGAAAATTAAAAGTACTAGACAGTGCTACCCATTTTAATAATTAGTTTTCTGATCGATTATGGAAATGTGTAACATGAATGAGGAAAGTATGGCTCAAGATTAACTCCCTCACTAATTGTTATAATGAAAAACTGCATTCTGATATATTCATTCTTTTTTTCAGATACATGGTTCAATCCTGAAAAACTCAATCCCAAAGGTAAGTCATATAAAAATTACTTCTTTCATTTTGCTGCATGATACTAGTTCATTGAACGAGGAATAGAAAGGATATGGATTAAAAAACGTTAATGATCCGAAAAAATATGAATAAAAGTTACATTCAAGAATTTAGGGATGTTAACTGCAATTATGCGAAATCACTGCTGCATAAGCTATTCGTATTTGAATAATTATTTAATCAATATCCGTGCAAATAATTATTTAATAATCTAATTATAGTTGCGGTATCTTGCTCTAGAAGATTGATTAAATAGATTATTGATAAAACGAACGTTAATCTACAGAATATGAAATTGCCAATTCATTTGTTACTCGAAATGATTTTGAAATAGTATTATACAGGGTCTGTAAACAAATGCGAGGGACTCAGCGACCTAATTTTTTTAGGAGCCCTGAAAAACACTGAGTCATAAAACTATACATAATAATTATGATTCATTAAGTAGATGTTACTCTACTACCCATTCAATTCTGGAGAAAAAAGTCTATTGTAAAATTCCGGTATAGTCTGTACTTTTCTCGGAAAAAATAAAAACTTACAAGCAGTTATGATCACTGTTCATTCAATTTCATCGGATGCTCCATAGAATGAACATTCTGAGATATTGTTTATGCTCAAAATTGGTTTTGACAGAAGAAAAAAGATTTTCTATGATCCTTTCTACAATTTTTTGTTCCATAAGAGATTTTTTTATTAAATAAAAATATAATATAAAAATGGTTGTTTATTCGAATTTGCATTTGGCAGATATGCACTTCTGCTTTTATCTCCTGTCATAGACATACAATATTTTAGAATATTCAATATTCATTCTATGGAACACTCATACGAACAATGATCATAACTGCTTGTAAGTTTTTATTTTTTCCTAGAAAAGTATCTACTATATCGAAATTTTGCTGGTGAATTTTTTTTCTCCAGAATTGAATGGAAAACAATGAGAGAATTTTATTTTTCGAAAATCCATCCCACGAAAACAATTTTTGAACGAAAATCATAGGAAGTTGTTATTTTTAACCCCTAATAATGAAGTTATGAGATCTGAAAAATTTGTGTGATTTACATCTACTTAGTGCTTCATATTATGTATAGTTTTATGACTCGTGTTTTCAAGAAGCCGTAAAAAAATTAAAAATTGTCAATTCGTCATCGTCTTTTGAAGGCTGTATCTTGGAAGGACGGTCGATTACGAAAAAAATTTATATGAACTACACCTCCTTATTTTCATCGAGGAATCATCTCCCAAAGTTCCTCGCATTTGTTTATGTTTAATTTTCTTTACCTCTTTGAAGTATTTTTCTATCCGATCGATCACATGAAATATTCAGAGTAGGTGCAGGATCTGATGAATTACGAGAAGCTAATGAACAAAATTGGAGTTACTGAACATTGAAGTTTGTAGAACTTTAAACACAATCAGCTTGAAATTTCCCATTTTCTGTAATGTTAATGAAACAGAACTATGTATACAAAGTGAATCATCCGAAAACACCACTGTCCAACTGGACGGCAAAATTCTCTCTTTGATGTGTTGAATATCCTATATTTCCGATTTGAATTTCCATACAGGTATAAAAATTTTGTAACAGAAATTAATTAACTATTCTTAACGTAAAAAGAACGAAATTGTGAATTAGGGTAAAAGCTATAGTGATGGACACCTTAAGGGCATGGATATTTTCAGTAGGCGTTTTCGGTTCCTTATTTTACAGTAACACCATGGTTATTATTATCGAACTGTAGTTGAATTTGGTTATTTTGGTATCACCCTCAAACTTTCAATAAATTACAATTGAATATTCGAGGAGACACCAATTTCATCGAAGTTACATATTGGATAGTCATTGTCATACTTGACAACTGAACCTCCCATCCTATGTATTCATAAATTTCTTCACTGTAATCATTGTCATATTCTATGGAAAATTTCCGTTCCAACTGTATGTGAACGAAAATATCTCGTTAAATAAATACAATTATCTGAATGCAATTTTATCGTCTGTAGTTACAACAATATCAACATTCGTTAAATAAGTACTATTTATTTATAGTTGTTCGCCATAAATGTTGATTATTTTCTCAAAATGTCAACATTACAATTCTATGTTTTTCGAAGAAGCTCCTTTTTAAAATATTATTGAGTTTTATCACCTTTTTCGTAGCGCGCTTGTTCCTTAGAAAATCCTTTTGTGGGCGGGTGCTCGAGTTCTTCCTGAATATTTATCAAAGGCTAAGAGTTATTCTGTCTGGCTGACCGTAAACACTCTATATTCTGAATGGTACAAGCTGGATACTTGAGAAATTTCAGGGTATGTACAGCTTGAGTTGAATCGGTGGGAAGATTTTTGAGTTATGTAATTCAAATGTTTTTATCGAATATTATCAAAATTATGAATTCATTCAAATTTTATATTGATGGCCAGTTTAACTTTGTGACGAAATGACCTAGCGACTTGAAATTTTCAAGGTACATTGTGGTCAGAATATGTAGGTCTAAGATGAGATCGGTAATGGCCAAAATCGGTCATTTGACCGAACTTTTGAAAACCATTTGGTTTTCTATCGTTTCAGAGAAATTTGAACATCCATTTTTCGAATATACCCCATACTAGAATTCCTGCCGGGTATAAGCAATTTATATCTACATATCTGCCCACTTATGACAAAAATATGACGTTCAAAAATCAATTTATTACTTACATACTCACCTGGTATAACATATTTCAAAGAGTCTCCGAATATTAAGAAAATGTACTGAATTTTAAAAGTTGAGTTAAAGTTTGTCACATGTTTTTTATCATTATTCCGAAATTGAATTCCATATTTAGAATGAATTACCACTATTTAAATCTATGGGAGAAGATTACCCTTCAGTAGAGTCCTTTAGCGGTCTTAGAAGAACAGGAGATTCGAAAAATCATCACTTGGAACACCAGACCTGGTTTAAAACACCCTCCTGGCCCAAGAACAATAATTAATTATTTTGTATCTGAATATTGAAGGTATTTATTCGAATAGTTTTGAGTTTCAATTTTGTAAAAACGGCGAGGCATAGGGTTTTTCCACTGAGGTTTTTCCCTGTGCTCTGGTATCATACGCCAGATTAGTATGGTACCCCGTTTTGCACCTACCTCAGCAATGTACTTTTTTGTTTCATGTATTGTATCTTGTTAGCTCTCAATTCAAAAGAATATAATATACCATTCGTTTTAATATTTCAAGAATCGAACTATATTAAAAAATGCTCTTTTCGGACATCCCTTGGCATTGGCCTGTGATTCTCGTTTGATATAGCAAAATCAATTCACCATATTTTTCACTTTCAGCACACCAATTTGATTCTTCGAAAAACGCTCACTTATAGCAATGACTTTCATATGCATATTATAATCGTTTTGAAAACGTACTAATATAATTTTGCATTGTCACCAATCCATTCAAGATTTCGCTCCTTATCTATCAATATCTATTCTATATTTTGATAACATGTCCTTTGAATGTATATTTTTGGTGCTTCTTTCTAATCACTCGATATAAAACTTAGAAATCTAGCAATTTTGGTTCAGTGCCAACTGGTTTCTCAATTGTGCTAATAAGTGTTAAGTTTTGACCAAAACAAAGCTAAACAAAAGTGAGTAAGAAGAACGTTTCTGTTTCAATTTAAAAAAATTTTTTTCAATATGTATTTGATGAATGATCCATAAAATTCTATTGTAATCACTGAATTCTGTGAATGAAATCAAAGCTCATATAAGTTCATACGAGTTAAAACATATTCAAATTCAACTTCAGAGGTTCCTTCAATAATTCCGTTGGATCGCTTATAATCGGTTCATTAATTTCAATGTGAAACAACGCTGTTAAACATTGATTGATCAAAACATATTTTTTTTTGTACAACTGCCAAAAAAACTTGACTTTTCTTCATCACTATGTATGCTTAAATGATTACTTTTTTTTCACCGTTAAAATGGCTATTTATGATATAAGTGTTAAAAGTGACGTTTTATTTTGTGAGTGAAAAAGTTTGTGAAATGAGCGGAGCGAATTAAACAATTTCACGAACAAAATAAAATCAGTTTTAACACAAATACTATACAATTTGTTTTGTACAACTGCCTTATTTTGATGATGAAATGGGCGAATTTGCAATGACAATGAACTTCAAAATGATATGAGTGTTAAAAGTGACGATAATTATCAATTTTAACAATGTTTGCTATCATTAAAAGTGTCACTTTTAATGGCAGTTGTACAAAATAGTATATTATATTATAAGGATTAAAAGTTCATATTTTTTTTACGAGCATTTTAGAGATTTTAGTTGCGAGGCGGAGCCGAGCGAATGCAAAATTGCTAGTAAAAATAGGCACTTTTAGTCTGTATAATATATACTATTTTTTCTACAACCAAGCCAAAATTAAAATAAATTTGGCGATAGCCAAATAATAATAAGTATAATAAATAACTATTTTTCACCGTCAAAAAAAGAATTCACTTTTTTTCATATTTTTCTATAGTAACGATGCAGAAAGATCACTGGATGCATTCAAATATTGTATTGGAGGCATTATCTGTAATAATTATATTTCAGACCATGTAAATTCACATACACAGTCGTAAAAAATGTTGTTTGTATTTCTTGCGTTTAAAATTCGTGTTATCATGGCATATTCATAGTAGGAGAGCTGGCACGAATTTTTGGGTAGGTATTTGAGGCAAGCTGAAAACTTGTCAGATGCCTCTCCTATTATATCCCAACTCAGGATTGCAGATCTGGCTGGTGAGTAGCGGGGATAAATCAACCCCTACATTTTTAATGGCCTGGCAGGTAGAAAGCCCTACCGAAATGATCTGTCTTTTGGGAATCTTATTTTTTAGTTATAAGTAACACTCCATTAAAATTTCAAGCTGCCTCAAAAACATTTTTTATAATTTTTTGCAACATATTTTTGCACGCGTCTGGCAATGTTAAAACCCTGATTAAATTATTTGGCAGCTTGAAATTTTAATGGAGTGTTACTTATAACTAAAAAATAAGATTCCCAAAAAGACAGATCATTTCGGTAGGGCTTTCTACCTGCCAGGCCATTAAAAATGTAGGGGTTGATTTAGCCCCGCTATACTCACCAGCCAGGTCTGCAATCCCGAGTTGGTATATAATAAGAGAGTAATCTGACAAGTTTTCAGCTTGCCTCAAATACCTACCCAAAAATTCGTGCCAGCTCTCGGACTATCAGGTGTCTCTCATATGCCATGAAAAAAACACTCATTTTACTCACTTAATACAAAAATAACTATTATGCACTTCAGGGATTTAATTTATAATTATAATGGTTTATTTCAGTTCCTAGGGATCATAATATGTGCTTTCTCTGTAGCTTTCTCTATGTTCAGTTTTGAGACTTCGAATTTCATCGGTTTTTGACAAAAAGCATATATAATTTTGGTTTATTCATCATTCTCCCTTTTGAGAAAGTCAGTAAATTTATGATATTTGCTTCTAAGGAAAATGTTCCAATAGTTATCCATATTCCTGATATTTTCGAAAAATAAATTGTTCGTTTTAAGAATCTCAGAATTTCTCACAACCCTCTGTAAAAATCCCCTACATAAACCACGTTTTTATATGACGTCGTAATTGAAATGAAGGGAAATCCTAAATTCAATGCGTTGTTTGCATTGCTGTATTCCTTATACCCTTATCATTATTCAGCTCGTCCAAAATAATCGTAAGCTTTTCTAGAGCTTTTTAACGCCACTTAATTTGTGTAGGTTATTATGATATGGATGGGGGCTCTTAGGTGTAGTAATGAAGAATGTTCAATAATTGTATTTCGAATATATACCGTATTGTAGAGGTAATTTATAATGAAGACGTTTATTGAATCAATAGATTCAGTTACGTTTTGGTCTAATAATCTCGGACTCTCCTTTGTGATCTTTTTCTTGGATGTGAAGAGAAGAGCCCAAGTGCATCGAGATGTTTCAATTTATTACTCAATATGTAATGGGAGGACGGAGATTAATAAAAAATATAAAGCACCGAAATTAAGTCTGAATTTTTCGCGCATACTGTTAGTAAAAACTATTATACTAATTAGTTCATTTTCCGTAGATCTATCTCAAAATAAAAGGTGATTTGAATGTGTGGGGAAATTAATCATTAATGGTCCATTTTAATTCCCAATTTCTTCTATTTTAATGTGTAATCCTCATGGCAACCGTTCACAAAGTATTCAGAAGCAATACGAGAAATGTCAAAACTCTACTGGAACATAGATACATAAAAATTTTATGATGTCAAATGTAAATCTTGTGCAAAATGATGATGTATTTCAATCAAGAATTCATTCACAATACATTTTGAGATCGTCGGAAAAATCTTGTAATCAATTCGGTTATTAATCGTGCGACTAATGGTCTCGAACTATTAAAATATCTTGATCATTAGTCGCTGTCTTTAATAACCTAGTTGATTAAATAACTATTACTCACTCATTACAATATTCGAGGCTACAACATACCCTTTAACTTAAAATGTCTTAATAAGTTTACTTCTTCCTCTGAGGTTTCATTAATGAGTGAACCATGATTCAAATGAAGTTGCATGTTCAAGATAATTTTCAGTGAAAAAAATTTTCTTCAGAATCTGATTGTTTTTCGCTTGAATCAATATGAAATGCACCATTCTGATCATTAAAAAACGAGCAACACTTAAATTCAAAAAATTGCACATTTTTTATGGGCAATATTTTGGTTGTTGCCAATAAAATAAGTTGACCTTGAGTAACTACTCTTTTCGAAACATAATAGATATTTTAACAAATGGAGGCACCTAAAATATTTCCGTCGGGATATTTTTTCATATAAATCTAATAGGAAACTTTAAAATTGGAACAAATGCGGTGTGGCTATCGGCGTATATCAAAAAAGTTTTTTGGTTTTACTATTTACGTACTATCGCAATCGATTTTCCTCCTTATTTTCCTTATCTTTGAAAATTGTTTTATTCGACATATATGTAGTTTTTAGGAATTATTTCCAAACATATTCAATAGTTCTATTCTCAGAGTAAAAATTAGTTTTAAGGTTATATTTCATTGCTCCTCATATGAAGGCCAATATACATATGCGGTCAATAACAAAAGCAGTCGCTCGGTATGATAATTGTTTTTATTGACTTTCTTTCCATTTTCCTGTTAAAAAACTAGATATTCTGGTTTTGTTTTTCTGAAACATCGTACAGCATTCCGGGATTTTTATGTAATTATTGTCTGCTATTATGTAACTGTAGTTAAATCGACCTAGCCCCGGCTTCGCACGGTAATATCTTCGAAAATATTCACTCAAATCATACGTCTGAATAGTCTGAATTTTGGTACCGTCCTACCCTATAAGTAATCCAAGTAAAACTGTTAAATAAAGACAGTTGCATCAAAATGTTATCATAAATTCCCTAAATTATGGCGCCTATCGACCCTCTAAGTTAGAAAAGTGACCAAATACTAACTTGAAGTCTTAGAAACACTCAGTTAAAAAAAAACATCAAAATCATTTTAGTAGCTATGGCGTCATGCCCTTCTTGACACGATCACGCGATTTCCGCGGGAATGAGATATTTTCCCGCCTTAAAAGTAGCCTGTGTCCGTGCCTAGGATCCTATCTTTATATGAACCAAGTCTTATAAAAATCCGTTCAGACGTTAAGGCGTGAATGAGGTAAACTTTTGAAACAAACGATTGAAAATCACTAACCTAATAAGTCTTCTGCCTACTGCCTACGCCTTGTACGATAGCATGAATATTAATAGCCCATATCCTTTTCTAGGTTACTATCTATCACCTAACTAAATTTCATCAAAATCCGTTCAGCCGTTTAGGAATGATAAAGCAAAACTCCCAGCAAAAACCATAAAAAAAATCACTCACTCAATTCAGTTTTCTGCCTACTTCCTACCCCCTAAGTACGATGACGTTATCATTTTGATCTTAGGTCCGTTTTTAGGTAACCATCTATTACCTTACTAAATTTCATTTAAATCTGTTCAGCCGTTTAGACGTGAAAGAGCAAAAGTCCAAACAAAAACGACTGAAAATCACTAACTCAATTTAGTTATCTGCCTACTGCCTACCCCCTAAGAACGATGGCGTGATTATTTATAGCCTATGACCATTTCCAGGTTATCATCTATCACCATACCAAATTTCATCAAAATCTGTTCAGCCGTCTAGGCGTGAAAGAGTAACAGACAGACAGACAGAGTTACTTTCGCATTTATAATATTAGTATGGATTCCAAAGCTTCCGGTGAAAATATTAGTTAGTAATTTGTACCAGGATTTTAACTACTCACTTGACGATGTATGAAAGATGGGTTGACAGTTTGCCCTGTAAACTATAACAGACAGAAAACAGTGAAATTTATTTTATTTTCGTAACCAGGGTTTTCGAGTTCATTGCCATATTATCATTTTATTTATAAGGAGGATTCTTCATACATCTTATAATTATTCCGATGCATAGGCAACACAAAATACTCTTATGAGTAATACTTTCGCCTCATATTGAATTATGCATTCGTGTGCATAATTCAATATCAATATTGAAGGATCATTAGACCACAATGTGCATTTTGAAAGTACAAATAGTCAAGTGATAATTTGTTCATATTTGTTTGATTACATTATGTGAACCGATGCATAATATTCTTCATTTTCATTATAATTGTTAGTTTCATATGAACTATCATCCGTTATTTCGTTGATATTGTATGGACAAACTGCAATTTTTAAAATCATATTTACTTCCCGGACTATTAGACCGGGAAATGCTACTTCCTCAAGAAAGAAGATAGATAGATAGATAGTAGATTTATTAAATTCAAAAGTTATTGCATAAAGCCTGGAAGTAAGTACTTCCCGGACAGTTGCCTAAAAACGTTCCATTTCAGAAGGGAAAGTTAAAAGAATCTTTCTTTTATATGTCTGAAGAACATAAAGGTGAAGGGCCTCCATGCTGAAGAATCTGAAAAATCCTGATGTTTGTTGTACTTATTCACTAACACCCTGTAGAATCAGCAATTCACACTCGAATTCACGTTTCATTTGAGCGAAACTATGGTACGCTGTACCACTAGTGTGTCGCTCGTTTCCCATTTTGCCTATTTATGATTTTCGACACATCGATTGAACTTTTTACCGCACGTAACCAAACGCATGCGCTCTGAAATCGGAAGAAAATATTCGAATGAACCAAGACCTTCCCGAACAACCGATATAATATACAGGTTTGGAAATTCACATCTGAAACATACGATATACAATGCATCAGACAGAGAATTCTTCGGTCCAGTTGCTCAGATGAATAGTCGAGACAATCACTTGCTGTAACACACTGAATTCAGTTGTCTTACTTCGTTATTCTAGTCTTGTCTCTCTCTTATCATTTACAGGAACGTAGTTCTTTAGTATGGTAGGCAACAGTAAATACTTGAATCGAGTATTACGGACAGCCTGACAAATTAAAAATTCTATACGTGTAGTTCGGGTTCCTTACCATACTGCGATAAGAGAGAGACGAGACTAGATTATCGCAGTAAGACAGTTGAATTCATTCAGTTATCGCACTTCATTATCTCGCCTATTCATCGGTGCAACTGTAGGGAAGAATTCTCTGTCTGATGCCTTGTATATCGTATGTTCTCGATGTGAATTTCCAAATCGGTATGTAGACTTTTCCGTGACGAAATAAAAGTTGCGAACCTCGTCTCATTCCAGCCATCGCTGCACCGCGACAGAAATGTAGGATGGCGAAAATTTCCCAGAGAGAGTTCGGTGGTCAAGTGAGCGTCTCAGAAACTTCAGAAGCTTTACCAATTAAGACTTGAGCAAAAAAATATGCAGAAAGCATAGCTTATTATGATGCGAAAATGCTCACGAAAGCTGTTTTCTAAACAACTGGTTCCGGAGGATTTTTTTCCAAATTCAATAACCCGTATCTCGGAATGGGTGCATTTGAGAGTGAATGTTAAAAGAATATTTTGTTCATACACTACTGGAAACAATTTAAGGATCACAAAAAAATGCCAAATTTCTCGGCAATTTTCAACATGCCGTAACTTTGAGAGGAATGGTCGTACAAGGAATTTAAAAAAAGGAAATTGTAGCCCCAAGTGTCTAGTTTTTGGATTAAAACTTCAAAAATTTTAAGTTTCAGTGGTTTTTGAGTAATGATAGAAATATCAGCAACAAAAAATTTCTCAAAATTTTACCACTTTTTTTTTCTTGTCTACGAGCGTGGAAATTTTGTTTTTGCATAATCGTTATAATGATGGGATACTTTGTTAGTTCAGCTTTAATTTATTTCTTTATTTACCTCAATAAGTCCACTTCTCGCCGAGATATCGGTCTTCAAATGGAAAAGGATCCATTTGTCTTTGATTATCGATTTCTCAGCAACCAATGATCGCACAGAAAATTGAAGGAGGGATTCAAGACCTTAAATGAACTCCCATTAATGAACAACCATAGCTTATTCATAGAATTTTTTTTCTTCATGTCGCATCAATATAAAAATTCAACAAAAAAGTGCTTTTGGTGGTTTCTTGGAAAATCTACCGCTGGATCGAAAATGTTGAGGAAACCAATAATGTTAAGTGTGACTTTCACAGTTCAATATGTTGATAAAAACCTTACGAAGAGCCAACTCAATGCAGCGAGCCGTTTTTTTGTTTGACTCGATTGAAATTCTGAAAAAAATAACGATAACGTTTTTTGCTCTGAGAAGCTCATAATCTTTAATAAAGGCAAAAAAGAATTTTCTCGAGCTTTTTCCACATTTTAATTGCAGATAGTACATAAATTTCAAAAAAAGAAAATAAACTAACAAATAAAATTTTTATTAATTTAATAACGGGTATTGCCACCCCTGTTTTTCCATTTGAAGACCGATATCTCGGCGAGAAGTGGACGTATTGAGGTCAATGAAGAAATAAATTAAAGCTGAATTAACGAAGTATCTCATCATTATAACGATTATGCAGAAATAAAATTTCCACGCTCGTAGACAAGAAAAAAAACAGTGGTAAAATTTTGAGAATTTTTTTGTTGCTGATTTTTCTATCATTACTCGAAAACCACTGAAACTTAAAATTTTTGAAGTTCTAATCAAAAAACTAGACACTTGGAGCTACAATTTACTTTTTTTAAATTCCTTGTACGACCATTCCTCTCAAAGTTACGGCATGTTGAAAATTGCCGAAAAATTTGGAATTTTTTTTGATCCTTTAATTTTTTCCAGTAGTGTATTTTAGACGAAACATAACATCCTAAAGTTTGTTATTCACTAACACAGTCACTTGAGCGAAACTAGGAAGAAGTGCTTTTAAAGATGGCCTGAACTCTACCGCGCGAGACCGAACGCATGCGCTCTGAAATCGAAAAAAAATTCGAATGAACCAAGACCTTCCCGAACAACCGATATAATATATGTAGACTTTTCCGTGACGAAATAAAAGTTGCGAACCTCGTCTCATTCCAGCCATCGCTGCACCGCGACAGAAATGTAGGATCGCGGAGATTTCCCAGAGAGAGTTCGGTGGTCAAATATAACTGCTTCTTTTGGGCGTCTGCCAGCTCATCCGATCCCGGACCCTCAGAAACATTTGACATTCTCTAGCACGTCGTTCCCGGGTGATTCGGGTGATTTTCTTCCTTGTCTTTTTTCGTTCCAAATAGGGAATTCGGGATATCGAAGCAGCCATGGAGATGCTTCTTCATATTGAGAGACGTAAGTTGTTTTGCCTGATGAAGGGTTTGCTTTTGGCGTTCTTTGATACAGCAGGATATTCGATAATTGTGCGTTGTGTTCTAACCTAAAGCTGGCAAGGTTTTCTAGAGTTGGTGCGTCTGGCTTTTCATTTTTTGCTTTGTGAATACGCCGGTATGGTAATCGTTGATTTGAGAAATAAATCATCAATCATCAGTCCTCTAATGAAGACAAAGTTGAAACTAGTTATCTTTTTTTTAATGGCCGGTTTCATGAATAATTCCTCGACCTAGAAACCTGTGACTTCGTATGCATATGTGTTGAAAATATCCAAAAGGTACACCTGTTGAAATGTTCCAGTCACCATGGCAAATGAGAGTTACATTCTACTTATTTCTTTGAAACTGCGGGAAGAGTTTTCTTTGAGACTTATAGTTCTACCGAATGAAAAATTTTCACGAATTATAGTTAGGGTAAAAGCTATAGTGATTGACACCTTGAAGACATGGATACTTTCAGTAGGCGAATTCGGTTCCTTATTTTACTGTAACACTATGGTTATTACTACGAAAATATAGTTGAATGTTGCTATTTGGTATTATCTTCAAACTTTCAATAAATATCGATTGAATATTCTAGGAGACACCAAATTTGTCGAAATTACATATTTGATAGTCATTGACATAATTTAACTTGACTTCTGCATCAATTTTGTTTATGATATCATGCTGCTTTCTCTCACTCATACATTCTCATTATATGGGTCATTGAGGCATTCATACTGAAAATAATAGAGAAATAAGAAAGTTTAGACAATTTTATTCCATATAAACAAAGAAATAACAAAAAGTATTAGTCGTCTTCACATATAAACCGATTTAATAAACTATTGGTGCTATCTAGGGTTTTTCATTTGTATCCCCATATTTCAGAATGTTTTATTTCTATTTGAGCCCTCAGGTTATCATTGTGAAAAGCGCGAGATTTTCCAGTAGTGTCAATAAGTGTATATGTTTTACTTAGGGATAACGACTGCACATAATTGCGTAATTTTCCGATTTTGTTCTGTTTCATGTTCGTTAGGAGTTTTCTATTAGTTGGAAGGTTCCAAGGAATATTTAATTCATGTTAATAAACCCTTCAATAATTTATATTTTAAGGTTGTAGCCTATTTCAATCAGAGTTCGATGTAATATTATTGACACAGTTGACAAATGGTTGAAACTCAATATATTAATCATTGAAAGGTTTATTTACATCAATAAAATATTCCTTGGAACCTTTCCAAAATTCCCAAAAATTGTTTCGTCAATTACATTTTCATTTCGTGAGATGAGCATGAGAACCAACTAATTCTACGGAGAAATATTTTTTTATACAAATTTCAATCAACAACTGAAGATTGACAATCTGTTTTATTCCACTTTAACGATTCTTTGTAATTGTTAGATAAAAATATAAATAAAGCTGGATCATAAACAATAACAATAAGCTTTCTTCTCTAATTCAGGTCTCTAAAAATCATAAATTATTACATTCGGTAACAATCGAATCCCTTTCATTTTGTATCCGAATTCAAGAAAATGTGTGTATCGAGGAATTATCATCGCCACTGAAAATGGGGCTTCCATATAGTTTCTAATCTATATGTTGTCTTGAGTCCATGCCAAAATGCTGTTCAATTACCTCCAATTAATTAATGTACAGGAATATTTCTACTTCTATTTTCAGACGGTTACAATGTTATTTTGGAACAATAATGATATTTTCCTGTATACAGGGCGAATGGTTTAGATTTGATTAAAATTATATCATGAATTCTTCAAAGAAAAGTACCAAATCACCAAGTATAAAATACAATAACTTACGAAATTATAATCAGGGCTACTACAGGTTTTTTATGACAGTGAATAGACTATACTCAACAACATCTGCATTTTTAGAAGTACCGATCCACCTAACAAAATATAAAATAACCTAACAAACTATAATTACGGCTACTGAGGGATTTCATAAAAATGAATAGTATACTTACCGTACGAAGCTACAGTTTCATTTCAAATTGTACAACATAAAACGTAGTATGCACGATTATTTTAAGTTGAAACTCATTGAAAACATTCGTTTTATGTTTCCATAAGAAAAAATAAAAGTTGATATCATAAATCAGGAATGAAACCCTTAAGCAGAATTAAGATTAAACCACTGGATTAATACCAAAAAGGTGTCTGAAGAATGTTTGTGTTTCAAGTTTATAGCACAAACAGGAACGGAAATAATGACCAAAATTGATATTGCAATTTCAACTATTTTGGTCTTTAACTCGAAAACGAAAAAATTTAAGAAAAGCCCTGAGCAGGAGCTTGTGAGCGCTCGTCCATTGTTGAAGCAATAAGACTAATACTTCGAAATTTTATTTTGAGATTGATACCAACTATTTAAATGCAGAATCGGAATTATATTCTGGAAATTAATTCAGAAAATTAAATATGTAAAAAATAAATAATTAAACACAATTAAATTATATGGTTCTGATGATGCGATCCTTTTGAAATTTTGCATGAACATTCAGAATATCAGTCTTCATACACAAAATAAATTTCACTCGAATCAGATATCCTGTTATGGAAATATACAGGGTGTTTCCAAACATGCGGCAAAAATTCAGGGGGTTGTTCCTTGGACTATTTTAAGCATGTTTTGTCCTTTGATGATTTTTGAAAAACCTCTTTGTTTCGAAGATACAGGGCGAACAACATTTTTCATATTTTTAAAATTAATAATAGTTTAAATAAAAATGCGTACCGCACTGTGTTTACTAAGTAGGTACAATTTATTTTTAAATTTGTTTAACAACATTCCAATTACTAGAAACGGTCAGTTTTTTGACTTAAATTCAGATGGTGAAGGAATACAGATTAAACACGGTTTTCATTTGAATTCGTTTTTTTGGCTAGAGGTGGTCATTTTCAACAGTTTTTGTAGGTTAAGTTAAATTTTTCATAATAAAATGTTATTTTCTAAAATTTTGTTTCCCCTGTATCTTCGAAACAAAGAGGTTTTTCAGAAATCAGCAAAGAACAAAATATTCTTAGAATAGTCCAAGGAACAATCCCCTGAATTTTTGCCGCATGTTTAGGAAACACCCTGTATATATTCTTCTTTTCAATACTCCAATTGAATTTTCCATGGTTCTGCTAACACTATGGCCACAAAATTTTGCATGAGGCTTATTTTGAGCATCTTGCATGTGACCGCAACATTTCATTTTGATTGATTTCGTTTTGTCTGAGATATTGGGGAACAAAAATGTTAAATGGTCCCTTGACAGAATTGAGTTAAACCATGCATTCTTCACCAGGGAGTCGAACCTATCGTTTGAGACCATTTTCGCCTCAATATTAAGAAATTACAGATATTTGGTCTAAACGATATTGCACCCGTTTAAGAAGAACGAGCGCTCAAAAAGATGGAGCAATGCGGTTAACGGCATAGTTTTTCGAAAAAAGATAACCGCAATGTGACATTAATTTTTTTCTATCTCTCAGTGTTAAAAAGTTGTGGTTAAGGGATCACTAATTCTGGTCATCCTGTACATTGTCATTATGACACACCATCAGATGAAGAAGTTTTGTATGAATGTGAGTATGGATAGAATGAATATACTTAGGTATGCTAACATGAATAAAGTTCACTCTACTGTACTCATAGAAGCCATCCATGTAGGCAGTCCTTACTCTGATGCACATAACTAAGCTCGATTATCAATAATCGAATTCCTAGCTCGATAGCCGAATCGTTATCTTTGCCACGGTAGCCAGCCAGCTGTGTTAGGTAAGCAACTTTTCGATTTGCACTACTTAAGTGCACGGGGCAATGCCACGACCGCGCCAACTCGACTTTACGCCATTGCATCGCTGGAACGGGTTAAATCCTACACGTCCCAAACTAAGAGAGAGAGATAGACATGTCTTTCACTTAGAGCCAACGTTCCAAGATAACCCAGACAGTGATGTTACAATATTGTTACATTGGTGTTACATTTCAGACTGCTGAAACACTTTTGCTCTGCATATCTTATCCTCAAATTCATTCCATTGATATCGGTATTGGGACCTATCAATGTTCTTTGTTGATTTTAGGGTGTAGCCCTTTTCAACTCCAGCAAATGCCAATTAGTTCATTTCTCAGAAATTGAGTGGAAAAAAAGGCATATATACTATGCTGAACTATTCAGATCGCCAGTCAGAACTACTGAAACACCTTTTTTGCATTGCATGCAACATCATAACAAATTTTCACTTTTGAAATTTGTCAGAATGAGAAATGAAAAGTTGCAAATTATTTCGCTGCAATAGGCCCCTGATGTTGCATGCAATGCAAAAAAGGTGTTTCAGTATTTCTGACTGGCGATCTGAATAGTTCAGCATAGGAAATATTCCTTTTTTTCCACTCAATTTCTGAGAAATGAACTAATTGGCATTTGCTGGAGTTGAAAAGGGCTTCACCCTAAAATCAACAAAGAACATAGATACATAGGTTCCAATACCGATATCAATGGAATGAATTTGAGGATAAGATATACAGAGCAAAAGTGTTTCAGCAGTTCTTACTAATGATCTGAGTAGCTCAGCATAGGATAAACTCCATTCTTTTCCACTAATTTTTAGTTTTTTAATTGCCATTTGGTAGAGCTAAGAAAGGCTTCAGACCAATAAAGAACATAGACAGGCCCCAAGCACGATATCAATGGATTGAATTTCAGCAACAGATATAGTCCGTTCAAGAAAGGTTGAGCACATAGTAGGCGTTTCTTTATTCATCTGAAGTTGGCAGTATTAACTGTCATAAAGTAAAATAAAGTCAACGATGCAGAATGTACTCGACCTCGTCCGACGACCTTGCGATATATCAGAGAACTCTATGCAATATTGACAACATTGCGTATCAATCTGACAAGGAAATAAAAGACCTAACCTAAGATTTTAATATACACAGTGGAATATGCCAAATTTCCATGGCCAACCGACGGCTCAACCTTCCGTGAACGGAGTATATTTACATATCCAATGTTTGTTTTTGTTTTGAAATTTGACAGTTCAGTATAAACGAAAGGCAGAAACGTGCACTTGAGGGGTAGGGAAACGAAATAAATAGTATACTTCTCTATAAACTGAGATCAATAGAATTTTTTCATTTTATGGTACCTTATTCTGAAACACCCTGTGAATAGTTTTCACATGTCCTTCAAATAATACTGTATTTCGGCATTTTTCTTGAGTAAATTAACTTCAATATCACTGCAAGGCGCATTAAAATGTGGCATAACGAAAAGTGGCGCAAATATCTTGAAAATCTTGAGAATAACCAAAGTTATTTTAATCAAATTGAAATATAAACTTAGGGATCTTTTTCCCATCTTTGCCTCTGTTGAGATCTGACATGTCCTATCTATGTTCTTTATTGTTCTAAGGCTTCATTTCCCATTACAATGAGTGAGTCATATGGATTCAGAAATTTTTTCACAGGTTTATAGGCCAACTTTTTCTTCATGAAATCAAATTATATACAAGTTTTCTCCATTGAATTTTCTACTCACATCTTCTCTTGGTATAGAGAAAATTTTTCGGACCGCTTTCCTCACTTGTGTATATATTTTTCTAAAACAGCAATTTACTCTTTAAAAATTTAGATTTTAATCTTTTTATTGTGTCAATTTCGAAAATCAAAGTTTATCGTAGTCCTTGTTATTTAATTTCAGAGTCCTGATGAAGATTTTGAAACAAGTCGAAATTAGTTGGCCCTTTTTTCAAAATGTTAATTTCATGAAGAAAACGATGACCTATAAACCTGTTAGAAAATTACTGAATCAATATGACTCACTCATTGTAAAGGGTAATGAAGCCTTAGAACAATAAAAAACTTAAATAGGACATGTCAGATTTCAACAGAGGCTAAGATGGGAAAAAGATTAAACTACTGTTTTTGAAAATATACAAAAAAAATTATACACAATTATACACTCTAATAAATATTCTACTTACATTTTCTCTTCATATAGAGAAAAAATTTTCGAATCGCTTTCCTCACTTGTAGTCCAGTCAATTTGTGCTCAAAAGAACCCCTAGCAGGAAAGTTCTGGGGTAGTTTTGATTTTTTCGATTTTTTATGTGTTTTGGAGTGCTGAATCCGAATCTGAGGTTTGCTTACAAAATTTCGTGAGGGAACATTGAAAAAAATACAAAAAAGAGAAAAAATCTCATTCTTTCGCAGTTTTCTGCTTATTACTCGGAAACTATCAACTTTTCGCAAAGACCTTTTTCCTGCGATGTACCGTTCTGGCTCAAATTATAGTTTTAAATGAGGTATTTTCTATGACTCGATAAATGAAAAAAAATAATTTCTATGGTTCCGATGATGCGATCCTTTTGAAATTTTGCATGAACATTCAGTATATCAGTCTCGATTCATAAAAAATATTTCACTCGAATCTGATGTCTTGTTATGGAAATATGAAGATTCTTCTTTTCAACATTCCAATTGAATTTTCTAGGGTTCTGTTCACACTATGGTCACACAATTTTGCATGAAGCTTATTATGAGCACCTTGCATTTGGCCGCAACATTTCATTTCGATTGTGTGACCATAGTGTGAACAGAACCGTAGAAAATTCAATTGGAATGTTGAAAAGAGGAATTTTTATATTTCCATAACAAGATATCTGATTCGAGTGATTTTTTTTTGTGAATTGAGACTGATATACTGAACAGAATGTTCATGCAAAATTTCAAGAGGATCGCATCATCAGAACCATAAAATTAAATATTTTTCATTTATTGAGTCAAAACGGGTTTTCGCAGAACAACCTGTGGTAGTACAATTTGTAGGAAATTTTATGTATTTTCATTTCGTATGGAAAGGTTTTTCAAGAGAAGTTGATAGTTTCCGAGTAATATGCAAAAAACTGACCAAGAATGAGATTTTTATTCTTTTTTGTGTATTTTTTTCTATGTTCCGTCTCGAAATTTTGTTAGCAAACCTCAATTCGGATTCAGCACCCCAAAAAACATAAAAATTACAGAAATCAAAACTACCACCAAAACTTTCCTGCTAAAAGCACAATTCGACTGGATTATTGTGTGAATATTTTTCAAAAACAGCTATTTAATTTTTCACTGTGGTATTTTTCAAAATTAGGATTTCAATCTATTTGTTATGTTAGTTTTGAACATCTAAGTTTGTTGTAGTCCTCGTTACTGAATCTCAGAGCTCTGATGGAGATTTTGAAATAATTCTTGTTGTTGGCCTTTTTTCAAAGAGTTGGTCTTATCAAGAAAACGTGACCTAGACACCTTTTAAAAAATCACTGAATTTGATGTTCATATCGAGTCATATTGATGTTACGAAATGTTACAATCCACATTTTTGGTGTGTTACAACTCATGGAAGGCCAAGAACCTGAACTCAGACGACACGACGGCCAACACACAACCAAGTGGCGAACGGTTCTTTCACTTTTCAGTGATTTTTTTTTAAGACATACGCGTTAGTCGATTTTGGTTCGACGCGTGGTGGATGTGCTCTTTGATTACACACGATCATTCTTAACCTAACCTACAATAAAGGTCGTCTTCGTGTGTGACAAAAGGGTTTTATTCGGTTGGCATCCGTGGTAGTCTCTTGGTTTGCAAGCAGCGAGTCCAATATGGGTCGTAGACAAAGGTACCAAGAACAGGCTGAACCTCTTCCAGAAAGAGGACCTGGTAAGACTTTTGAGACATGTTTTCTTGTAACAGCTGTTGGACAATGAGGTGCAAGGGAAATTGAATATTTTTTGGTTTAGATATATTCTCTCTTTATTTAATGCTAATAAAATGGCCTCTCTTCGATATAAATTTTGAATATCGTTCATATACATATACTAAATCTTGGGACTCTGAGTAAAGTTGATTGATTTTTTCATCACATAAGCGTTCGCCCAATTCGTATAATACGTGTGTAATTTATTTCCTTTTCTTGAGTTCGATATTAACAAAGTGAATACATATTGAAAATAACACGCATCAACACATATTTTATAGTTACTTGATGCTGAACCTCATGAGTAACTATTATACGTGACCCGAATACAAACTACAATACAAAAGTTAGAAAAATATTTCTCTTGGTTCAACCGCTTCTTTCTCACGTGTTTTAGTTCTTGTTCTGTTTTCAGTAATTCACATTGCACAGACGAGAATTTTCAATATTTTCTTTTGTCATATCACGTATAAAAATCTCAATTCGAAATAAGAAATATGTTAGAGATCAATAATTGATTGATCAGGCAGATTTTTGCTATATAGATCACAAATTTTGAAAAAGGTTTCTAAACCGGTTGAACATCACGTCATTACTACGTGGACAAAAAGGTACAATTAAAAAATTTGAATATTGCGAAACACTATTCTATGATTTGGAATGCTATGTGGTGTAGGCACTAAATATGTTGATAGTTGCGTTGTAATTTGTATGAATATAAAGTTGCTGACAAATTATTTTAATTGTGGAATCGAGATTCTATCGAATTTAACTTATTTCCAAGTTTTTATCATTTTTCAGTTTATTAGCTACAATCAATTTTTTCGATGCAAAACATGCCAAAAGATATTTGTAGAAATATTGAATATTACTCGATACTCGCTTGTCCGATTGGAATGATTTATACCTCGTTTAAACCGTCATACATTTCTCTAAAAACGCCTCATACATAATATTTTTCTCGAACCTCAAGTTTTTGAAATTTTCGCAAAATACTCTTGAGAAAAAAAAACTCGATTTTTCCAAACTACTTTCCGAAATAACTCGACACTCGCTTGTGCGATTGAAATGATTTATATCTCGTTTAAACCGTTAAACGTTTCTCTAAAAACGCTCCATATAGGTATAATATTTTTTAGGACCTCAAGTTTTCGAAATTTTGGCAAAAATCTCTCGAGACCAAAAAAACTCGATTTTTTTTAATATACTTCTAATAAAATTCATTGATTTGGAGAAGATAATTTTCTCGATAATTCACAATATTCTTATAGCAGAATTTCAACGCCATCTGAACTTGTTTTTTGAACGAATACTACATAATTAATTAAGTAATTAATTACTTTTCGATATGCCTTTTTGAGCGCTCGTTCTACTTAGACGAGTGCTATATCGTTTTGCCCAAATGTCTGTAATTTTCGAATTTTGAGCCGAAAATGGTCTCAAACGATAGGGTTCGACTCCCTGATGGAAAATATGAGGTCAAATCAAATTCTGTAGGGCCGGCCGTCCGTCCGTGAGCACAATAACTCTCGAACGGATTGTCCTAGAGACTTGAGATTTTCAGGGTGTGTTCAGCTCCCAAATAGCTCGGTTAAGTTCGTTAACCAGAAAAATCGTACAGGGTGTTCCATAAAAAGTGGCCATTCAAATTTTTGTTACTCAATATTTCACACAAAACGAAAGCAAACGGAATGAAATATTGCAGCAACGTGCCAGATGTTCATAGTAAGCCTCTTGCAAAATTTTGTTGCCATAGTGTTAACAGAACCATAGAAAATTCAATTGGAATATTGAAAAGAAGAATTTTTTTATTTCCATAACCAACTTTCCGATTCAAATGAAATTCATTTTGTAAGTTGAGACTGATATACTGAATGTTCATGCAAAATTTCAATAGGATAGCATCATCAGAACCATAGAAATTCCAATTGGAATATTAAAGGAAAGACTCTTTATATTTCCATAACAAGATATCCGAATCAAATGAAATTTATTTTTGGAATTGAGATTTATATATTGAATGTTTGTGCAAAATTTTAAGATCATCGCATCATCCGAACTATAGAAAATTCAATTTGAATATTGAAAAAAAAAATTATATTTTCATAACAAGATATCTGAATTGAGTGAAATTTATTCCTGGTATAAAGATTGATATACTGAATGTTCATGCCAAATTTCAAGAGGATCGCATCATCAGAACCATAAAATTTAATTATTTTAATTTTCAAGTGTGACCATAGAATTGAATTTTTTTAATTGTTTATATATAAAGTATCAATTTCAAGTCATATACAGAATTTTGAGATGATAGTCCTATTGCTCCACCAGAGAACGAGCGCTCAGAAGCTCCTGCTCAGGGCTTGCTTCCATTTTTGAATTCAATGAATTTATCGGGAATATTGATTATTAGGCTGTTCACTGTGAAACCTTTAATGAATTTTAATCTTTGTTCTATTACTGAATACAACTGTTGTTAAAGCAATATTCAATAACCTCGTCTAACTCAGTTTTTTTGAGGATTTTCTAATTCTAATTCTTGTGTTTTGTCGCACGTACTTTTGGGTCCGTATTTCCTTCAACAACTCCTTCTTTAGACGAAAGGGTTGTAATTTTTGTTCGAATTGCACATTCCAGCAGAATCAAATTTGGTTCCAAAATGGAGGAAAACAATAATTATTCGTAAATTTCCTGATTAAAAAATTAGAAAAATATATTTGAGTGAAATAAAAATCGGTTTCTGACATGTAAAATGTGCATGTGAAAATAATTCCCGTTCGTAAGATCAACCGGTTGTCCCATCAATATTGCTCGATTTATAAAAGTTAAACTTTCTCCAACTGAAAATCAATACGAAAACGATACCAAGATTTATACCTGTTTGACATTTGATGTTCGAAGGCATCTGAGGTTGATTGTAGAAATTAGGACGGTTTAAGGCAGAAAAAAATAAGAAAGTGATTATTATGTATACTTGAAATGAGGCATTTACTCGTATACAGTTTACTTTTTCATTCGTTTGACGACGATAGTTTCGAGTCACTGAAATATTGAACCCGGCAAAAATAACACCATTTTTCAACGACAGTTCTCAGATTCAAATACAAGACTTATATGTACTATTTTTCCCAAAATTTCCTCACACATAATCACTTATAAATATTATACTTTTGAAATGATTCTGCCTTGTAAAATTTTCATATCTAGTGATATCACAATATGTGATCGAAATATTGAACTTATCCGTGATATTTCAATTGTCAGCTGAACTGAACTTGACCAAAATAACTTTCGTTATTACATTTCTTTGCTCTTGAATATTCGTCTCAATTTTCATTCGCTTTTCACTGTATTCAGTCAATAATTAATGTTATTTATTTCCATAGTTTTCGGCAAATAACGATCTATAGTGGATCTTGATTTGGTTTTTAAATACTTTTTAATAATAATTATTCAAGAAAACAATTTGACGCTCGTTCTAAATTTTTATATTATTAATTAATGACATCCCGTTACTGGGGTAACTCTATTCTCCTAGCACACTACTCTAAATATTTTCTCCTAGCACACTACTCCTACACTACCCTCTTTCTAGTGACCAAGTCGTCACGAACAATAAACAAATAATACTAAAATATATGAACTTTTTCAATAAAACGTTTGGGAAATTTCACTGTTCGACCACTACGCGTAATTACAGTTTTATTTTCACTTCTGTCTATCGGGGTAGAACTTGAAGGCTGCAAACCAGCTGCAGATTGAGGTTCATGAGCAGGTCCAGGTGCCATATCCTGTTGAGCTGTGCAAGAACTGTCTTCTGTTTCCAACATAAAAGCAGGTTTGAGACGATCAATTGATATCTTGACTGTCTTGCCTTTGATGTCCAACGAAAAATACTTTTCACTGCGTTCTAAGACTCGAAAAGGTCCTTCATAAGCAGGTTCTAATGATTTTTAACTCTATCAATCCGAACAAAAACATGTGAAGAAGTGTGTAAGTTTTTGTGCACAAAAATTCTTGGTGATGACTTGTGTTCCACTGCAAATGGTTTCAAATTACTCATGCATTTCTGAAGATTATTGGCGAATGTTTCTGGTTCTGTTTTGACTTTAGAATCTTCGAAGAATTCACCAGGAATACGTATAGGCTTGCCATAAGTCATCTGGGCAATCGAACATTTCGAATCTTCACGGAGCGATGCACGTAAACCAAGCAGTACAGTTGGTATCGTTTCTGTCCATTTAATTCTATTATGCGCTTTCAATGCAGTTTTTAGTGTTCGATGTAGTCTCTCAATTTTACCATTACACTGTGGATGGTAAGCAGTTGTATGAAGAAGTTTCACTCCACAGATGTCTGTCAAGTTTCTGAAGAGTTCAGAATTAAATTGACGACCTCTGTCCGTGATCACTGTAACTGGAACTCCAAATCTCGTTATCCAATTATCATAAAATGCTTTAGCAACGGTTTCAGCAGTCATATTGCTTAATGGTACGACTTCCATCCAGTTTGTAAATCTATCAATCATCGTGAGGCAATAAATATTACCCTCCGATGGAGGCAAGGGACCAATCAAATCGATGTGGATAATGCTAAATCGTTCATCAGGTTCTGGAAATTTACCGAATTGAGATCTGGTATGCTTGCTTATCTTATTCTTCTGACATCCTATACAAGACTGTGCCCATTTCCGAACATCATTTCGAATACCAGGCCACACGAACTTTGTTGTCATCAATTTTACTGTGGACCTGACTCCAGGATGTGCTAAACCATGGATTCTCTTGAAAAACTGTATTCGGAGATCTTGTGGTATATATGGTTTTATATTATCAGTCGAAACGTCACACCATAATCTCTTACCAGATGGGAGTTGGTAGCTCTTGAAAACCAATGATTGCGAATCTCGTTGTAAATTTTCGAATTCCTCATCTTTTACTTGGAGATCTGCAACTTTATCGTAATCTATAACTGCTGACAAAGATTCAATTCTAGATAAATAGTCTGCAACCACATTGTCTGAACCACTAATATGTCGAATATCAGTAGTAAACTGGGAAATGTATTGCAATTGTCTCAGCTGGCGTGGCGATGCTTTTTCATTTTTCTGTACAAATGCGTTGGTGAGTGGAGAATGATCTGTTAAAATGAAGAAGTGTCTGCCTTCTAAAAAATGTTTGAATTTCTTAATTCCTTCATAGCATGCCAGAAGTTCTCGATCATAAGTGGAGTAACCAGCTTGAGCACTGTTCAATTTCTTGGAAAAAAATGAAATTGGCTTCCAACCTTCTTCTTCATATTGTTGAATTACACCACCAATAGCAGTTTGACTTGCGTCGACAGCCAAGGACAATGGATATTTAACATCTGGAAAAGTCAACAGTGAAGCATCAGCTAAATCCTGCTTACATTTCTCAAATGCTGCTATAGCTTCTGGAGTCCATTCAATTTTCCGTTTATCTTTCTTCTTAGCTCCTTTCAAATATTCGTTTAATATGGCTTGTGTATCTGCGGCATTTTTCAAATAGCTTCTGTAATAATTCAACATACCCAAGAAAGCGCGAAGATCATGCACGGTCGTTGGGAGTTGATGATCCATTATTATTTTCACCTTTTCTGGTAAAGGCTTTGTTCCTTGTGGTGTTATCAGATAACCAAGAAAACTTAATTCTTCCACGCCAAAAACAGATTTGGAAATATTCACTCGCAGGCCATAGTCGTTGAGTCGTTTGAAAACTTCTTCTAGATGACGCTGATGTTCCTCGAGCGAAGATGAAGCAATCAATACATCATCTAGGTAGGGAAAAATATAATCTAGTCCAAAAAATACTTGATTCACAAAACGTTGGAATGTACTTGGAGCATTTCTAAGTCCCATGCTCATCACGTTGAATTCAAATAGTCCGAATGGTGTTGTTATTGCCGTCTTTTCGCGATCTTCTTCTGCCATTGGAATTTGGTAATAGGCTTTAAATAAATCAATTTTCGAAAATACTCTTTTATCCTTCAAAATAGTTTGGAAATCATCGATTCTTGGGATGGGATACCGATCAGGAACAGTTGAATTATTCAGTCTTCGGTAATCACCACAAGCCCTGAAACCTCCATCTTTTTTCGATACCAGAAGTAATGGACTTGCCCACTGTGATTTTGAGGGTCGAATGATTCCATTATTCAACATAAATTGAAATTCTTCTTTTGCAATTTTGAGTTTTTCAGGATCCAACTGACGTGGACGACAATATACTGGCTGGCCTCTAGTGACTATTTGATGACGAACATCATGTTTAACTTCACTGGGCAACCAGTTCGGTTTTGATAGATCTGGGAATTTTTTGAAAAGGTCTGAAAATTTTTGATCTTTTGACATAGTGCTTACCATAAAATCCTGTTCAATAGCTGCAACATTCCCTCGAACAAAGAGGTTAGTGTCGCCGTCTATTAATCTTTTGTTCTTCAGATCAATCAGAAGGTTAAATTTTTTAAAGAAATCAGCACCGAGTATTCCTTTAGATGTTTCAGCAATGATGAATGGAAACTGAAAATTTCTTCGGAGACCTAAATTGATGCTCATCGTTGTCATACCGTAGGTTGGAATTTCTGTGTCATTTGCTGCATATAATTTAAAATCTGATTTCTTCTGTTGAACGGAATTCTTCAAAACAGGTATGATTGAAACATCAGCACCACTGTCTACAAGAAAACTCAGACCAGAATTAATGTCTCTTACGAAAAATCTTGATGTGCAGCAATCAGGCTCAGCAGGCGCAGACGAATTTGCTGCTACTTTGTCTGCGGAATCTCGTTTCCCGACTTCATGTTGTTGGCGTTATTCCATGCACATGGAGGCTGGCATTTTTCAGGATAGCATCTACTTCCATATCGAAAATGGTGGTAACAAAATTTTCCATTTGGATTGAAATTTCTGGATCGAGATCTGCTACGTCTACGTCCGTTATTCCTATTTCCATCATTACTATTACCACGATCACGTGAATTCCTGGAAGTGGCGAGAGCCTCAACTTGTTTAGTTAATGCAGCAACTTGTTTTGTCAAAAGTGACATCTGATCATCTTTAGAATCATTGTATAATTTTGGTATCACATCTTGTTTATCCTTTCCAGCAGCATATATTTCATTATGAGGTTTCATTTCTGCTATTTTATCCGCTAACTTATGTAATTTTGAAATGTCTTTTTCATCATCTACAATGACCAGAGCACTTTTGATGGATTCCGGTAATTTCTCCATCCAAAGAGTTTTAAGAACCTTCTGGGAAATATCTGATCCAGCTAAACTACTCATTTTCCGATATAGTTGACTGGGGCGAGAATCACCTAATTCTATTCCAGTTAATAATCTTCGTATTTGCTTGTCACTACTTTCCACATATATTGCCAATAAACGGTTCTTTGCTACTGTATATTTATCAGTAGTAGTATCATCCTTGATTATGTCCATGATATTATCAACATATTTACGATCCAGATCACTAATCAACTTATCGAATTTTATACTCTCACTTTTAATTTTTTCATTCCTGAATTGGGCTTCTATTTGATAGAACCATAGATCAGGTTTGTCATCCCAAAAAGGTGGAAGCGGTCTTTGGGAAATTGTTTGTATTACCTTCGAATTTTTTGAATCAGAGCTTTTTTTCCAGGTTTTCTTATATTTTTTTGCTTGCCGTTCGGATTTATCCTCGCTGCATTCCTGACTGGATTCTAAAACTTCCGTCTGAGAACTGGCGTCGTCTGACATGTTATTTGATTTTCTTTATTTTCCACGTAAAATATATTCGGGGTCACCAATTATAGTGGATCTTGATTTGGTTTTTAAATACTTTTTAATAATAATTATTCAAGAAAACAATTTGACGCTCGTTCTAAATTTTTATATTATTAATTAATGACATCCCGTTACTGGGGTAACTCTATTCTCCTAGCACACTACTCTAAATATTTTCTCCTAGCACACTACTCCTACAGATCTGTTCACATAACATATCTATATATTATTGAGTTGTAACCATAACCTTCTCGAACGAATGTCAATGTCGAGTATCGTGTGCAACGATTTATTTAAATATCGAATTTAATAACGCAGATATCAATTTCTCCCTTTCACTGTTCTTTGTTATCAAAATAACTTTGAGTGATAACAGTGTTGATTTCAATAGCGAGGACGTTGCAATTGGTTCGATATTTTTAATTTGAGAATACGTTTGAAATCTATAATACCGTATAGTCGTTATATGTGATTCATAATAATTTCGATCTATTTTTCTTTTATTTTCGAGTATTTTATGAAACACTTATTGTTATTTGACTCTTCAAAATATTCATGGAATTTCACGAAAAGTTCAGTTCAAAGTTTAAGTAAAACTTCAACATTCTGAATCTTGGAAACAATGAATTTCCGGAACTACATTTATGGGAACTTTCTTTCATAAAATATTCTGCGGAATCATCCCCTTAAATGTTTCGCATCAATTTAGAAACACCTGTATATTCCGGAACTCTGGTATAATCTGCATAATATTGCAGACACGCAGTAGATACAAAACGGCTACAATAATGATTTAACGTGCTCATCTTACCTCGGTAATCGATACAATGAGCTCTACATACTTGATACGCTATAGCTGTATCACATTATATTCAATCATTTGACACCTACATTACGACCTTCGCGCTTTGTTGACTTCACCTGCCGTTGAATGCTTGTTTCATTCTTATACTCAATCTTTTATTGCGCGCTTGTTGATACTTCAACAAAGTGCAATACTTTTGGCTAAATATTTTTTTTTGATCATTTATTTTTACATAATTTATTTTTTGAATAATTTCCAGAATATTATTCCGATAATGATGAGATTTTGCATTTGTATATTTGGTATCAATCTCAAGTGCAATATAAAATTTCAGGTGATTATTGCTCGCCAAAGAACGAGCGCTTAGAAGCTCCTGCTCAGGGCTTTTCTTAAGCTTTTATTCAGTTTTTGAGTAAAACTTCGATACCATGCATTTCCAGACCTACACTTACGGAAACTTTTTTCATAAAATGATCTTTAAAATTTTCGCATCAATTCTAAAAAACCCTGTATATAAAATTCTATTTATTTCTTAAACAAAATCTGAATCTGTATGTAAAGAGAGCATATTAGTAATCACAAAACTTTTGGATGATTACCTAAGCTGTGCCGATTCAACATTCACGAGCCATAATTATTTTATGACATCAATAAAAGTGTATAAACAAATTGTTCATTCCTGAAAGTATGCGTCCATAAAGTTTTCGAATTGGTAGAATTTAAGTCCATGAATCAATATTTTTGAATTTTTCTACCCATATAAGTGATTTTCGGGTTATAGAGATTCGAAATTTAATTTCTCAAATATTTGCACTGACCAACATCATTTTGAAAATAAAAAACGTTTGGTTGTACGTTTGTATTATATTTTGTTCATTGATCTTTTTTTTAATTCATTGATTTCGACCACTATTCGGCAGTAATTGAAATGTGTGACGTTTAATTTGACACAACGTAGCTGAAATGAAGATTGTTATCATATTTCAAAATGGTCATATACAGATGTGGAAGAAACGGATGGAAACAGGGGAGTTTCAGTGTTAAATTCAAGAAGGCTCGGGCTCCAGTGGAACAGTGGAAGAATCGAAACCTCAGAGCGATGCGATATTGAATAAGCGGCTGGTCTGTTGGAATGGCAATCCGAAAGCTCTGATAAGGGTAAGACCGGAGCATTGGTTACAGCAAACGCTGTTTTTCGGTGGTCAATCGCAAGACGCGTGTGCCTGTGTCGTTGCCGACCGTAGCGTTTGCTGTAACCAATGCTCCGGTCTTACCCTTATCAGAGCTTTCGGATTGCCATTCCAACAGACCAGCCGCTTATTCAATATCGCATCGCTCTGAGGTTTCGATTCTTCCACTGTTCCACTGGAGCCCGAGCCTTCTTGAATTTAACACTGAAACTCCCCTGTTTCCATCCGTTTCTTCCACATCTGTATAATTTAATGAACATTACTATATTATGCAAAGAGCGGATAATGATAGCTATTATTCACGAGGGTAAAGTTTAGGCTACAAGCCGTAGGCGACTGGCCCAAATCACCAAGTGAATAATGTCCATTATACGCGAGTAGCATACTATAGCTCATCCACGACTACTGAACATATTTATTGAACAACATTTGGCGACCGCGACAAGACCATTCTATGACAAGCGTGAAAAAAGTCAAGTTGATACATGAGAAATTTTTGGAGAACAGGGGCCTATTGCACCAAATACTTTGCAACTTTTCACTTTGCACTTTTCACTTTTCAAATGAATTAAATTGCACGAAACGCATTCATAATCGAAAGTGAAATGCGAAAAGTCAAGTACAAAGTGAGAATCACTTCGAAGAAATTAAATATTAGGAGAAATGCTGTGCAATATAATCAATTTTCACTTTTGAAATTTGTCCGAATGCAAAGTGCAAAGTGAAAAGTTGCAAAATATTTTGGTGCAATAGGCCCCTGGTCATGGTATATTTTGTAATAAAATGTTTCAATTGATATAAAAAAAGAAGATTTGGCTTTCGATTGACAAGGTATACCCATATTTGTTAGTTGGAGTACCTACTTGAGACTACTGAAGAAATACCAATTTAAAGAATATTAGATTAATGGATATTATTTTGGCCGAGCACACAGACGTAAAATGGCTAGATTATATAGTAATCGTGGATAAAAAATAATTTGTGAAGGTTATGACAGAAAATTCATAATGATTAAACTTGGGGGAAGTTGAAAAAGAATTCTGAGAGAGGGAATGACATGAAAAAATACTATCACGGAAATATACATTCCATAAGTAACTGAACTTTTCGTGAAATTCAATGAATATTTTGAAGAGTCAAATAACAATAAGTGTTTCATAAAATACTCGAAAATAAAAGAAAAATAAATCGAAATTATTATGAATCACATATAACGACTATACGGTATTATAGATTTCGAACGTATTTTCAAATTAAAAATATCGAACCAATTGCAACGTCCTCGCTATTGTATACATGTTGTCAATTTGAAAACTACCAATTATGTCATGACAGATTTTTTTGAGAAGAAATGCCTGAACAGGTCAATTTTCATTCGGAGACATTTTTTAAGCATAATTATTGTAAGCCAATATCTCCTCGTGCGTAGGTGTAGGGGGAGGTAATCACCCTTAAACTCTACGACTTAGTCTTATTAATCAAACAAGAGCTTCATATCTAGATGCTTTTATTCTGTTAGTTTTACTCGTGTGTGTAATTTTATTTCAGGAGCTGAACGTATTCGATAATAACTGATAACTTGAACAAATCTTAATCAGTATAGTGCAAAGATTGATTACTGATAAACATATCACTGATAATTTATAATCGTAGTTCCCAACAACGGTGTAACTGATTGGTTCAATTCTATCTATGTTCCATAATATATATACGTTTTTTCGAACATTAATTATTATGTAACAATGACAATTTTATCCCATTAATGGTGGACTAGCAACTGACAATCAATAAATTTAATCATTCGTCGGATTAGTCGTTTTGAATGAAAGTAAGTTTTAATTTTTCCGAGAAAAGTATCGACTGTATCGAAATTTTGCAAGAGACTTTT